>RXPK01000195.1:1663536-2165972 GCA_004143645.1 Protaetia brevitarsis | reverse complement strand
CCAGCAAGAAACTCAACGTTTTCATTGTCCCCTTTTTGCTTTGGATTTTACAGATTACGATACACCGGAAAAAGTGATATTGGCTTATAACGGTTTGAACCAATGGGGACAGAAGTCTGGTTCCGGTACGTTCCACGGCTGTCCCGTTAATAGGTGCACTCTAACAGAAGATAGGAGCAAAGCTAGCGATGCGGACGCCATCATCTACAAAGATCACTTCACTCATCCCGGCGTGATGAGGCCGTCGAAGCAGGTCTGGATCTTATACTTCCTGGAATGTCCGTATCACACGCAAAACGTAAAACTGCACGACGTCTTCAACTGGCACGCCACCTTATCGAAGGACAGCGAATTGGCACCGTACGAGAAATGGATGTATTTTAATCCGCAGGTACACAATTTAAAATAAGTTAAGTTAATTTATTCAATCCTTTTCAGCTAGAATTAAAATAAGGAAAATTAATATTGGAGAGCCAAAATCAAACATTGTATTTCTTGAGTTAAAGAGAATCTATATTTGACACTTACGTAATAAAGAAAATTCTCCATGAGGACGCCATAACGAAAGCAGAATACGCAGTGACCAGTTCTCACATGATTCTCACATTATAATTTAAATCTGTGCTTATTTTTCTTGAATTCCTTTGACTTGCTTCCCATTTCCTATTCAGAAAAGTTATATGTCCTAGTAGATTGCCTACCGCTGGCATTACTTGCGAGAACTTATAAAATACCCAAAGTAAAATATTTTTAGCAGCCCTGTAGTTCAAAAAAAAATAATAAAATATAGCCATTACTATTAAAGAGAAAATTTTACTTTTAATACTAAACTATAATATACAATCTAAAACTATCTTTTTCGTGGTTTATTTACTTCCTATTCATTTATAATATATAAATTAAGCTTTTTTAGCACTTTGCGTTTTCTACAGACAACGCGGAAAGGGCTCTTAATCGATTCTGGCCTCTAGCAGTTTTGAAATACCTAATCGAAAACCAAATAAAATGTTTTACAAAAATCAATAATGAAAAATATAGCTTTTCATTAAAAAAAAATATCTAGGTCATAAATTTCAAAATAAAAGAGGTAGCGAGATGAAAATAGTTTAGTATAAATCGCTAGATAGGTGAGATTACCAAAGTTAACGAACTCATCACTTACTTTCTTTCCACGCGTATATGCAAACTGCTATACTAAGAAAAATGCTACAGTTAAGAGAAAAAAATGGTCACATACAAGCAATGTACTTTAAACTCTATATTAACATTACAAAAATTGTTAACATGTGACTGTTGGTTCAACACATAAAAACGTTTAATGCAATTTTATGCCGTCCATTGCTTGAATACTATTTACTTTTGTTAGGCTACTTCCTTATGGTTAGCATAACTATTAAAGGCGTTAATTTAACATATTTGAATAGTACACTCAAATAAGAGAATTGTTGAATTAACCAAAAAGTAAATATTATCCTATCAACAACAATTACGTCAATTTAACCATTGTATAAATATTACCTTAACAAATGAGGCATATTTATTTCAACCGTTTGAAATTAAAATATATATTTTTTAGGTACTGTTGTGAATCATTACGTGATATTATTATTGGCTAGTTCAATGCAAACTTAATGGTTCTCCTTTAAGCAATATAAAGGGTGACATAGAAAAGTGCATAGCAACATTGAGAGAGACCAAGAAATAAACAAAAAAAGTTCCTATACACTATGTCCGATTGCTTTTGTTTCAAGTTACAAGCTGTTGAACTTAAAAGCTTGTTATTCAACAAACAACATTCAAATAATATAAGATTACATATTAATTCTGCATAAGGTGTTCAAATTTGGTGACCTTGTCCTAATACACAATTCTCATCTTCGTGTTATGACTGACAGCACCTTTAAATATATTAGCATTATTACGAAATCTTCAGCAGGGACTCACAAATTTTCTGATTGTTCTTCACTATTTAGTACATTTACTAAATCCCCAAAATGAAAAATCAGGGATAACGTCGCGGACTTTACGAGGCTGGCCATGGATATATAGTCCCCCACGACCAATCCACATTCCAAATTTTCTTTCGGAATTCCCTTACTCTCTAGATAGTGAACTGGCGCCCTTCATGCAGTATACATTCTTCTTAATATAAATGAAACTCTTAGAATGTATTCGTCATTTCCATAAAATTTCGATTAGAGTTCCCTGTCAATCTCGGGCATTCGAACATGGACTAAGATAATTGTCGATTTACTGCCCACACTTATGAAACCCTACTGTGATTTCGTATACTTCTGATAGGGTTTTTCGCTCAATAGCATATTGTAAATTCAAAATGCCATCGCGTTTAAACCTGCTTCATCGTAAAAAATTACTGACAGAATTTGCTCTTTATTTGCAACCACTCGCAATATGTAACGTGGTAGAATCCTCTTCCTTAGGTGGATTATTTTTTGAAATGAATATAAGAAGTTTTCTTTGAGGATTCCAACAATTCGATTGGCTTCTACAGTGCACTATTCTTCTGGTGCTTATCTAGATTGTCTTTCCTATTTGCAAATATCTTTTATGCAACATACGACGAGTTTTTTAACCCAGAACAAATTTTGGTTTTTAAAGCAACATCTTCATCCGAACGCTATGTACGTCAATAAATGTCCTACATTAGGACCTTCCTTATGGTTATTTCGATAATGCGTGAGCTTCGGGAAATTTGACGAGTCCTCGTAAACATATATGTCCCTTATCTGCGAAAGTATGCGCACTATTGAAATAAACTTTCAAGCACTTCTAATATTGTTGACATTACCAATATTTGTTCATTGAAATCACAGCCTTACTTTTAAATATTTTATTGGTAGTAATACTTAAAAACAAAACAATATAAAAACAGTTTTTTATTGGAAAGAAAGAGCAATCGGATTAGTTTAGGAACTTTTTGTTATTTTCTTTCTCTATCTCGTGTGCTATGCATTGTATTTTTTATGTCCCGTATAATGTATTCATGATAAATAATGATAATCATGCCTTGGCATCCCCAACAGCTTCGCCAATACAGGGCATCGCCAGTATGAGTATATCGCCGCCCGTGGAGCGATTAAGATGTTCGTCTCTCAGCATCGCAAGGAGAGCCGTCGGGTCGAACGAGGACCCGCGATTGATACTAATCGTGCAGTTACTTAGACCTCAGCCGGGCTATGCTATATATGAAAGTTAAAGCAGAAAAAAGCTTTGTTCACAAATGTATTCTAAGTGCACGTGCTCTTTGGTTGAATAAAGTTATCGCACATTAACCCGTCATAGCACAGCACGGTACATCCCGTCAAAAAACGAATAGCTTTAACACAATGCATAGTGCTGGGCCGTGATGTGATGGAATAGTAGGCGCTTGTTCATTCATTTGCATTGTTTTAGTTCTATCCGTTTTTTGACAGGTCGCACCCTGCTGTGCTGTGAAAGGATAATGTGCTATAAGCTTAAGCGTGTTTATCTGATTCTTATCGCTGCAGTAAGCCAATTCAATTTTTGCAATCTTATTTGCTATTAGATATGTATTGGTTATTTGTATGGGCTACAACGGTAGGCATACGCAATATATACAAAGAGCAAACAATTTTTTTTGCACCGTGGAACTAGGAATTGTATGATGTATTGATATGTTGACATACATTTTTTATAATTGCAAAGAAATAAAAAAGGTTCCTATCTCGCAATACTCTTTAATTTAATAGTAGAAGCTTCCAGTTTCGAGTCTAGTGGTTCATCTTTAGGAGAAGCAATAAAACCTTTAAAAAACGTCAAAATCACACAAAATGACGGCATATCATTTGCATTTTTATAATATCCCGGCCACACTTTGCGCCTGAAATACGCTCTTGGCTACTTTAACTTGGAAAGGATTATAGCTACCGATGATGTGTTGAAAAAGCTTTGGTTTTCAAATGTGAAGACTTATGTAATACTAGAAAGTTAAATACGCAAACATATATTTAATATGTATGCAAAATAACAACATCATCTATTTTACAATAGTGCAATGTTATTAGATGTTTTCAATCGGTAATGTAAATAACTGTAGTTGTACATTATATATTTCTATACTAATAATAATAAATAAATAACTAAACCAATGTCCATATATTTATATATATTTTTTTGTTTTCAATTAAATAATTTTGTTAACATATATTTGGTTACAGTTACTAAATTATTAGTTGATTTAGATAATATTAAAAAATATTCCTGTATTCAATCGAACAAATAAAATTTGGTTAAAAGGTGTATTTGAAACAAACGCAGTATTTGTCAATATAACTAGTAGTATTTACCATTGAAGTAAAAATAAATATCGCATTATATTTTTATTTAGCAGTTTTCACCCTATATAATATATAGCAAAAACGTTAAATAAACGTTACATATTCATTTAAATGGAATATTCAAAATTTGAGAAGTTGAGCATAATACTGAAATGATTTGGTAAATTTGAATAAAATTTAATTTTATTTCAACAAAATTATTTTGTGGTCTGAAATAAAAATTGGTTTGCCATTACGTAAATAAATATTTTTTTTTTTTTGGAAATGGTCAAATTTGGTTGACGCAACCAAATCGTTTTTTTTTCTGTGTACTTGGTTCACATTAATAATTACATTCTTCTTAACGTATTTATCTCTCCAATTCAAAATATTCATATAATGTTACGTTAGGCACGTAAATGTTTTGTTAAAACCCCAATCTCGTTGTTTCAACCGCTTATTTTAACTATGCAGGCTGCATTATTTCTACATTTCAATTCTTAAATATTTAAAACGGCAAAAATCGTTGAAATATGTAACATTTTCATTTCCCCCAGCTTAAGAGTTTGAGTAGTCGGAATGTTAATCCAATACGCATTGATTAATTTTAATTTTCCTTCCAGGTTCGACAGATGTCTCAGGCGAGAGATTACGCGGCGAACAAAACCAAAAAGGTAGCGTGGTTCGTGTCGAATTGCGGCGCCCGTAACGGAAGGCTAGCGTACGCCCGTGAACTGGCCAAACACATCTCCGTCGACATATACGGCACGTGCGGTTCCCTAAAATGTCCCCGTTCCGATAAAAAGTGTTTCGATCTCCTAGATAAAGACTACAAATTCTATTTAGCGTTCGAAAATTCGAACTGCAGAGACTATATAACGGAAAAGTTTTACGTGAACGGACTCGGTCGCAACATCTTGCCGATAGTGATGGGGGCGCGACCGATAGACTACGAACGCAGCGGCCCCGATGGTTCCTACATACACGTAGACGAATTTGCTAGTCCGGCCGAATTGGCCGCCTATCTACACAGGTTGGACAAGGATAACGACCTGTATAATTCGTATTTTCGCTGGAAGGGCACGGGCGAATTTATAATTACGTACTTTTGGTGCCGTCTCTGTGCCATGTTACACGCACCACCGAAACCGAAGCATTACGAGGACGTGAACAACTGGTGGCGAGGGTCAGGAGTATGCACCTCCAAGTCATGGAGGAACATCGAAACGTAGGCGCACATCAACTTTTTTTTTGTTGTTATATACATGATACATGTTTTGTTGTACATATATCGGTAATAATTTATTAAATTTTTAGTGTTTTAAAATATGCGTTTAATTATCATCCAATTCCTAACTAACTGAAAGAAAACTCAAAGAAAAACCTACGCTTTCGTAAGTTAGATGGACATTTCTTCTAATGAGGAAAAATGTAGTGAATAAGCAAGGTCCTCATATACCAGGTTGCCTCGTAAGTTTTTAGCCAATCAAGAGAAAAAGCGCACACGCGTCATCATGTATGCTGTGTTTAATAAGTAAAGTGGTGCATATATGTAAAAACAATTGGTGATTTATACTCCCACGGTCGTTTGCACCGTCTGTGATTAACATTTTAATTAACTAATCAAAGATTAAATTTAATTACGAATTAATATGAAATAGGATTGCACCGGAACAAATTTAATTAATGATTAAGTTAATTAAAAGTTTTGCCACAGAAATAGGTTGGTAGTGCGTTAAGTTTAGTTTTAGTCAAATATCGTATTTATATTGGGAACACTGTTCCATCATAATGAAAAGTGCCCTATGCGAATGCGCGATTTTAAGCGGAATTTGGAAAGTTATTGGAATTTAAGCTGAAGCAAATTGCTACAGAATTAGAGATTGAAATAAAAAGTTGAGTAGTAGTTTTAAAATGGAAATTAATATATGAATGCAGGTTTTTTTTTATTATGCAATTCTTTTATTTGTTTGTTCTGCAAATGCTCCAATTTTATATGCTTTATTTGACCTCTGCTATTACTTGTTAGAATTATTTTATTATTACCATCATTTCCTTATATATTTTGTTCCTTTTATTTAATAAATAAAGGGTTAGTTACATACACAATATTTCTTTTAAAAAAATCAAAGTGATAATGCATTTAGAGTAAATTAAAAATATATGTGTCGTTATACAAAAGCTAAAGAAAAAAATATAAAAAAATGTTCAAAAGTTAATTTCAATATAGCAATGAATTACAAATTGTTGAAAATAATCATTAATTTAGTAATGCCTGTACGCAGCAAATACATCATCAACAGCGTCATAATTAATCTCATGAAGTTGTCCATTTAAAATTTCTTGATTTAATTTTTCTTCATTGATTTCCTCTTTACCCATATTTATGGCTATATTGTGCAATACTGAGCTAGCAACTCCTACTGGCATAGAGGTATCCAGCTTTAAGCGACAACCATATGCCAGTATTGGAAAACATTTTTCTTAGAAACATGCTTTCAATGACATTCCGTGTTGTAATATGGCTTTCATTATAACAATTTTTCACAACTGTTTTAGAATTTAACAGTGGGGTCAATAATTCTGTTTTTGAGACATATCCACTGTCGCTTATGGAAAAAAATGGATCGTTTAAAGTGGTATTCCCTGGCCATCGTACTACGATAATCCATTATTTTTAAATTAGCATCATATAAAAATTGGTGAATTTATAGAAAGATATCCTTCCTATTACGAAATACCTCCGGGTCATTCCACCTGAAACCACGCGTAATCCTCAAATACATTTATTGTCAGTTTTTATTTCGGGAATTAATTTTTGATTTACCTTGGACTTTCTAAAACCCTGCCAAATACACACTTCTTGCACGCCGCTATCCTTGTCCCTAATCTTCACAGTGAACACTTTAATTAGCTAGCTATTTCAATTTAGTCACAGATATTTGTATTATAACCAAAAACCGCATAACATAACCTATAATCGCCTATAAACATGATTATAGACAAAGAAACTACGCTTGCGCCAACGTTAATTATGAGTTAATTCGTACCTTGGGTACTGATTAAAGATAATCACGAATTAAGGATTTAATTATAAATTAAGCAGTCGGTGCAAAGGAATTTAAACTTTAATTATGATTAAATGTTAATTATAATTTAATCACGAGCGGTGCAAACGGCCGTCAGACTAAATATTTATTTTTTTACAAAAAGCTTGATTTAGAAAAATTTTCAATTAATGTTTTGTCAACAAGAACGTGTCTTGCAATATAATTTCAAGTTCTTTTTTATTATAACAGAATACCCAATACCAAATATTATATGTCCAAAGAAATGTTCCACTAGCGTACTATAGATGGCACCGCAGTATTCTCTTATGGAAATTTTACCACTACAAACGTACAACAATAGAAAATGCTGGTGGTGTCATCTACAGTGCGCCAGTGGAACATGTCTTTGACACGAGAATGATCGCGAGGCGCGTCATCACAGCGTCATCATGTATCCACTCTCTCCTTCCCCCGGACCTCACCTACAACTTACGAGGTAACCTTATGTTATACGGACCTTGGTGAATAAGTCAAATCTTGATATCTAATTTGCTGGTTTGTGTTATAAGCTCTTTTTTGTGTAAGTCGCATCTCTGTATGGTACATAGAAGCTAAAATGTAAAATTATTAGTCCACGAGAAACTACAAATTTATTCCAACTTCTTACGTTCAAATTTAATTTAAGAAAAAAAACATCCAAAACGGAGTTCATAAAACATTATTCTAATTTAAATTTTTTTCGATATTACAGCACTAGTTAAAAATTCACAAATATTGTGCTAACCAGGATTACCTGGAAATATCAGGTAATTTAACGTGTCTAATTTAATTTCTGAATTATTTTTTTTTTTTTGAAAACCACTAAAATAATTAGGAGCGGCAAACAATTTTTCCACAGCAGATTGCCGACATACTCAGGAACGGTCTAAATAATTACCTTTAGACAAAGATACACATAAAATATTTTCATATGCTTTGTGTAGAATCTAGACATTCAGAACGACCACACATTCGATCATAATACTATAGCGTCCATAGACTATATACTTCACAACACTGCATAAAGAATTGTCTAATCAGAATTAATTAAAAATATTCGCCTCTCAACTACAGTGAATCCTTTCCGCACAACTAGCTCTTTTTCCGAACAATTTTAAAATTTCCCGATTCGGTAGCGTATAGAAATGGTAAATATGGTAAATTCTCAGATCATGCCTATTATTAATACCTGTTCTCTCATATGGGTAGTTAAAATAAATATAAAATTGATATGGTATGTGTTAATACGCACCGAGTATACTGTTTTATCGTAACCAGTGCGCATCTATCTAAATCAGTATCAGTATCTTCACAGGTATCTTTACATAGGTATCTGTTATCAGACAATTGCCAAACAACTATAGCGTAAGTATTTTCAAATGCAAATGTTAATTGTAATGTTATATTTGCAAAAACCATGGAAAAATTGCAAATTTTATTACCATACATCTGAATTAGGTTGTAATATTAACTGTTTATTTGCATATCTAGAATATAAAACATCCTTGCTTTTCGCATTGCAGTTATGTTAGCTATTTTTATTACAAATTTATAAAAATATAAATTTGAGTTTTTCTTCTGATATATAAATGTTTTCCAAAAAAATCCTCACTTCCTAACCTTACTACCCTAGGAGAAGTATACACGAGTTCGCGATTATACGAATATATGATATCGATGAGTCAATATAGTGATCGTAATCACCGTTATTTATAAATCACATTCACGACTCAAGACGTGATTTAAGGATCACCGTTTCGTTCATCACTAGTTCATGGAAATAACTGGAAAAGTCATCAGACGAAGACACAGGAACTGTGGGCTCAAGTTAAGGGCGGAAAAAATAATCGAGGAGTCAGTTATGGGACGGTGTAAATTGTTAAATATTGAATATAGATGGCAGCACATTCAGTTCAGAGTGTGTAGTCTCTTAGTATTATTATTATTGTAATGACACGTTGTATTGTTATGTATTAAAAATAAACACATCGAGAAATCTCGAAACATATTTGGGTTTCCACATATTTATCAGGTTATGGGCCCAGATTGGATATTGTTTAAAAGTCGAAGGAAAACCATTTGTGATAAAAGTATCGAAGCAAATAAATCGTTAAAGAAAGCACGTAACTGCAAGAATAAAATGGCGGGAACAAATGCTAGTTTTTATGGTACCATTCTTGAATCGAATAATTTCAATAATTGGCAATTTCGTATAACAACTCTATTGAAACGTGAACAATGTGAAGAAGCCCTAGAAATTTCACCTGAGGAAACGGCAAGTGCTGAAACTCGGAATAAACTCAAAAAGGCTGATGCAAAAGCACAGTCCATTATCGTACAAGGTATTACAGATAAGCATCTAGACATAATTAAAGATTGTAAATCAGCTAAAGAACAGCTCACAGCTCTGAAAGATGTTTTTATAAGGAAAGTTCATTTACTAAACTTTCACTTTGGAGAAATTATTAAATTTAAGGTCAGGCGTAAATGAAAAATTAGAAGATCATTTTTTTAAGTTCGACACTATCATTAGAGAACTAAAGGAATCCGGTTCCAACATTGATGAGAGCGACAAAGTATGTCACTTATTACTATCACTGCCATCCAAATTCGACACGGTAGTAACTGCTCTAGAAACAGTGTCAGATGTGAAAATGGATTTTGTGAAGTCAAGATTATTAGACGAAGAAATCAAATTTAAATCTAAAGAAGAAAGTAATTTGGAAAATTCAGAAGATAGCAAGGAAGTCAGCTTTCAGGTCAGTGGCTACAGCAATAGTAAAAATGTTATGTTTGTGGAAGTCCGCATCATTTTCAAGCTCAGTGCCCGAAGAGACAAGAGCAAAGGAATAAAGGTACATTTAAAAGAAACTACAGAGGTCGTGGAAGAGGTCAAGTACATAGGGGTAGAGGCAGAGGAACTAACTCAAATGAAACAGCAAATGCAGCAGAGCAACCAATAGTCTTGTATGCAGCGAACATATGCAGTGAAGCACAAGGTAAGATTACTTTTGTATTAGATTCAGGGGCTAGTAATCATTTCGTGCAAGAAGATTTGGAAAAATATATGAACAATGTAAAAATATTACCAAATAGCGTATCTGTACACATTGCTAATGGGGAGATATTAAAAACTAATAAATCAGGAGTACTGACAGCTAAATGTCAAGGTCAAACACTAAACATTGAAGCCCTCATAGTACCAAAAATTAAGCACAACTTAATTTCTGCATCCAAAATGACCTCAAAAGGGCATAAAATAATAGTTGATAAGGAAAAGACAACTATTAGTGGGTCCAACTTTGAATTAAAATGCGAAAATAAAGACGGTTTGTATATATTGAGTATAGATAGCATAATTAAGAAAAACGAAAATTGTCACGCGACAATCGATGAAGATATATGGCATAAGAGGTTAGGGCACGCCAGCAAAGATGCTCTGGCACAACTAGGCTTAAAGATGTCAGACAAAATATGCTCAACTTGTGTTGAAGGGAAGGCGACAAGATCTTCTTTCGCGGTAAATGGGAAGAAGGGCTAGAACGATTGGTGAGTTAATCCACAGCGACGTTTGTGGACCAATAACTCCGTGTACTATGAATGGAGGAAAATATTCAAGTTATTTTAGACGATTATTCACACTTTGTAGTAGTAAAATCTTGAAAAATAAAAATGAAGCACGAAAATAATTTAAAAGACTATGTAATAGAACTTGAAAAGCAACAAAAATGTTAAAGTGAAACGCTTTAGATTAGATAACGGGGGTGAATTTTCGTCGAAAAGACTTTCAAATTATTGTAAACAAAATGGAATTAAACTAGAGTACACAATGCCCTATAGTCGCAGATGAATGGAAAATCTGAAAGAATAAACCGAACCCTACTGAACATGATACGAACAAAAATTATAGACTCATCTATTCCTAAATTTCTTTGGGGGGAGGCATTAAAGTGCTCCGCGTATGAACTCAACAGAACTCCAACCTCAACACTTTTGAGAGGCCAAACACCATCGAAAATTTGGCACGGAAGAAATGATCTGAGTAAAATGAGAGTATTTGGTTGTCGAGCATGGCACACTGTGTTACCAAAGGGAAACAAATTAGAACCAAAAGCAAAAAGATGTGTTTTTGTAGGATACTGTGGAGGTGGTTACAGACTATATTTACCAGACGAAGAAGAAATAATCAAAAGCAGAGACGTACGCTTTGATGAAATAAATATGGAATTTAAAGAAAATCCACAGAAGGAACAAAGGTTTATGTTTGGAGATGATGGAAACAATGATGAAACGGAAACCAATGAAGAAAGTAAAACAGAAGAAACAGAAAATGAAGAACAAAGAGAAGACGAGCGAAGTGCAAGTGAAAGTGAAGACTTCAACTTACCAGTAACCGAAATAACAAGATCCGGGAGGAACGTCGTGCGACCGAAGAATTTACAAGATTATGAAATCTACGAAGCCTATTGTTTATTATCTAGGACGAATAAGAGCCTGAAACTTACCAAGAAGCCTGTAAAGTAAAAGAGTGGCAGCAAGCTATCAAAATGAATTGAATTCACATGAGAGACTACAAACATGGGCTCCCCGCGGTTTTGCCTGAAGGGCATACAGCAATCGATACTCGTGGATTTTTAAATAAAAGGTGACGGAACGAAAGAAAGCCCGTCTCGTTGCTAAAGGTTTTCAAGTACCTAATACCGAGAGGAATATAGTTACGCACCAGTTTGGGCAGACTACCTACAGTCAGAATTCTAATATCAGTATCGGTACAGAAAATTGGAAATTAAAGCAGATAGATGTACCGACTGCATTCTTAAACGGTACATTAGACAATGATGTCTACATTAAACCACCCGAAGGTCTAAAAACAGACTCAACATGTTTAAAATTAAATCGTGCGTTGTATGGGCTACGGAACGCACCAAAATGCTGGAACAATAAATTCAATGAAGTGATGAATAAACTAGTCTTTAAAAGATCAGAGTATGATTATTGTCTATACACAAAGGACAACATTTACCTGGTTTTATTCGTTGATGACGCCTTAATAACTGGACCTGAGAAAGAAGTAAATATATTTCTAGAAAACTTATACGATGCGTTTAAAGTAAAGAAGGTAACAAATGTTTCAACATTCCTTGGTATGGAATTGAATAAAATGGAAAATGGACTTAAAATTACCCAAAATAAGATGATAGAACGTTTGCTAAAAGAATTTGGCATGGAAGAATGTCGACCAGTAGCTACACCAATGGAAACAAACTTTCAAATAAATAGTGATGAAGAAATTGTGCAAAATATACCTTATAGACGACTGATATGTAGTTTGATGTACTTATCAATTGTTTCGCGACCGGACATTGCCTATAGTGTTTCATATTTAAGCAGATACTTGGATAGACCGACCATGAGCGCTTGGAAAGCTGGTAAACGGATTTTACGGTATTTAAGTGCCACCAAGAATTATGGATTATTGTACTCGAAAGGAGTCGCTGATATAGAAGCTATGTGCGACGCAGATTGGGGAGGTGATCGTCAAACTCGAAAAAGTGTTAGTGGTTTTGTATGCTTTCAGGACAACAACCCTATAGCTTGGTATTCTCGTAAACAGACCTGTGTAGCGTTGTCGTCGATGGAAGCCGAATACGTGTCAGCTGGATCTGCAGCTCAAGAACTGATCAACCTGAAAGGAGTGCTATCGGAATTTGGGAAATCAAAACCCGCAACTTTAAGAATTGACAATCAGAGTGCAATCTCTTTGATCAAGAATCATGAAAATTCTAAGCGTAGTAAGCATATTGACATAAAATACCACTTCATAAAAGATCTTACTTTAAAGAATGAAATTACAATTAAGTATAATAAGCTCTTCAGAAAACTGTGCCGATATGTTTACTAAAACGCCTAGGAAAAGAAAAATTTTTATACTTTAGATCCAGGTTACTATGTTAGCAATCTTAATGAATTAAAAAGAAAAGGAATTGTTGTAATACATTAAAGATTGAAAGGGAGTGTTAAATATTGAATATAGATGGCAGCACATTCAGTTCAGAGTGTGTAGTTCTTAGTATTATTATTATTGTAATGACACGTGTATTGTTATGTATAAAATAAACACATCGAGAAATCTCGAAACATATTTGGGTTTCCACATATTTATCATAAATATAGTAGTTAGCAATAAGTGATATTGATTTATTTAACTCCCCAAAATTTTAAATAAAAAAAACACAAAATCATGTTTGCTTGCTTCTCTTTTTTGTGTATTTTTTCTAGACGTTCCAATCATGTTTTTTTCGATTACAGGCAATCTGTGACTGAATCGAAAAAAGTTTCAAACAAAACTACATACTTGATGGCGTAGAATCCGAATCTGCAATATAAAATGGGGGTTCCCATTTAAGATTTCAAAGTTGTCCCTCTCCCACTCTGTTGGGAGGGGGGAGGGGTCGAGTTTGGCACCATTCAGTGAGCCCCCTACATTATAACAAATCTTATTAAGATCTTTTTTGATTTCATGCAATTCCGTGGTCTCAAGATAAAAAACTCACCCTGTGTATTATAAATTGTATAATAGCCAAATTTAAATTTCCCACCACAATTTTTAGTGAATTCAACGTAAAGGTATTAAAATAACCATTAATGTAGTACAAAATGGTGGGGAATTTTACGTTTCAACCTTGAAGTTACTAAGAATAATTGCGGGAAATTTAAATTTGGCTATTTTAAGTTAGGTAAGTTAAACAACTAAAATTACTTGCCGATCGTGTAAATGCGCGGGCTCACCTTTTACTTTTTCCCGTAATGCATTTCCCCATACAGGAGTAAATATTCCTTCATGGCAACATACGATACCTGCTATCTAGTTCTTATTTCCCTAATCAATGTATTGTCCGTTAGTGAGAGGTTTCATTGTATATACAGTATTGTTAGAAAGTTTGGGAGGCGGCGTTTAAACAGTGAAATGGGTTAAGGATGGTTAAGGTTTGATCAATAATTTTAAAACATTACAGGATATTTTCTTTAATATTTGGATATTTTTTAATTCTGAGCCGATTCTGTCTCCTTTGAGACGTCATTCGATTTTTTAGAGTTAATTTTTAATTTTTCTTTCAAAAAAATAGAGATTAGATTATAGTATTTCATTTTTCAATTACATCCAAAGAAATAACTGTTTACATTACCTGCTACAAATCTACCGATATTTAAACTTTTGTTACTCTAATGTCAACTTTCAAATTGATCGTAATCTACCACCTCTAATACACGTAACAATTAACAAACCAAAACACAGTTGATATGAACGTCCATGACAAATCTAAACTCCAATTATGCTACCTTAACTTAAAGAGATACAATTAATATCTTATCTAAACTTAAGACAAGATCATTTTCATTAATGGCCAGATAAGGAAATGTTTTTAGAGATCGAGGTATAACAGATAAGATGAAGTGATACAGGACTGAACATTTCTTTGCTGCGTATTGGCTAATTTAAAGAAATAATAACAAAGAATCCATATTTATTTGAAAAAGATAAATACATGAAAAGACATTCCATTTATTTTTTTTAAAAAAACGGATAGTTTCATATATATATAATACACTTTCTTAAGATTACAATAGTAATTAATAATTTAATATTTACAATCACACAATTTCATAAGAATTGCTCATATAAAGATATGAAAAAAAATCAACAGTTACCCAGTTAAGTAATAAAAGTAATTGGTCACAGATGTTAAAAAAGATTTTATTCAATCTTTAGATCAAAGACTTTTGCAGTACAATCATCAGATGTAGATACTAAAATATTTTATCTTTTGATACACACATACTTAAGATATCTTCTCTATGTCCCGTTAAAGTTTGAACCAATGTTCCAGACCGGGCATCACCCACATGAATTTCTCCATCTGTTGTACTTACTAAAAACTTACTATTTGCGGCCCATTTCATACCTGTCATTGCACAATTTTTAATATTAACTTCATATCTTAAAGATTGTTTCCCCACATCCCACAGACATAATCGTCCTGATAATGATCCAGTTATCAATGCACCTAATTCACTGCTGAATAAAAGAAATTCAACGTCTTCTTCCTCGGTGTTGATAAATTTACCAATCATTTTTCCATCTGCAATTTTTATAACATGTGATTTTGGTGCAACGGCTAGCAATGTGCCTTCTTCATTGACTTCTATATTTGTTATTTCATCTAAATCTCCTATCTGCCATATGGAAGTGGCAGCTTTCATGTCCCATAATTTCATTTGACCATCCGAATAGCCAGCAACTAATCTTTTGCCATCAGGCAATATTTGTCCCATTGTTGAAGGGCTCCATGTGAAGCTAAGACTTTACAATGACCCTGTGGAATTTGCCAAATAAAGATGTCGCCAGATTGTATACCAGCAATTAGAACATTTGCTAAATGATGCCAACGTAACCATTCTAGATCGTCTCCACCATAGCACCAAATCAATTTTTTCTCTTTAACATTCCATACTTGAATTAATCCACCCATATCACCTGTTACTACATATTGACTATCATAATTAAAGCTGACCTCTGTTACAGAATCATTGTGTCCTGTGCATTCAAAATACACTTCACCATTAGAAATTTGCCAAACATAAGCAGCATCGTCCTGAGCTCCAGTAATGGCTAAAGTGCCATCTGCATTGATATCACAGCAAAATACCGACATAGTATGCTTTCTAAATGTCAATTTTGACATATCCACAATCTCCGCTTCGATATCTTCCTGATTTTCAGCTATATCTCCACTTCCTTCCATGCCTTCATCTTCCATTTCATCTTTCTCGTCTATTTCTTCGTCATCGTCCAAATAAATAACTTCAACGTTCTCCCCAAGATCATCAGGAAGATCAAATTTGTCCATTCTGATTAATTTTAGTGATCTAAACTAGTGTAATGTTTAAATAAAAAAAAAACAAACACAAATACATCTAACCTATATCTATCATACATGTGTTAAAATAACCAACCAACGACCCGTCTAACAGTACGCAGGATTACACCTGATTGCACCATAATTCAAAATTCACTAACAAAACCCATGGTGGCCAATCCAAAAAATAATATTATATTATTTAAATTAATTATAGTAATTATTAGCTTTTGTTGCACAATACAAATACTTCATGAATTATTTAAACATTTAATTTGCTTAATGTCTAGAGGTTCGTCCCCCAGTTGTAGTTTTTTAAAGTAAAAACGTGTTTTTCAATTCGTTATTTTGTTAGTTTATAACATTATTCTGGAGCCCATAAATGTTTCCACCTGCATATTGGCAATTTGCAGTTTGCCATAATTTGTTATATGCAAAATTAGAAATAAATTCCTCATACTTTGAATACCGCATGATATTGGATGATTCAAAGGATTATGATTGATGAGGATTTGTAATTGTGGCGTGGGCAAGAAATTTTCTGCAAAAAAAATCTTTCGAACACATTAATTTACTTTAAAGATATATTAGTTTTGATACACTATTCTGTGCAGTTTTTATCTGTTGCTTAAAAATAAACTAACAAATTTATTTTGTCATGAAATTGTCAAGAAGTACCCAAGGACATGCCAAGGACTCAACAAATTCAACAAATGTTGGTACGATATCCTATCACTCCCGATCGCTCCTTCCTATCAAGCTATCATAATAAATATAATCACTTAGTTCGGAATAATCACATGTGGCAAATCTCTCTATATATATGGGAAAATCAATAAAATTACAATAAAATTTTTGTCGGTGATCGAGTGTGTATGAGTGTTTCCAGACCAGAGTGCACCAGAGCACACCAGAGTGTATCTCAGAACTTCGAAGGGGAAGGGTTGCGCCGCTTGCTAATCCTGCAATGCGGCGTAATTTGATTACCATAAATGTAAATAATTCTATTAAATTGTGATAGAATCTAAACAGAAGTGGTTTATGTTTATATAAACTAAAATAATTATAGGATGAATTTTATTTCAGATGCAAAATATAAAAACTCAAAAATGTAGACATACCTCAGCATAATTTAATAGAAATGAAATCCGCAAAGCAATAAACTGTAACATTTCATTCATCATATCAATATCATTGATATGCAGTAAGTACTTGATTGTCATAAACCAGTCTATTAAATCTGACTTATCTAATCTCCAATTGAATTTTCAGATAATCTAAATTCTCAGTGAGTAGCGCCAATTTGATAAAGTTTTATGGAATATATGCCCACTTACAAGTTACCCAAGAAAAATAGACCATGCCTAATGGAGTTGCCACCTTATTGTCGCAGTACCAATCGAAATGCATCATTAGAAAAATCTGCAGCGCCTGTTAAACTAGAGGTATCCGATCCATCGAAATTATTGCAGTTTGTAGAATCTCTTAAGGATAACAATTCAAAAGGTTTAGAAAAGAAAATAAACAAATATGTAAGTCTGCTTTTAAATAATATATTTATGATGTAGCTAAATATGTTATCTTAGCTTCAAAAAGAAGTTAGTGCACATCATTCATTTCTAATTCTAATATCTGAAGATGAAGCTTATGTGCAAGTTGTCGGATCAAGAAAATTAGAATTTGTTAAACGGGCCAAAGTATCAAAAAGTATATTAGAGCCAATGTTTGATACATATAAGAACCCATCTAAAGGCTTAGGAGAGCTTGACCCGGTTTTCCAAAGTCTTATGAAAGATGCTTTAGAGGACGTACCTAGTAATATTGTAACTGTTCCAATACTAACACCAGAAAGTTCAAGTGTGTAACTAATTTTATAATCATTTTATTACAAAATGTTGTTAATGTGTTTTAACATTTTGCAGCCTTGGTCCTTATTTTAGTATGCTTAGTAAATCCAGCCAAAAGTGACACGTTTATCGTGCAGTTAGTGAATGAAGCTTTTCGGTTTTGTCTTACTGTATTATTAAATACAACGACATCAGAGGAAGAAGCAAAAACCAAACGAGAGTGTCAAGCTTTGTTAGATGTGGCCCGGAAACTGTTCACCCATTTGGGTGATCTTAAAGACTTGTTGCAGGAAATTATGTCTGCTGCTAGAAACCTAGTTGACGCAGAGAGATGTTCTTTATTTCTTTTGGATGATACGAAGGAATACTTGGTCGCAAAAGTATTTGATAGTACCACGGATACTAAACAAGTAAAAGTTCGGAAAACTTCTGGAATTGCTGGTAATATTTTTGCTCATTTTCTATTGTTCAAAGATAGGTAGAAATTTATTTGAGTAAACTCAAGAATTTATGATTTATTGCCCATTATCTACATACTGTACGCGCTATTCTAAATGCGAACACCCGAATATTCCCGAAGCGCGCCGTTCTTATGCTGGCTGAAGCGACGATACGAAGTCCCGAAGACCGAGGTAGTCTGATTTGGGAAACGCAACGCATTCATTCAGAATGAGCGTATTTAGAAAATTTACGTTGTGTCTACCTATCTAACTAGAAATAAAAAACTAATTGCATATCCAACATTCGAAATAGTCACTAATAAATTATTTGTCTTTTGTTTCTTCAAATAATATTTGAATACCTACTTCTGCTATTTATTGACCCTGATATTTTCAATAAACGTCAGCACAATAATTGGTGTTTGTTTGAAATTGTTTTTTAATGAAAAGCAAAAGGGTTTCGAAAATGGAAATTAACGAAATAAGTTTCAAGTAATGAAAATATCTTCGGCTAAATTGTGATTAGAACTTATAAAATAAGTGAAAGGGAAAAAATAGTAAAAACAATATTAGTTCCAGCCTAAACAAGTGCTTAAATAAAAATATACAGTCAATACACGACATAACTAATTATAGCAAAAGTACACCAATAAGAGGATGTAATAATGGCATGAATACGTCGGCCTAACGGTAACGCATCTACTCCCCTACGCAGTTCCTATTTGACTGCTGCTTATTCACCTACTCAAGCGATAGATATTACGTCCCCACTCCCGATTTTTGCGATGCCTGTAATTCACGATGTATCTGGTGTTTGGGGTTGATTCTGTTTTAGCTGTATGTGATAGATAAATTATGTGTTACCTTATTACCTGTTAGTCAAGGTTGGTCAAGTTAGTCAAATTAGTTAATTAAGTTCAGTTAGTGAAGTTTGTCAAGGCCAGTCAACTTAGTCAAATAATATCTAGATAAAGTTTTATTCATTCAAATAACACTAAATTCTGTTGTTATTTTCTTTGTACAATAGTTTATCGTTTTATTTATAGGTTATGTTGTTTCAACCGGAGAAGTTTTAAATATAAAGAATGCGTATGAACATCCACTATTCTACAAAGGCATCGATGAATTGACCGGATTCAAAACACGTAACATTTTATGTTTTCCCATTCGCGGGGAATCAGGCATCATAGGCGTAGCACAACTATGCAATAAAAAAGAAGGCGATTTTACAAATGAGGATGAAGAAACTGCGCTAGCTTTCAGCGTGTATTGCGGCTTATCGATAATGCACAGTCTGGTGTATAAGAAGACCATGGAAGCTCAAATGAAAACGCAACTCAGTAACGAGTTGATGATGTACTACATGAAGGTCGAAGATGAAACTGTCAGGAGGACGTTGAATTGTATAGATCCCCATAATATCTCGGGCTTTGAGAATTTGAACTTCGTTGCGAGAGTAATACCTGTAACGGAAACTGCTTGCTATATAATGAAGATGTATGAGCGTCTAAAATTAATTTCTAAATTTGACATCAATCGGGAAACACTCATGAGATTTATACTGTATGTCCAGAAAGGTTACAGAGATACCCCATACCATAATTGGTATCATGCTGTTTGTACTGCACATTTTTGCTATGTTACTATACGAAATTTTAAAATGATAGAGCTTGGTTTTATAACGTGAGTTATCGAAATCAAATATCAAGGACGATGTCAGATTTACGTTAATACAAACAATTAATAAATTACAGGCCTCTAGAAGCTTTAGCGTTACTGACTTCTTGCTTAGGACATGATATAGATCATAGAGGAACAACTAACTCATTTCAAGTGAAAGTGGGCACAACGCTAGCGAGCTTATACTCTAGTGAAGGTTCCGTGATGGAAAGACATCACCTATCTCAAACACTTTGTATTTTGAATACACAAGTACGTAAAATACAACAAAAAAATGCCGAAAATATCGATATTTATATTTTTAATTTGTAGAAGTGTAATTTTTTGGATTGTTTGGACAACCAAAGCTTTAGACGTGTGCTTGATTTGCTCCAAGAATGCATATTGAGTACAGATCTAGCAAGTCATTTTAAGATATTACCTAAACTACAAGAAGTTGTGGCGGTATCAAATTGCATAATATAACAAAGTATAATATAAGATTAAATAAAATAAAAATTTTAGGTTGGTTACGTCAAGACAAATCTGGAACATAAAAAATTGTTGTTGTCATTAATAATGACCTGCGCTGATCTATCCGATCAGACAAAGGTATTGTAAAATGTCGTACACTTAATTGTAACACCACTTTATCTAGTTCCATTAATTATCCACTATTTTTCTAATGAAATAAGAATAATTGAATTTTTCCAGGGATTCAAGGTAGCGCAACACGTTGCTCAATTGGTCTATGAGGAATTCTTCATGCAGGGAGATATCGAAAAAGATATGGGTAACGTTCCACCTCCGATGATGGATAGAGAAAAGGCTTCAGTACCGGATCTTCAAATTGATTTTTTAGAGGAAGTATGTCTGCCTGCTTTTAGGTATTGATATACGCACATTTGTCGCACGTGGATGTTAACTAACATCGTTACAGAACACTAGCGCTATTATTCCACGAAGCCACTGTATTTGTTGATATTATGGAGTCGACAAGAGAATGTTGGGAAGCGTCGAGAACAATATTTAGCAGACATTACGAGAGCGGTAAACGCTCATTGGAGATACTGAAAAATACCGAATTAGATCAAGAGATTAAAATTGAAATGGATGGTGACACGACAAATGTTGAAAAAGAACAATCCACCCCCCTGCACGAACAAAAATCCAAAGAAGCTTAAATAAATAGTATTTAGAAATTAAATTGGAAATGGGCAGTAACACGACAAATGCTGAAAAATATCACAACCTATACGAATAAAAATCCAAAAAAGCTTAAACAAGTAGTACTTAACAAATAAACTTAAAAAACATCGAGTACTTTAGTTTTATTAAAAGTATCGAAAGATGAAATTGGGCGGGCACTTGTAGCGTTGAATTGTTGCAGTGCTAATTGCAATGAAAGCTTGGGAACACGATACCGACGACAAGTCTATTAACAAATGTTTTAATTGGTACTTCATGCTTCACTCCGAACTTCGGAAGCCATTAAAAAGTTGTTAATGTTTCCCCCAAAAAAAAATTTTTGTGTAACTACTTCGGCGCTCCAATGAAGCGGTTTCACAATCGAAAACTGTGCTATATTTAATAGTTGTTTTTAATGTCTTTTAATTTGGGTTGGTAATATTCTGCAACTGTCACAAGTTATTTTATGGTTATTTCACTTGTGATTTCACTGTTGGTTTTCAGTCGCAACTTACTACATATTTGCGAAAAAAAAGAAACGTTTTTCGTTTAGTTGTTCTTTCTACTAGATTTAGGACATTTTGACTTACGAGGTTCGCCACTTTAGCCATCGATATTCCAAAATAGGTGTTTAACAATAGTTATTTATGAAACAGTGTAAGAAATGAGTTTTTTGCGCCCGAACGCGATTTTTTAGAGCACGAACACAAAAAACAATTCAACATTTGGGTTTCATATTTGTGCATAAAACCAATTCAAAAAAATAAATTTCAAATTTGTCCCAAAACGTCACAACTGTTTTAGCCAATAAAAACACGATTTTTGCATTCGCTCAGTGTCATATGTCAATTATTTAATGGTTTTTGGCTAGTGTTTCCAATATTCCTTAATTATTGGCTTGTATTGTTTTGTCCACCCACCATAGAATTCACATCGTTAGAAAAACAGACCTCGTCAAAAAAAAAATCAAAAGTATACAAATTAGTACTAGCATAAACATAAGACAAACATATTAGCTTTGTTCCTTTCGTCCCTTTGCGTTGAAAGGCAAAACGCGCGGAAATGCGCCAAAGAGAATTTGTGTTGCGGTAGGAAGCAATACACAAGTTGGTTCTTTTTGATTTCAGCAATATTGCTTCATGACGCGCTATAAATTTGTGTTTTGCGTTGCAATACAAAGGTACAAAGAAAATGAAGCTATAAACATTTTTCAAGTGTGTAATAAGCCTTAGTTGACAGGAATTTTTCTAATCGTCTCTGAAAATTAGAGTTCTTTAATTTTTTTATATTGCAGAAAAGATAGAAATAGAAAAAACTTCATCAACTAAAACTTGTCTTAAGGCCGTTTTACACCTAGCTATTTATTGCGCAATTTATTGGCCAATTTAAAATTGTTACGTGTATACACGCCTATAAATTAGCTAATAAATAGCTAGGTGTAAAACGGCCTTTATACATACATTAATAATAAGGCAGAGTGCACACCGGAGGAATACGACAAGCGGCACAACCAGCAACACGACACGTACCGTGTAAACTTAATATACTTGTATCCCTTTAGTGTGCACTCTACCTAAAAAAATAAACATAGTCTACTTTGTGCTGCTTTGTGTAACAGACAGTATAATATCTACACACGCCGCTAGGATGTACAATTTGCGAGGTCGATGCTCGTCATTTTTCGTCCGAAGGGCTGTTTTTTTTCTCTTAGTGCACCTACACTACCTACTAAATTAAACTTTTTGTAAACATAAAAACGTATTTTGTTCTTTTATCAGTATTCAATACAAATGTATTTGCATTCCAAATTCAATAAGAATAAAAAATTGAAACAATCTATAAATCTAATCTTCCGCACTCCTATAAAATACAAAATGGATTGCATCAACGCCGGTAAGCTAACTGGAATTTTGCGAGACTCTGGAAATAACTTTGGGAGCGCCAATCTATAAATTTTCCAAGCAACCCACATTGCGTTTATCGCCTGTTTCCATGTTTTGAGATTTTTCGAATCTTGTCTGAAAGACTACTTTGCTAACTCTTCTGAAAAGTTAAGTAACATTTTCAGTGTGCATA
The DNA here is from genome assembly GCA_004143645.1 of Protaetia brevitarsis. Lineage (NCBI taxonomy): Eukaryota > Metazoa > Arthropoda > Insecta > Coleoptera > Scarabaeidae > Protaetia > Protaetia brevitarsis. Next base: position 2,142,457 of record RXPK01000195.1, on the reverse strand, counting down.
TAAAATTTGAACAGTAACATGGAGAAAAGCATCATAGTGTAGAACGAACCTTATGGTGCATTTTCATAGGCAACTGCTCGATTGCGTGCAAAAGCCTTTTTTGCGCCTTCGTTCAGAAACACTCATTTAGCAGTACTTCAAAGCGCCAGCAAAACTACGGTTTTTCTGCCTAGGCAGCCAAAAATGTCACTAAACGTCGGCCACACTAGATTCCACATGACAGACGTGTAATAAATTGTCATTAAGCTATTGTTCAACCATCCTAAGATGAATTGGTGTCTTCATTACACTTATTATTAAACTAGAAAGAAATTTACAAAAAAAAATTATTCTCGGAAACGTCAAAATACTGAGGTATGTAACATGTGCGCCAACTTGTATTGTCAACTCCCTAGTGTCAAAATTTCTTTTTTACTTTCAATTCAAAATTAAGATTTATCGGCCCAAAAACATTGTGTATCATACGGCCAGAAACTCTTTTGGGAGTATTCGTACTCATACTCGTAAAACTGTAGTTTCTGGCCTAGTGATACAAATACCCTAATAGCCAAATTTAAATTTCCCGCAATTATTCTTAGTAACTTCAACGTTAAAACATAAAATTACCCACAATTTTGTACTTACATCAATAGTTATTTTAATGCCTCTACGTTGAATTCACTAAAAATTGTGGCGGGAAATTTAAATTTGGCTATTAGGGATAACTACTGTTGCACTTGGTTTTTAAAAAACCCGTTTTTCTAAATTTAATTACGAGCGATAAAAGTAGTACTTTTTACGAAACTTGTAATTTTAATATAAGAATTATTGGTGACTATTTAAATTATATAAACATTTATAACAAATTGCTATTTTTATGTACGTATGTCATTGTTGGAAGTGATAACGGTGATAACCAGTGCATGATTATAAATTATGAGTCCTTCAATCTTGAATATTGTTCAATTCAAATACGTTACCTATTTAGGAAGTGGTAACTAGCGCCACAGTGTTGGGTTCTGAACTTTCTTAAAACACAGGTGAGGAACAGGTAGAAATGCATTTTGAAATTAGAAGGTGCGATTATTGCGTAAGTTTAGTCCAAGCTTACCACACCCAGAATGAAAAAATGTACTAAACAAAGGATTTCAATGTAACCAACTCAACACACGTGTTTCATTTTATTATTGCAAACGTGTGCTGTACCGGATTTTGGAATTTGCTAACTTTACAAAACAATACACTATTATGGCTGATGAAAATAATGAAAATATATCCAAAAAGTAAGTTCTATTTCATTTTTCTACATCCTATAGAATTTATCCCTTAAATATTTGTAACTTATGTTGAGATTAAGTTAACCTATAAGATGATGCAAGTAATCCATTCTGCTTATGAGAACATATTGAGGCGAAACTTTTCTCAAATAGCGCGGAGGTATGCTCCTTCACTCGCGCATTTTCATTAATTATTATCATCATTACTTACAGTGAATTGAAGAGGCGATTAAAGGCAGAACAAAAGGCCAAGGAAAAAGCAGAGAAAGCTAGTAAGCAGTCGGTTCAACAAACAAAGCCAAAAAAGGAATTAGAAGAAGAAATAAGCCCTAATGAATACTTCAAATTACGTACTCAATCTGTTGCACACCTTAAAACTTTAGGCCCGGATGAACATCCATATCCCCACAAATTTCACGTTGGCACCTCACTCGAAGAATTCATTGGGAAATATTCACATTTGCAAAATGAAGAGGTTCTCGAAAATGAGGTAGTGACAGTAGCTGGGAGAATACACTCTATAAGAGAATCGGGAGCGAAGCTAATCTTTTATGATTTAAGAGGAGAGGGTTTGAAGATTCAAGTAATGGCAACAGCAAAAAATTATGTGAGTGAAGAACAATTTAAAACTGACACAGATAAGTTACGTAGGGGAGATATAATTGGAATTGAAGGTGTACCCACTCGGACAAAGAAGGGAGAATTGTCTATAAGGCCGATAACTGTGAGGTTACTATCACCGTGTTTACACATGCTGCCTCATTTGCATTTCGGATTAAAAGATAAAGAGACACGATTTAGGCAGAGGTACTTAGATTTGATATTAAATAATCGTGTAAGGAACATTTTTTTAACACGTGCGAAAATTATATCGTATATACGAAGGTTTTTCGATGAACTTGGATTTCTGGAAATTGAAACGCCCATGATGAATATGATTCCAGGTATCATTAATAAAATTTAATATTTATACATATATTATTTATTCTGATCTTCCTATTTTACCTTTTTATTTTCTTCTCTAATCAGTTTTCCTTTTCTTGTTTTACTGTGTATAAATTAGTGGCCATTGCTTCTTCTCGATCTTCATTTGCTAACCATACTGCATTATCTGTCAGAGTTCTATTCATTTTACTGCTGTAAATAGGCTTCCTGTTTTCCTCCTTATATTTTCATTTCTAACACGTGCATTTATATTACAAAAAAAAATTTTAGCGATTTTACCATGTTTTCTTTTTCTTTTCAAAATCGTCAGTACTCATCTAAGTTAAGGTTGGCTCTAGAGTAGTTGTATAAAAGCCAATTTTAATTGAAGTTTTGCTTTGTTTGGCCAAAATAACGACTTTCGTAAACAAATAAGTGGATGTTACTACTTCCAGTGTCATCTAATATTTTTTTTTTATTAGGCTTTCTTGGTCGATTGAATAAAATCTTAAACCATAGTTTTTTTTTATCCTCTTTTATGCCTAATTATTTTAAATTTAGGGGCGTCATTGTTCCCTTTGCAAAAAAAAATGTACCGGATGTTTGGCAGAGTGTTGTAAAAATTTGCACGGTCTATAAGTGAGTTCGTTAGGAACCATACTAGCCATATATATCTTAGTGCAAAATGTAATAGATTTTGAGGTATTTTAACTTTTAGTAAATTTTAAAGTTCCCGCAAAAATTTACCGTTACACGTTAATAACTTTTCTCTTTTCGTGATATCACGCTAAAACTTGCTTTTTATGAAACTTTAATGCATCTTCCTTTAAAAAGAAGCGAATAATTAAAACCTGAAGCCAGTTGTTCTTGCATAATTTCTATTTTCAAACATCCTCTCTTAGCAAGTTTATATCCAATTTTTCTCTTTCTCACACTGTATCTGTTTTCTAAACTTAAGTTTAAATTTAATGTCATCGTTTCTCAACCTGGGTATTGTAGTGGCATTAAAAGTGGATCAAAATCATTTATCAATATAATATTTACTTACAATAAATACATATGTGAAGAAAAGAAAAAAGAATGTGATGGTTGCATTTGTGGATCTACATTAGAAACACACAAAAGCAAATTGTTTTCGAGTCATAAGGGTGATTGCTGTATTTAGTTTTAAGCATAACCGTAGACGAAAAATTCTTTTCACAGAGATAACATGTAGCAAAAAGGATTAATATTTTCAAAGGTTTCTGTGACGAAATTTCAATATTTAAAAAAAGTATTTAAGTCTTCAGATGTAAATTTAAGTTGTAGCTTATTTTTATTTGTTTTGACTTCTTCATTTCGATATTTTTAAATTTTTAATAAGCAACGTTGAGCAATATACCTATTCTTTCAACCGTATCAACTTTAAATTGCTGTTAAATATTTCGTCTAATTTGCCGATAGTTTTTCATAGTGTCGCCACTTTTGTTTTTGTTGTCAAATTTTATCTTAATTATGCTTATTTATTTTATAGCTACTCTGTTCTAATATTAAATTTTTGTTCTTCGTTCTTCCTCGAGGTTCCAATTGGAGAATTTTGGCTATCTATATTTTGGCATTATTTGGACGTGACCATACCATTTTAGTGCTTTATTTTCCAATTTCTTCGTCATTAAACAGTCTACTCCCATCCGTTGCTATATTTCCTCAGTTCGTATTCTGTCCAATCTTGTGATTTGCAGGCATCTTCTCAAATAGTCTAGCTCGATCGTTTTTATTCTATCTCTTGTTATTATTGTCATTGGCCATATTTCTCCATACAGGATGATATTCTGTACTATGCTTTGTAACATTTTTTTTTTTATTCTCTCTAGTAACGATGATGTTCCATATCAATCCGTGGAGTGTTTTTTTTTTTTAGCTTGCTTTCCCCGTGAAATTTTCGTTGCTATATCTCTTGCATAGCATGTATCATCTCGACGTTTAATCGACCCCAAATACCTGAACACTTTACAGCTTTTAATAGTCTTTTCTTCCAAATCTAGATCCGTAACTTCTTGTCCAATACATAGGTATTCTGTGTTAGACGTATTTATCTTAAGTTCCCAAAGTTCACATGTCCTTTTTTTTTCTTGTGCGAAAATAACTTGGTCGTCCGCGAATAGTACTGAATGCAATGTACTTCCTTGTATCCTACCCCATTTTCTATACCAGTTTTTTAGAGCTTGTTATATGTACATACTAAAAAGTGTGAGTGATAGATCGCATCAATATTTTATACCTTTTATTAAAATTATTGGTTTTGTTAATCTATTATCTACTTTTATTTGTGCCCATGTGTCCCTAAATAATCTCTGTGTAATATTAATCCATTTTTTTTCCAACGTTTATCCTTTTGGTTGTTTCCCATACATGTTTTCTAGATACACTGTCATATGCTTTTTTCTAAATCGATAAATGTCTCATGCGTTTGGATGTTCTTTCCTTGTTCTTTTCTACAATCTGTCTCATTACAAATATATTATCCAGACATGTTTTCCCGGAATCCTTACTGTTGTTCGTTCAGGTCCTCCATGTGTTGTTCTCTTTTATATTTTATTGCTGAGGTAAAAATTTCTACGTTTTAAAGATCTGAAGATGGCATGTTAAAGCCGAAACATGTAGTCTTAAAATACATTAAAATTTTTTGGTGAATGTAAGGACGTTCTTCATATACCTTCTTCCTGCTGGTTAATCTTTTGTCTCCTTTTTTTGTATACAGATGACATATATGACAAGTTCTACTCAAATGGAATTTCATCTCCTGTTTCGATCGTTGTTGAATTAAAGTGTTCATTCAACACCCTAATGAAAGATACCAGCCCTTCTCCACCATATTTCAGCAGTTCCATTTTTATATTTCCTGGTCCGGGCTCTAATCCTTGTTCGCCTTTCTCAATGCTTTATTTATGTCTTCCTCTGTGATTTTAGCTTCGTCCATCTTGTTGTCACTATGTCTTGTTCTTCATGCTCTGGTAGTTTCTTGCAGCACCATCGAGCAGTGTTCCTTTAAAACCGTTAGGTGTGATAATTTGCAATCTTATTTATACTTTCTGTTGTTTCTTATGTTGTTTATTTTGTTTTTCGTGCTTTCATTGCGCTATTATAATCGATAGTGTTGTCTATGTCTCTACACATTCTTTCTCAGTATTTCGTTGGTATCATTAAATTCTTATAGTTTTATTTTATCTCAGGTGGAGCAACTGCTAAACCATTCGTCACATACCACAACGAGTTAAATATGCAACTGTATATGCGTATCGCTCCAGAACTTTATCATAAAATGTTAGTGGTAGGTGGAATCGATCGCGTTTACGAAATAGGGCGACAGTTTCGCAACGAAGGAATAGATCTCACGCATAATCCAGAGTTCACCACATGTGAATTTTACATGGCTTACGCCGATTACAACGACATAATGACTATAACCGAAAGTTTAATATCTGGAATGGTAAAGAGTATCCATGGTACGTTCAAGGTGAAATATCATCCAGATGGTCCAGAAGGCGAGGAGGTTGAAATCGATTTCACACCACCGTTCAAGCGAACACCTATGTTACCCAGCCTAGAAAGCATTTTAAATGTGAAGCTTCCGTCACCTAACGAATTAACAACACCAGAAGCAAATAAGTTTTTAAGCGAACCCTTTGTGAAAAGCTTAACGTCGAATGTCCACCGCCACGAACCTCGGCCCGTTTATTGGATAAACTGGTGGGTGAATTTATTGAAGAGACGTGTATAAACCCATGCTTTATCACTGAACATCCGCAAATTATGAGCCCACTTGCTAAATGGCATAGGTCAGTGCCGGGATTAACTGAGAGGTTCGAGTTATTTGTAATGAAGAAAGAGGTGTGTAATGCTTATACGGAATTGAATGATCCGTTAGTTCAGAGGGAGAGATTTGAACAACAAGCAAAAGATAAAGCCGCGGGAGATGATGAAGCGCAACTTGTCGATGAAACATTTTGCACTGCATTAGAATATGGCCTGCCACCGACAGGTGGCTGGGGTCTTGGAGTTGATCGGTTAACAATGTTTTTAACAGACAATAACAATATTAAGGTAGTAAAAAGATATAAATCGAAAATTTGACATGATTCATATTTTTATTTTGTAGGAAGTATTATTGTTCCCAGCAATGAAGCCAGATGATCCGAACAAAAATAAAGATGAAGAAGAAGACAGCAAGGCAGAATCATAATTTATGGTTTTGTAATGCTGGATGTGAATTTACTTGATACTTTATTTATCAGTATGTTGTATTTATTAAATTAAACCATTACATACGACTAATTTAGTTTTCTGTGAAAGCTATTTAAAACAAATAAGATTTTCAATTAACAAAGTTAACTTAAGTTAAAAAGTACAATGTTAAACATCGATTTTAACATTTGGAGTGATTGAAGTATATGATACTAACAATTGGAAAAAAAAAACTAATAAACTTACTTGAACATATTTTGGAAGAATAATTGCTGAATAATTTTTGTGGCGTCACGCGTTTTAAGATATTAAAATAAAATATGTATATACAAAAACTACGAAAATACAACCTCAAAGAAAATTGTATTCAAGTTTAAACAAACCACACCAACTGCAGTCAACCAAAATTAGTTCCCAAAAACATACACTACTCCACAACTCCAAATCTCAATTATTTTAAGAAATATATAATCAAGTACGAACAACTAGCATATTTTGATTATGCGGAACCACTACATTTTCGAAGTTCATTCTATATTCTAACCAAAAGTTTTGCTAAGCTCGGCCCTTGCTGACTGCTAGCAAATTTGATGTATGAATGTTCCCACGTAATCAACATCCCAGGTAACATGATAACGTGAAATGACGTTTAATAGACGTCCATTAAACGTCATTTACGTCACCATGTTATCTGGGATTTTACCAAGGAACATCTTGATGTCATTTCAACGGACAAACTCTGATCTCAGAGGTGCTTTCAGCTCTCTACTCCGAATTACTCTATGACGACAATTTGACGTAAGTGGGTAGTACCTGACCAATCACATGTTGTCCAATTGACGGCACAGATAGAGACGTTTTGGTGTGACAAAAGTGATAATTGATTATGAAATGAAAGGGTAAGAAACAAAGAAGAAAAAAATGCAAAGAGAACGAGATTAAGAAGTTTATGCCATTAAACAATCTGAACTTAAGACTATTGAATTCTGTACCTAATTAATTTTTTCCCCTTTTAATTGTTATAATAAGGTTATCCCGCCGTCTAATCCCTAGTTTTTATTGCAAGTAATTAACACATTAACATTAACAAAAAATATTTCAAAAGTATGCATTTTAGCAAACGCAGAATTGATGACATATAACACGAAACCGCTTCAAAAATATGTTTAAAATCCTTAGTTGGGAAAAAACGCCTTACGTTAGGTTTGTTTATTGGTGTTACACTAAGTACACTGGTGCATATTTTAAGTTTGTTCGCGTCGCATGAACTATTTGCACCTTTATGCACTTTTGCACACAAAAGTTCTTCTAAAAAGTGCATAAAGGTGCAAATAGTTCATGCGACGCGAACAAACTTTTTATCTTTCTCAGGTACGCAAAGAGTGAATCTTCTATCGTGTTTTAATCACAAGCCAGTGCAGAAAGTGCACCACCAAAGAACAAACCTATTGATAGGTATTTGAATGATCCTCTGTGGGCAAAAATTCGTGACCGGTATCCGATTATTGTCTGCTATAAGCTTTGTTCGTTTGTGTGCTTGGAGCAGTATCTACTGACGTCATCAGAGTAACTTGAGAGCATCTCAGAGTTGGATTTAAAGATGGTACAAACAAACGCGCTCGATTGCAATATAATCTTAATTTTATTATTTGCTATTGTCAGATTGTTACAGCTATTATGAACAGAAAAAGTAAAAATAAGTTTTCAAATTAATGAACCTAGACTACAATAAAAATGCATAATATACTAGTATTTATGTACCTACCAAGTGAAGTTTTTAAAATATAATAATCGTTCTTTACATCAATCAGATTGGTATCGTTATATTATCTATTTCGTGCATATTTGATGCAGTTATAAATCAGATTACTTTACAAACGACATTTTACAATACGTGTTAGTGCGAGTAGGTTATGGTTGCACAAATTGCTCGAAATTGCTCGGACGTCGGACCGCGACAGCAGAAGAGCAACCTCTTTGTGATCTAGATTTGCTTGCTCTGAACAAACAAACACGCACAATTCATGCTCTAAAGTACAAACAAACGCGTAATATGCCTCGGATCTGCTTAGATCAGACAAACAAACAAACCTATTGGCTAGAACAAACTAAAAAAAAGGTGGCGATTACACGCATAGAATTTGGCCATGAATTTGCAATAGGTATATAATAGCTGGTATAGCTATAGCTGTCCATACTTGTTTACATACCTATGTAATTCTTGATTTTATTCCCTGGAGATCAAATGTGCCGGACGCTGTTTTTCCGTCCATGTTCAGATGCTCCCTGACATAACGATTTCTTAACATCTTTCCAAGGCAACCAAATTTAAATTTCCCATAATTATTTTTAATAACTTCAACATAAAGGTATTAAAATAACTATGTTGTATATAAAATTGTAAGTAATTTCATGATTCAATGTTGAAATTACTAAAAGTCCTTTCTAACGCGAATTAAGAAGAGAAATGGTGTCTTGTCTAATATATTTTTTAATAGGCGAAATATTTTTTTTGCGCCTCCGCCCAAAAACACTCGTTTGCATTACTTCAACGCGGTCGGAAAACTGGTCAAAAAACGCAGGCAAAAATGTCTAATGGTTGACACTTTGACACACTACATTCAACATGGCAGATGTGTAATTTGTCACTGTCATTAACCTGTCAACGGCTAGCGTACTATAATTCAAATTCTCATCCGTTACCACCCAATGAGTAAAAAATAGTAAAGTAAGTATTCCTATTTGTACAAACCGTGCTCATATTCGCAAAATTGTAGTTTCTCGCATAGTGATATAAATAACTATTAATTTCACATAAATAAGTTAAATTTGCTATTTTGTACTACTCTCATTCCAAACTGTAAGCACATGAACCACAGCAATTATATAACTTGATATAGCTGCTATATAGCTTTTCCTGTGTTAAGTTGCCGGTACTGAAATACTAATTTGACATTTAAAATTTTGAAATATCAAGTGAATATAAGAACATGAAATAGTCAATTAAATGGTATTTATAACAAACCTAATGTTGCAAATTACTTAAAATGCCTAACAAAATTATAATTTTGATTTATTATATGATTATTAATAATACTAGGTAGTATTAAACACGACTTCCATTTTCTTACTCAGTAAAACGTCAATAGTATCTTAAAAGAATAATTATTTGCGTGTATTATGCAGTCGCATTACATTGATATTGATGACATTAATACATTAAAAGAAGTTACATTCAATTATGAAGTGGATTCTATTTTCACCGACTTTCCTTTTAAATACTTGATAGACAGTTCTTCAGATAAAGTGAGGTAAGTGTTAGATTTTAAATTAATATAATTGTATATTGGGGCCATGTTTGATTTTAGTTTACTGTTGGATATTTTGGGACATTTCTCAAATAGTAGTAAATTTTGGCAGAATAGGGGTGATTCATTATGCTGCAGCATTGAATTTGCCCTTACAAATATATCTTATTTTACAAAAAACAAAGACAGACATATATTATACAAATTAATCCAGTTTTTAAACGGAATATTTGTGAGGTAAATGTAAACAAATGGAGAACATTTATATTATCATGTACTGTATTAAATGACTTTATAGGGTGAAATCTGTATCTGCTATAAATCTCCAAATCGATACTTCTCGTATTTGCGACCTAATTATACCTTTGTTGAAAAATGATAAATTAAAATACAGTTCAGTAATATTGCTTACGTCTATGTTATCGATGCAAGAAATTATTTTTCAAGATCCTGCCATTGTGGATTACTGTATTTCGCAATGTTTTATCAGTTTGGAATCTGAACGCAAAGAATTACCTCTGTTAGTCGTGGCTAGTTTACGGTTTGTATCAATATCTATAATTTAATAAATAAAGTGATCTTGTTTTTTTTATTCATGACATTTTTATCCTAAGAAGACTTGCACGTCATTGATGATGACTGCGTCAGAGTATAAACTTTATCCACTAGTTTCACTAAGTGACGGCGCCTTTGATGTTTTGTCTATCAATTTAAGGAAATTCGCGATGGCGTTTGGCGGCTATATTTCTAACTAATAATTGCAAAGTGGGTACGAAAATAACCTATATACTCAAACAATTGACAGAAAATCGCACAACATCTGTCACTTCTATAATAAAATAACAGAATGGAACAACTTTGTAGGTTAGATTTTTGCTTGTAAACAAATTCAAATAGTTTTAGTTACAATTTCACCCACATATGCGACACCGCGAATTTCCTGGGGCGCCATGTTTGAAACCCATGTTACCGGCGATGTGAAACTACTCGATAGAGTATAAACTATGACTGCGTCCTTAGTCAATAGGTTGTGTTCAAACGTTGAAATACAGGGAAAAATATTAAAATCAAACAAAGTAGCAATCCTGACCGTTTATTTTCAGTGCATGCAACTGCTACAGTGAGCATCAAGTTAACACTTGTTCAGTTACTATTCATAACAAGACTAACCAATTTTAGAGAAAACGTACATACATCAAGTTTACGGGAAAGGTTTTGCGCTTAAAAGTAACTTTTTGGCTGTCGAGTTCAAATATATCTAGTGTTCCTACATCCAAAAGTGGTGGAGGAGCCTGGGTGCCTAGCGAGAATAAAAACCTAAAACCTCAGCAGATTATATAATACAACCTTCCGTCAATTAATATCATTGTTTCACAAAAATTTATTTATTTTTTGGGTATGTTCGTTTTGGCACGCAGCGAAACACAGCTGTAATCATTTCCGTTCGATTTAACTTTTCGTTACTTCTATGACGCATCGTCACTGATTTGAATTCTGAAATTTGCATTTCTTGCATGCATCAGAGTGGATTTTCGCCGTAAAAGAGAGATAGCGATATGAGGATATTGATATGATCACTGTTGGTGGTGCTAGTTGTGTATAGTATAATTGTTTCCAGTGGTGTGTTTGATTAATTGTCGTTCCATCGAAAGTTGTTGAATTACAGTTTTGTTTACAGTGTTCTTACCTTTATCTTTACAATTTTTGGGAGTACCAATGAAATCTACCTATCAACGTGACGCATTCTTAAGCTTTTACACTTCTTCTTGAGGATATTTACCTAAAACATCAGCAGAAAACAACTAAACAACTGCAAAAAAATTTTAGTTTTTACGGACAACCAGTGTCGGCACCTTTGATCTCAGGAGACAGAAAATCGTAATCTCCGCTTATTTTAGCGGCTAGAACAAACTCAGAAAAGGTAACGATTCTGTGCAGAGAAAATTTGCTAGCTGTTCATTATTGTTTACATATTTACACGCTACATTGACAACAAGATTGTCAATAGTATATATGAATTTCTCAACAACTGTGGTAAGTCTGTGGTAGTCCAGAATTACTCCAGTTATCATGGTTAAAACCGTTAACACTGCGTCATTTTTGATTTTACAATGAAACCAAGGAACATGTAACCAAAAACGGACATTTTGTTCGTGCGGAATCACCTTTTTTGAGTTCTCTTTACCCAATAGGAAGTTAAGCTCTCCCAAGTTCGGCTCTTGTTAAAAAAGTTCTCGACAGTCATTTGACAGTTTTCGCGGTTTTTATAACCTATAAACATACATTCAAGCGAATAACAGCTGTGATAAAAGAACGTATCAACTTGACAGGTAGAAAATTTTAAATGAGCGTGGGCAATCGCCATCTTTTTTGAGTTCAGGTTAGTCAATAAGAAGACTGAAGGCCACGATTTTTTCCCCCCGGAGATCAAAGGTGCCGACGCTATTTGTTCGTTCTTGTTGAGACATTCCTTGATAAAACATTAACTGGGCTACACAAATGGCGCGTTTAGAGTAAGAAAACGATAGGTAGATACCTAGCAATAACTGTTTCCGCTACACAAAATGGCGATCGTTGCATTGCAGTGGTAGCTAGTGCAAACGTCACAGCCGGGGCCAATACAATGATTGAAGTTCGTATGCTATCGTCCGAAACGAACCATGTTACGGACTTATACAAAGAAATTAGATCATTGTAATGGCACTTGTAAAACGTAAGCATTGTATGTTGTTGAAGGAGCGTTACGTTTTTGAGACGAATTGCCAACAGTTTATAAACCGCTTGAGAGCAGCTACGTGTTCTGAACGCGGCCAATGTTTAATTACTTTAAGTTATGCACTGTTAATTTACATAGAGTCTGTAGTCATCGTCTTGACGTTGATTTTGACGGTCATTGAACATAACTAAGAATAATAATATGGTAATAATGGTAATATCTGAATTACCAATGAAATTATAAACAAGATGTGCATATGTACGTTTAACATAGCGCGCAGATGACAGCTGATGATGAATAGCCGCCATTTCGGGACAAGATTGTACTTTCCTCTCTGAAACACATTCTTTATGATTGGTATAAAGTAAAGAAGAAAGTTGAAGATATCTGGTACTAAAATAATGAAATAGCGCTGATGGTATTTTTTCTGGCGACACAACATCAAAGACATTGACAGAAAGTGACGCCCCTTGTATTATGGTTTTACTAGTATAACCATTCTAGAAGAACGGCCCTACCCTACTTGATGTGATCTAGTAGCAAAACAGTTACCTTTATTGTATCTTCAACATAAGTATAATTTATTGTTACTTGAATCATCTATTATGTAAATCTTATTATTTATTCGTTATTTTCATCTCATAATATGTCAAACTTTGACGGTTGCCATTTACTATCTTCATATACTTGTTTACCAGTTCTGCGGTGGTTTCAAACAAGAAGAAAAATATTCGAGTACTAATGTTTATGGCGTCATAGTTTTGAAAATAAAAAAAAAACTATAGGTGTCACTTAAAATTAAAATAAGCTCAAATATGTCATATTTTACATGTTTGTAATTATACTTTATTAACTATCTTTTAACAAACATATTATATTTATACATTATTTGAAAAACTTTTTACAGTACATTTCTTTTATTGAAACAAATTCAAATAAGTATAAATAATAAAATAAAAAAGAAACATTATTTTCCAGTGCTTTCCCACGCTTATTATTATCGAGAAGAAATGTCTTATATCATTGGTTATACCGAGATTGTCCGCAACTACTTGAACAAGTAGGTTTCACCTTGCGCCATGCTTGGAAAATAATACAATTTTTTTTTAGATATCTAATAAAACGCAAGTTCTTCTTGATTGTGTAATTTTGGCTTATGAAACGAAAGACGGAACGAATTTTGAATTGACGAACGTGTACAGGCACAAAATATCCATATTTTATCGTATGCTCAGGAACAAAACGTTTCGTAAGAGTATTATGATTATCTTTAACTATATGGTAATTGATTTTGTAAGTTTGGGAGTGTTGCCAATAATGGGCAATCGGATAAAAGGAATCGAATTTGAAACCAATGAAAAACAGGATTGGTTCTATGATAACATGGTTATCATAATAAATTATTTACGGTGCTTATACTGTCCGTGAGTTCACTTTAGCAGTAGCAGAAGATGTTAAAGTGCTAATATACATATTTTTTTGTAGAAATGAAATTGACAAGGAAGATGTTAGAAAATGTATAGTTAACAGATGCCTTAAGCCACCTTATTCACCTGCAATACTAAAATCTTTATGTTTATTATATCCACTATTTTGTCATAGTCGTCAAAACCGAGAGGTTGTTTTGGTAGGAAATAGCATTCTAGATGCCGCTGAGCAATGTAGTTATTTTTGCGAAATACTTACTTACCATTTGTTGCAACTCCAGTGGTTCTTGTCATCCAATAGGCCTATTTTAAAAGCAACTGCTCTGGGAGTTTATCTCGTCAATTGTAAGAGTGATGGGATTATCTTGAGAGCTTTAAAAGCTACGAATACCACGGAGCTTTTGGTAAATTATCTGTTGGATGAATGGATACTAAAGCAGCTGAAAGGTAATTTTCTTAACTCACGACTTCAGATGAACGGTTCTTTTATTTGTATTATATTGTTTATTTCATCATTCTGTAGAGCTGTTCATTTGTTACCTCCAAATGCAATGTCTCAAAACGGCGATTATTCTCAAGCAAAAGCTGCCGAACGTCGATTCAATCCCAAACCTCCCTCAGCTACTTCTTCAAAGCTAAACCTGCCCTGCCTGAATCCGAAAGGGAAGGAGTATTCTTTTGCGGCATGATGTCCAAAATTTTACCGGTTTTGAATCAGAGAGATGCATTCATCGGAACGTGCGGATATAGTTCGAAATTGCTCGGGAAGTTTAGGAACTGTTCCGGGGCAATTAAAGCATTCATTTTGAACGAAAGCTGCATCGCTCGAATGTATGATGCAGCATCGAATGCCGATGAAGATGTTGCCTTGTCCGCTATTACGATGTTAACTATTCTTATGAAATTGCAGGTATGTTCAAAGTTAATTCCAGGGAATTCACAAGTCATAAATACTCAAAAAAGAAACGTTAAATTTAACACATTGTTTTTTCTAGAGACGACATTTAATCGAAATAATCAAAACTACGCCGGTAGATTTTAGAAATTTACTCCAAGGATCTGGTACCAGGCTGCTAAAAGCGCTAAACCTTCTAAGCCTATTTCAAACGTATTCTACAACCAGATACATAATATCAATTCCAGAAGAGCAAATATTAAATCTTTACCAGTGTCTATTGCGGCTACAGTGCGAGCAAATTTATTCGAAAATATTCATGATTTTGATGAAATTGCAAAAACCTATCCCTTCCTAGCTTACTTATCTTCAACAATACTCTATGTCGAATTGCATTCTTGCAGTTATAAGACTGAATCGCACACACAGCAATTTTTGATATTCTTATCGGATTGGTTGCAGAAAATGGCTAGAGATGAAATCTCCTTTTACGACAGTTTGCAGAATACTCACACATTTTTATTGAGTCTGCCACAATCACATGAGGTAAATGAAAAAATAATTCTGCCCAAATATAATTGTTATAGAATCAAGTGTGTTTCAGATACGAACAATACTGGAACTGCTACAAAAGTATTCTGTTGAATATTCACAGGATTATATACAAATTTGATTAAACATTTAACTGTGACATATGATTTACGTAATGACTCTATTATATTTGTTGTTAAATATAAATGGCTGTTTTCTAAAATAATTCCTGTTTTTTTTTTTAATTTCAATGTTTCAAACGCATAAGTTTTTTTTTTGTTGAGTTATGAATTTTTGAATCGGTTAAAAATACTAATGATGGTTTGAAGTAGAAATTGCTTTGTTTATATAAGATTATTATAACTTTGAGAAGATAATAATTTTGCTAAGGGATAAATGAAAAAAAGATAGATTGCTCAAAGAAAAGATTTCGTTGCCATGGAGGACATATTTAAATTGGAATACTTCAAATAATTTTCCATACTCAAAGAACGAAATGTTAATCCAAGGATCTTTCTTATCCGTCATTCAATTTAATTTTCACTTTAACAAAAAAAGAAACTAAATTAAATTAATATAAAGTACTTTTTAATTCCTTCTATTATTCTATTATTTTAGTAAATCAGGCTACCGGTTTTGGTTCTTATTCCAACTTATTCATCAGCTCAGCTTTCAAATAATGGTCATAAGAGTAAAACGTGAAAGCTAATACATTAAAGGTTAAAGCCAAGTATCCTCGGAAAGAAAAGATTCGTTGGAACAGCAGAAAAAACTGCTATAAACCATCAAACGTTAAGAAAGAATCAAGATTATAAAATTAGAGGATTGAAATAAGTATTTGAAAATAATATTCTCCTATAATTTAAAGTTCGTAACTAATAACTACAAAAGCTTAACTAACTTCTGAAGCTGCTTAAACAGCTCTCGAACAGCTTAAACAGCTCCTATAATAGCTTAAGTAGCTCCTGGAACAGTTTAAGCACTACCTGGAACAGCTTAAATAGTGTCTGAAACAGTTTAAACGACTTAAACTGTTCCAGTAGCTGTTTAAACTGTTTCAGAAGCTGTTCAAGTTGTTCCAGGAGCTGTTTTAGCTGTTCCTGAAACTGTTTAAGCTGTTCCAAAACTGTTGAAGAAGGAAGAGCTGTTCCCCTTCGCAGCGTCCTGCGGGAATATTCAAATTTCGTGCGGGGCAGCAAGCTGGCACTCTTATCAACCAATCAGAAGACGAGAAGTGGGCGTGGCTAAAACGAAAGGTAGGAATGGTGGGGATAAAACATAAATCGGCACCCCTGTGTTAAATCTTATGGGAATTCGGCCCAAACTTCTCATAGCTTATCTACTGTAATGCAGTTATTTATTGCCTAAACAGGAGGAATAAAAGAGAGTGTTGAATTCAGGATTTAATAGTGTATTATATGCAAAAAAAAATACAAAATATTCAATTTAAATAAAAAAGAAATCAATGGGTAACATCTCGTACCTTACCTGATTGGAAGGAGCATAAAATATCGTAACAGATTTGTTTTTCAACTTTTTAAATATTTTGATAATTAGTGTGCAACGAAAAATCAGCCACTCTGTAAATATAAACATTATATAAAAGGTGATATTTATATATATATATATATATTTTTACGTAAGATCGAGTGTAAATTCACTACGACTTTTTACACTGTATTTTTCCATCTGATTAGAGCTTATGAATTTGGATATCTGTACATTGTTATATAGTATTCATGCCACAACTTCTTTGAAGAGTTAAAATTAAGCAAATATATCATATTTTATAGATTGTTTTATTCGTTGGGAGCTGCATTCCTTTTTTTTTGATCTAATCGATGTTAAATTATTGCAACGTTTGGTACCATTGGCACATAACTGGTATCACAGTATTTAAACTACTCCAAATGATTTCGTAAAAGTAATAATGAAACATATCTAGCGTTCATACGAATAAATTTTATCTAAAAATAGGCAATATAAATCTTGCTACAACGTGATAGTTTTTATATAGTTGCATTATTTTGCGTTGCTGCAGTCGACAAACGACCTAAGTTTTAAATTCAAAGCGCATAAAATCTTTATTAGCAATTGCGAATCTGAAATGTCACGTTGTTCATCTATATTATGCAGTTTTCTTGTGAATTATATCGCGTCTGGATCGTTTCCAATCCTATAATTTTGGCACATATTTTGACACTTTCGCATTTTACTTGGATGTGTGTAAGTAATTAAATTCCTCAAATTTCACAATTTAAGGCAGCAGTTCTAAAACCGAAACGACAGCGTTTAGCACTCCTATCTTAAGTGTTTAGATTCTAGAGAATGATTACGAAACGCTTTTATCAGCAGATAGAGTATTAATTCCATAAACATGATCAGTTGAAATCCTTCTAGAACGAAATAGTCACATGTTGTCGTCCTAATGACGAAGGAACTAAAATCCATAATTGAGAATTTATAACTAGTTCCAGATAATAGAATTAGCGAATTATCTATAATATGCTATGTACCTACGAGAGCATTCGACAAAGTGAATACTTACTTTTATATTTTGTGTGTAATATTTGATTGTGGAATGACTTTTTTTTATTGACTGTTAAAAATAATAGAGCAAAGCTAAAAAAAAACAAAGATTAAAATGAATTTAATTAGATTTCCATGTTAAACTCTCATACGCACTTCTTTATTTAAAAGCAAAGATACCGGTAACGTAAGTAATATGAATAAGTACCATTCTTCGACGACAATAAAACGTATATATGTAAATAATATTGTGTAATTAGCACCTTATTTTCACGAGCAATACTAAATAATCAACCGGTCATTTGAAAAAAAAATAATTTATAATAAATATCTATAAGAAGTATTAGAGAGAAACTGACTGATTTGCTTTTCTCAACGAATACTCTCGTTTCGGCACACTGAACCTGTTTTCACGGACGTCTGTTGGTCACTAAATCGCTAACAAAAATGAAGGGAGCACATCGCACAACATATCAAACTTCCTCTTGTATGTCTGCTGTTTATAGTTCATTGACGTAGTTAGAAAAAAATATGTTAAAACAATAATGAAGAAAAAAACCTATCTGAAGCTCTAATTTATTCTCGCCCATATGTAGAGGGCCGTCTAAGCTAAATAAGCATTACTATAGCACTTTAAGACATCAGTTTTCCTTAATCATTGCTTTGAAAGAATTTAGCTGCGTACTTAAATAAGTACAAATTATAATTTTATACTTCAGAAAATAATACATTGCATTACCCTGGTTTTTTCAGTCCCTTCTAGTTAATTATGAATAGAGTGAGGACGTTGGGGGCAGTTCGCTAACGAGTGTCAGTCAGTCAATGGTCGATCGGGTATATGGGTCATTCCATATCAACCAGAACACCTAAAAAATTTGATGTCTTGGATTCTTTTTATATTTTAAATTTGAAGTCTTTGCCGAAAATTAGAAGACCCGTATTTTTTTTCTAAAGCGCTACAGTATCTATTTACAAAGATATTTGCGAACAAAGTTTGCAAAATCAGTATAATAATCGCAGAAGTCATATTGTTTGGTTATGCATAAATTAAAAGAGTAAAACAAAATACGTATAAATCATGGTTTATTCTAAAGTTCAAACTGTACATTTTCATTTAATAATACCTAAATTAGATTGTAATTAGTATGATCCCCTTTTTCTGCTGTTAAATAAAATAATGTCTTTTTATTTTATGTTTACCGCGGAATTAAATTTTTGAAAAAGTATCATAATATCCTTTAAACTATATTCTACAAGAATAGAATTATTTGAAAATAGAGAATCTACACTACTCTACGTTTACATTATGATATATCGTAATGTAACGCATAAAACTGTATGAATATATATATTTTTTTATAGAATACCCGTAGGTTCTCCATTTTCAAATACTTTTATTCTTGTAGAACATAGTTTAAAGGATATTATGATATTTTTTCAAAAATCTAATTTTGCAGCAAACATAAAGTAAAAAGACATTATTTTATTTAACAGGAGAAAAAGGGGGTCATACTGAATTACAATCTAATTTAGGCATTATTAAATGAAAATGTATAGTTTGAACTTTAGAATATACCATGATTTATATGCATTTTGTTTTAACATTTTAATTTATGCATAACCAAACAATATGACTTCTGCGATTATTTTACTGATTTTGCAAACTTTGTTCGCAAAGAATCCAAGACATCAAATTTTTTAGGTGTTCCGGTTGATATGGAATTGCCCATATGCAGTAGCGTATAAATAAATTGAAGGTTATGGTTTGTTAATCGTCAAGTACGTTTTCGGTACGATTGTAATATAAATTCACTAAAATATATTTTTCTAAATTATTTGTTCAAAATTGATTTCGTTGGAAAGTTTAAATATTTTTAAATCTAGAGAAAGATCTTTTTATGTTACATAAAGTAACTGGTGCGAAATTAAATCCTTATATTTTAAATGTGAGCTTTCATTTTGGGTAGTAAAAGTATTATTGGATACTTCTTTTAATAGCACATAATCTGGATTTCTTTGTAAAACCGCATTAATTTTGTTCCGTATCTTTTCGTCAATCGATTCCTCTATACTTTTTAAATTACTAAATAATGATTCTGTGTTGAAAGAATTCAGTTATTTTTAAATTGTTGTTTTCTAGAAACTTGTTCGTTTTTGTTACACTTGAAAAATGTTTATTAGTAAATTCTAATTGCTCGACTAAATCTTCTTTTACAATTTAATGTTTGGACTGCTGTAACCCAGTGTTACAGCATCTCGTTTAAACTTTAATACAAAAGGTTTTAAAATACGAAAGTGTTGGCCATAAAAAATGCGGTTTCTAGCCATGTACCCCATCGTGTTAATACAGGTTCTGGCGGCAAAGGTATATTCGGACACATTTATTTATATAACTTTAACCTAGTCGGTGCTTTCAATAAAATCTTTTTAAGTGAGTTAACATCGGGAAATTCTTCAGCAATGCGATGTATTCCATGCGAAATATATGTCAGATGTAACGGTTTTTGAGCTCGTTATCTGTTTTTAACATTACCCTTGCAGAATCTGAGAGAAAGAGTAGAACCTTTAAGCAGTCATCACTAGCTGTTAATGATAATGTCGGTAATATCGTTTGCAGTGACACGCAATCTGATTTTTGTAGCTACTAAAAATGACATTGGAGGATTTTCGGAATGCAATGTGCCAACCATTAGATTAAGCAACGCACCTTTCTTTAATGTCTGTCGTTTCATCTGCACTTATTCAGAGATTATTGTTTTTCACCTAGTTTTGACCCGATTTGTTTTGTCGAACTGCCTAAATACATAATATTTTCTAATTGTCAATGGATTGGGAATATCTTGGTTGGTATATTTTCTAAGAAACCCACGGAAAAGTGAATCTTGTAATTTATTTAATGGGATATTAGCACTAAGAAAGGCTGCGCATAAATCAATTACAAATTTATCATGTGAAATACCTCTTTGGTATTCAGTGAACCTCGAATTTTTCAGATGCCGCTCAAGAGTAGGTATATTTGCCCCTGAATCCTAATTTCGCAGAACAAATGGTGAAAAGCACTTCTTTTTTGTAAATGACAGTGAAAATGGTTCATACTCTGTAACAATGCTTAACATTCTCGGCATTGTTGAAAAATGATAAACTAAGAACTACTAAATTAAAACAAAATAATATTTAAACGAAACAAGTAAACATTAAATAAGGATCAAATATATTATAAAATTATAAAACGAAATGTAAACTCTAAAGAATACTCCAAAAATATGACAGTACCTAACAAAATAAACCCAAAATGAAACTTCTAAAGAAGAGCAGTGATGAAATAAACGAAAAAAGACACTTCTAAAAGAGAGCAGTAACAATATAACCAAAACCAAAACTTCTAAAGAAGAGTGGTAATGAAATAAATAAAAAGGGATTCTCTAAATCGCACAGTAACAAAATATGTCAAAAAAGACACCTATAAAATGAAATGCTAACGAAATATCTAGATATTTTAAGCTCAAAGCCGATATGATGCTCTCCACTCGGTTACTAACTGCTGTAAAATATCTAAGCGTCCTGTTTGTAAGACGTTAATCTGGAATTCACATTTGGAAAAGATTACTCACAAGGCAAGGCTTTCCTTATGAACCTGCTGAAGGAAATGTGATAAACCTTGGAAGCCATTTTCAAAGCTTGTCCACTGACTCCACAAAAGCTCTTCTAGATTACCATCCTTGCACATTCCTGATTAACTATATTTCGTCTTTGGCATACAGGGAGGAAATTTACTGGAATACCATCCGACCAATAGCCGATGCATACTTCATTATCTCCTTTACAAATAGAAAGGGCTGGAGGTGCAACCAAAAAACACTGGCGCAGATGGACACCTGCTGGTTTACGAACGGCTCAAGGGGTGCATGAATTTTTTGTGGTAGTGCAAGAATTAGAAAACATTACAACCTCGGACAACACACAACGATTTTTCAAGCTGAAATCCATGACATTGAGATGTGTGCTACAGAGATTTTTAATAAAAACATGAGACGCGAATCATTAAAACTTTCAGTAACAGTTAGGCGGTGCTGAAAGCACTAGAGGCTCGTAAATGCAATTCGAAGCTGTAAAAACATTCTAAATATATTGGGAACGCCTAAATCTATCGCTAATCTGGGTACCTGGGCAATCACTTATAGCGGGAAATGAGGAAATCCTTGCGAAAAGCGTGCTGCAGAGCAAGTAAAAGTGATCAGCAAATCAATTTCTGGAGAAGAATTGATGAAATATTGGAATAATCGTCCTGGTTTAGTGCATGCAAAGGAATACATTTCACTTAATCATGTCAGAACTAAGAAACTGCTTGTACTTGACCGCAAGAAGTGTCGAAGAAACTATTTTCTGTTCGTACAGGTCACTGTAGATTCAGAAAGCACCCACACAAAATCTGAATTTCTGATGAGACTGAATACTGACTATGTTTAGAGGAGTGCATTTCCTATCACTGACCTGCCACTGCGAGAATTAGATATTTGATCTTTAAGAAGGCTTAACCATTTCCTAGGAGACCCGAAAACAATCTCATTCAATAAAATTCTGAGCTACCTTGAGCACCTGGACTTATTGGATGAATTCTAAGACGACATCTGCTCAACAATAGGCCCTAGTGGTCGCAGTGGACGGGATGATTAATCAAACCCCATGCGGATGCTGTCTCTCCTAAATCCTATATACTATATCCGATGGTGTGTATCTTAATGCTGTTCTTACTTTTTGTTTAAATTCTTCTGTTAAAAAAGAAATTATTCTTAAGCAAATTCAGTCGTGTGAATGAAATATTGAGACGGTCATGTTTCTTTTTTCCATTATTCTATTCAACCCAAGTAGTAGGAAACAAAATCTTATCAATTGCACTAACATTAACAAAATATTTATATATAAGGTCACATTAAAAATGTATGTAACACTTGGTTGATATTAGTATACATATGTTGCACCTTACCAAGGATCTTCAGTATTACTGGTCAACCAAATGCGGATTATACGGAGAAAATACTAATTATTAATTAGCGTTAGTTAATTAACGCATGTATATGTGGCTTAAAGTGGCCTACAATTATTGTTATCCTTTATAGATACATATTGTAGTTTCAGATTGACAATTTAGCAAATATCTTCACGTTAATAATGATTTTTCCATCATAAATTCTCATTCAATTATTCTTCCATTTATATATAAATTGCCTTGGTATATCGATGCTATAAGCTTCGTGCTCTAAACAAGATCTTTTTTCCTTCTTAGTACACCATTATCTTATTTGAATTGTACTGATAAGATAACTTCCATATACCACCTCAGAGGCAGATGTTCTTAGTCAATGTTTTATGAAGAAACTTACATTACTATTTGTTAGCCGAGTTATATGACTTACAATAAGTGTCATTATAAAACCTGAGACTAATTATAAAGTTTGCTGTCATTATTTTTTTTTATTTGTACTTTTGACAGTGAAGGTATAATGAAGGATTAACATTTTCAGTGCTTCCGTAACTAAATTTCCATGTTCATGTCGACGATTTAAATTTTCAGATGTAAATTGCAGCTGTAGCGTTTTGTCGGCAGACATTTCAATGAGCAGACCGCGAATCTCAACTGGCAACTTATTGTTAGTAGCGGCCACACCTGCCTATTTTTTCGAGAAATCACTTTTGTCTTCCTGGAAATACTCCGTCAACTACGTTTTTAACTTACGCAAATGCATCTTCCTGCAATCCAAACTGTATGAATAATAGTGTCTTGCTCATTCAATTTTATTCTCAATATAATTAAGTAAGTGAAATTATATCCAAATTTTTGCTTTGAGGGCAAATAACTCAGATATTTAGCTTCTTATTGAAAGTATGAATTTTGTCTATTATTAATAAAATGTTCTTATCGTGTCCTTATAAATTTACATTTCATTCGTTTAAATGCGAAAATATATCAGCTAAACAAGCTAACAACAACGAAATAAAAATAAAATGTATGATTTTTATTTACTATTTTAGGGATCGCGGAGCTAAAAATGTTCAGAATTGCTGCATTAAAGCTTATAGTAGAATGTTTTATAGATACTTATTTTATTTTCATTTAAAATTTGTCATATTGTTTTCCGAAAATATATTATTTGTTCCAATTTATATTAGTCGCAATCACTATATCTCGCTATATCTTATTTCCAAAATTAATAAAAAAAATTAAATATATAGGATAATATAATAAAAGAAGGAATGGAAAATATACAAAACGAATAAAATAAGCAAATGAAAGGAAACAATAAGCAGTTTTGTGTTCAAGAAAATAAATACTAGAAAAATAAAACTAATCACAATTAATGGAAAACACAACGATATTTACCGTTAAGCTACGCACAGAAGGAAGTTATAGCAATGAATTACAAATCTTAGCAACAATGAACTCTATTAGAATTAACTAGAACTTAAATGTATACAGAAACGAAGATGTCTCTGATTAGCATTGATCAAAATTCGATCAATCAAATAGATAAAAAAAAGCAATTGAAATGGGTTGGTCCTGCGCAAGGAATAGATCCAAAGAGGGGATAGCAAAACTGATTCGGAAAATAAAAGCATGAATTATAATTGTTGTATATTCTCCTGTTTGTATTTTTGGTATATTTTAAATATAGCTTGAATGCTTATTAGTTAGTTATTTTAACGTATCGTTCCTTAGGTTCAATTATGTTCGTAAAAAATCTGTTGATGGATTTTGAATTATTTTACTGAAGATCAATTGAATTAATTAAAACAAATGTTGTGTGAGGTAGTTTGCTTGCAATTTGTTTGCAATATTATAAATTATCCAACATCTTGGACTTAGACATCTACTCATTACCTGGACTCAATACTAGATTTGGGTTAGGCAATATTTTCATGTATATGAATTACCGCCGCATCGGATGTTGACTGGAGATATAGAATATGATTTATTTATGTAAACATAAAATATATATAAAACATCACAGACAAAGCAATATCAAAATTAAGCTAGTAGTGAAATAAACTTACTACAGCCCACTCTGTTATTCTAATGCAAATCAGCAAAATTACAATTATCTACTATAGATTTCTAGTATACTAATTTTAAGAATTCCGAACTTGAGTACAATATTATATAAAAACATATCTCATTTATTTAACAATTTAAATTTAGTAAAATTTGATACATTGATAGGAACTTTTTTTTATTTTCATTGCCAATATTTCGCATACCTTTATGCTTCTTCAGGGTTAATTACAATATATTTCATTCAAAATGAATGAACATGTTAAGGCTCAACACTACAATTTGAACATAATTATGGAGAAAATTCCAATTTCAAGACTCTCGAATATTTGTATGTTTTATTTTAATTAAAGTTACACGTTTTAAAATAGAACATACAAATATTCTAGATTCTTGAAATTGGAATATTCTCCACAATTATGTTGAAATTGTAACCCACACAGCATACCTCGTCCAACAGACATCCACTGGATGTCCCACTCACCGAAACATGTTCACATCCATTACAGATGTTGGATATATATCCATGGGATATTAGTTTTGGAGTTAATACAATTGTTTATAAAATGAATAAAAATATATTTATCGCAATTTAAACGTAAAAATTAATACCAAAATAGGCACAATTTGCCTGTTTGTAAGTTATTGATAAGTACATGAACTTTGATCAGATATTTTGTGGAGATCTATCCGATGTTATAGATTTTATAATAATATTAAATTTCAGATTTGTTATAGAATTAACATTAACCATATTTAAAAAAGAACGGTTGAATTTATTACTTGTATGAATATTAAGTAAAATTGAATAGCATGTACTTATAATCAACTTTCGAAACAATAAGGTCGAAAATCGCCGAGCCGAATGAGATCAACCAATCCTGAATTTGCTTGTTCACGTTCGCAGTGTTTATTAACCATGTTTAAACCCAATCGTACATGTGATGTTAAGAGGTAAAAAAGTTAAAAAGAGCCGTTGCGCTGTATACATTTGCAGTTATAGACTGTTGTAGACTTTGCACAGTCTGAAGTTATCTTCATACTTGTTATCTGTTATGGTACTCTCATATTCTCTGGCTTCTGGCTGTTGTGTTCAACGGTTTGAACCTTTGAACGTGTGTTGTGCTAGATGCTCTGTTTATGTTTATTTGCGTTTTGGAATTTTCCTTTATTACTGTCGTGTTTATTTCTTTTTCTTTCTTTTGTGAGTAATCTGCATAAAATACGGTAGAGAGATAGGATAGAAACTGTCTGCCAAATATTAAAATGAATATTTATTGCAGGTTTGCTATTAGATTCGTGAATTTTTAGTTTCGGATATGCTTTTACCTAAACTTCTAATAAATATAGGTAATTAATAAGCATGTATTTTTTTTCTTTGTCCTTTTCAATAATAATGAAATCGCTGGTGCACGTGAATAAATTTAAAAAATATAAAATTATTTACTATTACTAAATATACCTATTTTTGGATTCTACCGCCAATAGTTTTCCCTTTGACATTAGAGGGCGCTATAATCGCGGTTTCAATTTATTATTGGGGACATTGCATTCTATTTGGTTATCTCTGTGTTGAGCAGTGGGCATAGTGCTGGAAATAACAGATAGTATTTCCAATGCTGTCGCTATTGGTGAGTATATTTGTCACGAATTCAAGGGAACCAGTATCGTAGATAGCATATCCATTAGATGTATTATTTGTATATCTAATAGACGGACATTTGGAGATCTATTAGACATAGAATATTTATGACATCTAATGAAGGTTCTGGATATCCATAAAGTATATCTAATGGATGTGTGGTGGACATTTTGTGCTGTGCGAGAAGTATTGTGCTTTAACATATTCATTCATTTTTAATGAAATGTATTATAGTTAAACCCTGAAGAAGCATAAAATATATGCGAAATATAGGCAATGAAAATGAATCACAGCAAATTAACTTATTTAGAGTTTTACTGCCGCTAACCAAGAAAGCTTCATTTATACGCGTTTTCTCAACGGCAAAGACTCTTTCTTTACTTTAATTATATTTGTATACATAAAATATATCCCTTCTTGTGAACTCCATATCTAATTGCACTATCGCAGCCAAGCTAAGATAAACAGTAATGCAATTCCTGACGAAATGTCAATGATTTCGAGGGATATCTACAAAAAAAAGGAAGAACGAAAAATATATGCTATTCAAAACAAACTTTCCTCATTTCTAGAACGAAAAAAAAATTGAAGTAGGCTGTTTTTTTTTTTCTATTGGAAAACTAATGTTGATTTGTTTCTCTAAAACATATTGATAGAGGAAATTAAAAAAACTGTAATAACTTGATCATTTCGCTCAAAATGCGAAACAGGTAATTCTTGTCTAGTTATCTTTATGCAAACTGTGATATCTAAACCGTTTGTTGTATATGAACTGTAAACATGGAAATCGAAGCGCGTTGCATTGTTTCTTGTAGAATTCGAATAGATTGGTCTGTTTCTTGTAAAGCTGTTGTGATGCTTTTCTTTATCATAGTATGCAGTTCTTCTTATATATGCAAGCTGTGACACCTAAACTGTCTGTCGCCTGTGAGATATAAACATCATGTAATTAATATAAACTGTATAATATATTTATTGGTTAAAAAAATAATTCAGACGTTTTTATATAAGAGAACTCATCGCAATATGTATTCGATATATAATCGATATCGATTCTGATCTTGTCCATACAGTTAATTTGTTCTCCCTTTTATTTTAGACTACTTTTTTTTTTATTTTAAAAGACACCCGCGTAACACTATTGATACTCAATAAAGTATGGAATTTCGTTCTTTTTCTACACATATTTTGAGATGTAGGTAAAACTATAACTTGTTGCATCATCGTCATCATAACGTACCGACGTTAGCTTCTATATAATCGCTTCAGTACACAATGCTGGCCACAGTCGACGTCACACTTTTCCGTCCCTACCATAGAACTACCTTCATCGTGTCTGGAGTACGCCACTGTTTCGCCATTCAATTCAAATTCAGTGACCGCTGTAGCTCGAGCACAGTCGCCGTCTGAAGTATTTAACACTCGTACTCGCGCCAGTATAACCACGTGGTCGGCATGATATCTGTTTAGTTCGTACGGTAGTGTGCCAGCTTCTGTTAAACCCCTCCTGGACGCCGCTTCCTCTATATTTTCCCGAATTTATTTTATTTTATTAACCTGAAACAACAACACTTTTGACATGGGAAAATCAAAAAGCGAAACTTCGCTGGCGAGTAGTTCGCAGGGCGTCAAGATGAAGAAGGAATTGGCGTTAAAGGACGGCGTCGCGATTATCGTTGGTATTATCATCGGTTCTGGTATCTTCGTATCCCCCAAAGGTGTATTGAGGTACTCCGGTTCCGTTGGACAAGCGATTATCGTTTGGATCATGTCCGGATTATTGTCAATGATCGGAGCATTATGTTATGCGGAATTAGGTGAGTTCATAGGTCTTGAAATGTGGCGCCAATATTGCGTCCGTTATGCTTATGCGTATACGGGGGTGAGGTGATTTACTCTAATATGCGTGCGTAGTTTTTCATTGATAAATTGCTCATATTATGCTTAGGTGTAACCACGTGTAGATAAACTTTAGGTATCGATCACACGAACGAATGAAGGGTTTCCGATTATTTTATGAATAAAACAATGTTTATTTTAGATAAATGTAGCGATATTCGTAAAAATTATTGCTGCAATGTCGCAAACCTACTTCTAAATACTTGCTTACTTTTTTTCAATACATTTCAGTAGATACTCAATAAGTATCTGGTTTTTAATACGACAATAATTGTCTACAAATATGTTTATATCTTAATATCACGATTGGCTTCCATTCAAACTCATAAAATTATAATTTTAATTATATAGTCCAGGTATTAAATAAATTTACATTTTTATATATGTATTCGAAATGTTAAAAATGATTGCATCATACACCGCGCACTTTTACACCTCTGACTGTAAAAGTTCAAGAAAAATATGGAGTTAAGCAGGACCATTAAGCGCCGAATTTTTTGTATTACGTGGAGTAATCCCGTTTCATAATACATATAATTAAGGACTACAATCATAAAATATTGTATAGAGTTGTAATAAATTAAAACTAAGCAGCAAAGAGAATAATTAAACTAACTCAAACAAGTTATTAAAGCAATAGTTAATAACCGTATCAGTAAGTTGATTGATTTATGTACAACACATTGCCTCTAACTTAATCCTCAGAAATGTTCACTTCAGCTCTTTTGCAAGGAAAATGTAACGTCGGTTATTATTGGATATGATTGATGTTACCGCCATGGACCAACATGTGCATAAACCAGTGCAAACTTTATTTATGAAAATCGAGATTACGATGCTCCACCTAAAGGTACAGCAAGAGAAAAAAGTTTCCGCCTAGCTCGGTAATTTTTACGGGATATATTGTAACATCCGGCTCTACTCAATTAAATGAATAAAAAGAATTTAGATATTTTGTTTCGGCGACCGCCAGCTATCATGCTTTTTTGCCGTTTTTGGTTTGTATTTTTTTCCCATGGGCGGGTATAATCCGCAGTAGACAACTCGGCCAGAAAGACCTATTGTGCTCCCATGTCAATTTTAGCCCTCTCAGTCAGGTTGTACTCCATCAAAAAAGGTCGGAATTTGCCTGAGAGTTAACTTACCGACTCTGGGTTCGTCCAACCGATCTACCCCAAAGTGCATCTGCCTCTCCCCGTCCACTGCCAGGCAGTTGACAAGAAGGTTAGCAGGAACTTCTTCCGCACACCCACACTTTCTGCACAGGAAAGAATTCGCTAGTCCCCTGCGATAAATATGTTTATTTAGTACGCAGTGCCCAGTTAAGATTCCTGTGAGTAATCTCAATCTGTTCCTGTTCATATAAAGAATGCCATAAGACTCCGTTTGCTCATAAAGACTGCCTTACGGAGTCTTATGGCAAAAGGCTTACTCTGGGAGCATAATTCCGAAATAAGTCCCAGAGCTTGTTACTGATAGCCGGCAAATTATTATTATCCTTCTGAATCTTGAAAGGGCAGCCATTAAATTCCCTAAATTCTAACAGCCCTGCTGTCTTCATGTGGCTGCTCCCTTTTTCACACACCATAAATTTGTAGTGCAAACCGCAAAAAAAATCTAGGTATGTTAGTCGATATCAAATTAAGATTCAGAACTCACGTTAATAAAATTATTAAAGTGTTATATGGCAGTAGAAAATGTTTCGGAGAAAAGATACGAGGCACTGCATTGCAACGGTATTGTTGTCTCACATTTTAATTACTGTGACACTGTATATATGGTTCATACATAGATTTCTTGGATAAAAGAAATCTGTGAAAATAGATAGGGATGGTGTTGGGGACATTACTTACACGCTTGCCTTCATTGGTTGAACATGAGTTTTCGAAGAAATTTATATGCATTTATTTCGCAAAATAATAGTTTTAAAGCAACCCGCCTATCTCTACCATGAAATGATTTTTCCGTACAATTGTGTACAATTTAAATTTAAAGTTTAAAAATGTGTTGACATCGCCCACTCACCATTGTTGGTTTATCTAACGTTCTTTTAGTTATCATATCTGCAGTTTATAGAACGCCATGCCACAAAATTTAAATTATAATAAATCTCTGCTTCTAGTTTCCTTTAAAATTAAGTTAACAAAAACACGTACTTGGAGAAGGTTGCTACTTTTGGCATTTGATAATTATATATATTATATGATGTAGATTATAGATATGAAATGGAAGTGAGTTATACTGGATTATACAGATCTTCTAGATGATTGCAGTTATTTTTTTATCTTCAATTTAATAATAGCTTTTTTTATATATGTTTTCATTATTTTCTGTATGTAAGTATATGGTTATGATATATATCAATTAGGATTTATTAAAGTTCAACTACCCTTATAACGATTTCATAAGGCTATTGAAATTATTTGTATTACTAAATATTGCTAATTAATATGTTAAATATTCTACAGCTTTTTATTATGCGTTTTATTATTTCTTTTATTACTTAACTTAAATTTGGCTTTGTGAAGTCAAACTTAATTTTAGAAGAAACTGTTATGCGCGTAATAGGGCATGAACATCTGAAAAATAAACAATTGAAATTTGAATTTTGCCTAACATAGTGAAATTAATTATACAAAATAAATTTAGCAGATGTTTTATGGCACATTTGCGCCTTGGAAGAAATCTCATCATTACAAAATATATCACCTAGCATTAATAAAACCTTTTTTGATCGTCAACGATAAGGGTGGGAGATTAGAAAACTGATTTAATCGATATAGTATCATCCATGAGACACTTACAAAGTAGTAGCAATGGTAGTAGTAAGCAGAGCTTTCCTTTTTTTACCACTGGCCGGAACAGCAGCTTCGTTTCCGTGGCACATTCATTTGTTTGCAGTAACAAACGAATATCTTACTTTTATAATTTAACATACGAAAACCTAGTACAAAAACATTCAAATGATGAAAAATCTTGATTATTATATTTGCCAGCGGTAGTTTAATGTGGACGAATGGGCTTTGCACTTCTCCATATCTTTTAAAGAAGTATATGTATACCTGTAGAAACATGTCTTAAAATATTCATTTCCATTTCAAAAGAACGGCGTGGATATGATTTAAATTTGTAGATATTGAAGAATAAGACTTTAATTGAGCTTTCTTCCTTAATTCAATTTAGTTAAGAAAGAGATTGAAGAAAGTGTAAGGACGAAATCCTTTTTTATAAATTCTTCTTATCTTAATTTTCCTATTAAAATTTTAATTTTAAACCTTTCCTTAAACAAACATAACACATACATATAAAAACGATAACACAAAATAAATAGAAATAAATTAACACATAGCGAATATTAAAATAAGTTCCTATATTTGTTATACACCTAAACTGGAGTACAAGAAAGACGATATTATATATAGTTCCTGAATTCTATGAAGTTCGAAATTTGTTCCTTGGTGAAGATACGTACCACCATCAGCTTTTACAATCTGTACCTGATGATCTTGTAGGTACCTGAAAATATACAAATAACTGTTATGATGTTTATAACCCAATAACTATACCTACTCAAATAAGATTATTCAATAAATTTTAGTGTTGAAGCTACCCAAGATAGAAGTTCATTATAATGAATAATTTCATATATAGAGATATTTACTGACAGACAAATAATCGTAGCTAACCGTTTCTCTATTAAGTCAACGCCATTTTCATTTAAAATACGAGCATGTCCTAAATTAAATTTATTTTAAATTTAATTCTCATTAAAAAAATGTTGAAATTTTTGTGTTGATTCAATAGATAATTTCGCTAGACAACAAGTAGAATTCTGCTGAAGAATGTCTTTTATTTAAAATTTGCGAATTAAATACGTACAGAAGCTGAAAATATCTTCAACAAACTGGTTTGGGTGCAATCGCTGATCGAAACGATAATGTTTATTATATTACAAGGGTTTTAAGTATATATTCATAACATTTTGAACTGATTAATTTTGAAAACATATTTCCAAGTCTACCGACCTCAAAACATTGATATTCGAAGGAAATAACTGTGTTCAGACGATTCAGATATTGAAACAATACGATTTCAGCATTAAAAGAAATAACTTCAATATTTAAATTGTTATCAATGTATTGTTTATATGCAATAATATGCATACCTATAAAATTTCAGCAAAATACAATAACATTTTATTACAATATTTTCTTACACAAATTTTTTATGGTTGGAAGATAATTTTTAGTTTTTTCAACGTTTGTAAATGTGTAGGTACACATTTCTAATCTAATAATCTTATTTTGTTTCTCTACCTTTGTTATGTCTTTAACATTTTATGGAAAAGTAAGTAAAATATTGTTATATTCATAATAGTTACTACAATGTATTATACATAGTTTGAACTCGTGACCTATGTTTAATTATCTTCTATTGTACTAAAAAGGAAAGATTTAAAGCAGTAGGAATTATAGACTCTAAAAGTTTAAACTAATCTCGGGATACAAAGATATATGTAGATATATAATATAGACATATATAATTTTATTTTCATCTATGCACTTTAAAATTAAATGTTTAAAAGCAATTCGACTATGGAACCTGTATCTAGATGGAAGTATTGTTGCTTTTAGGAATTTGATAAACATTATTTCCTGTGCAAGTACTAAGTATATTAATAGAATCATCTTACATCGCTTATTCTAAATAGACTTTATCTTAACAAACAATAGATTTATAATATAAACCTCAATCTTAGACAAACCTTACTTTCACAAATTCTTTACTTTTTAACAAAAAAAAAAAACCTAATTTTATTCAATTGTCCTTTCGATTCTAAGTATTCAGTAAATTATAATATAAAACCATTCATATTTCGCTCTAAACTGCGTCAATATTGCTTATTGTAATCAATAGTTTTATTTATACTCGGGTTCTGCATTCCTGTTTTTACTGTTGGTTAATAAACGAAATGAATATATAATGAAAAAACACTTTTTACCATTGTTTTTTCCTTATTCCACATAGCCTTTCTAAATTTTGTCTGTTTTCAGTTTAAGTTCCGCGTAAGATACATAGTATCGTATGTCAAGATAAAGATCCATACCATTAACGTAGACGCGTAGAGGATAAAAAGAATGGGCTCCATTATTTAACCTTGCGGAATAGTCATTCTGGTAATTAACGACATCTTCATACTGACATCCATTCAGAAAGCATACTTCTGATCCCATAGTCCTAAAGCTTCAGACCAGTTCAGGGGGAACCATATATTGGATGATCACCTGTCTGCCGCGATATAACCAGCAATCTCCTCATAAACCGAAACTAGGGTGGTAGAGATAGATTAATTTCTACTCTTTTTACTTATGATAAAAGTCATATCGGGAAATTGGCTGACTGGAATAATTACACCCATTTATAAAAAAGCAGACAAGCAGAAATACGTAAATTATAGGCCGATAACTTTACTGAACGTTTCCTAAAAAAATCTGGTAAGTAGTCATTTAAAGCAGTACGCTTAGGAAATTCTTGGAGACTATCAAAATGGCTTTAGACCAAGAAGATCTACGGAACACACAAAGAAGTATACACCATTTTAATGATTTTTGAAAAATCTTCGATACACTTAATTGGAAGGAAACGCTTAAACAGCTAGAAATATTGAAAATATCCAGAAAACTAAGGACAATTCTAGAAGTGAGTATACAATACACAAAAGCCAAAGTGAGATTCCATCGAACAACAATAGATTCGTTAGAGGCAAATATAAGGGTGAACAGCAAGGTAATCCAATATTGTCAACGTTGTTTAATTTTGGAGGGAGAAGAGGAGCATAATATAGCAAACAAGGAGCATAATATAACCAGTCAGATACAACTAACAGGGTATGCAGATGATGTTACAATAATAGGAATAATTAGAAAAAATGCTCAGTGACATTAGTAGTGTTACACGCAGAAGGAATAATTTGTTCAATTTAATTTTTTGGCATGACTATATTTAAAGCAAGCTGTGGTAAGAATGTGAACCTTTTATCTTCGATATTTTTTTGCGAAAAAAAATATATTTTGTTTTTTTCGTTGTGAAGGAACTTGTTTATGAGAGCTGCCTATAGTTCGAAGACGTCAAAATCATCATGTTTTTCAGGAAGATAACACACCTCCTCATATTATTCGTCGAACTATGTTAATGTTTTACCGTGCCCACTCGTTCGCCAGATTTAAACCCCATTGGACATGTGCGGGATATCATGGGGAGGAGACTCTCCACTTTGCACCATCCTTCACAGACTCTGGCACAGTTAATCTACGAAGTTCAAGTTGTTTGGAACGAGGTGTCACAAGCAAATATTGACCATCTCATTTTATCGATGTCGAGAGCTCAGCTATGGGCTCGCTAAACACATTGTTATTTTTTTTTACTACATGTTAATAAAATTTCTTGCAAATATTATCGTTTCATTTTTGATGTAAAACTATCAAATTGCTAAAAAAATCAAATCTAATATCACTGAGTATATGAAGGCGGTTCAAACTGATAAAACAGAAACTTGTATCAAAATAAATAAACCCGCTACAAAATTTTTCAAGGCTCATGTTTTAGACGACTGTTTCTGTTTTGTTTTTGGTGACCCCAAACGAGAGCGATAACATCAAAAGATTTCGACATATGTTTGTTTTAATAAGCACATATTCGTATGCGGATTTTATGTTAAATCATTTCCTTTCCGGGATAAAAGTGATGTAATCTAATGTCTGTACTGGTGCTGTTTATTTCTCTTAAAGTAATGATAATCGAGAGTAGTAGTATTGTTATCACTGGCTGATAGTCTAGTGGTTTGCGCGCTTGGCTATCAGTACGGAGTCCGGAGTTCAAATCTCACTCTGGTCAATGACGAAAATCGTTTTTTTTCGGGTTTGCAATGTTGATTAGGAGGGAGATGTGGCTATAACAATAACTAGACTAGTTTGTTTAGTTAAAAATCGCCTTAAAGGATGACCTCGCAGGGGCTGTAGAGCGTCTAGGCACCAAAGTAATGATATATAAAACCCTGGATCAAACCGATCATTAGGTATTTATGCAGTAGAAACAAAGGCAATAAGCCGAAAGGAGGAGGAAAATCTAAAAATAATGGAGAGAAAAATAATGCGAACAATAGTGGTCCAGATATAACAGAAGATGGAGAAGCAACAATGAAAAGAAGCGTACAGATAGAAGTTGAACTTAGCGGCGAAAACGTTGTAAGATACTTTAAAGCAAAGAGAATACAATGGATAGAATTAGTGATGAAAAAATCAGCATCATAAAATAATCGAGAATATTTTTCGCAATGGCAATTACTTTAGAACGAACTTTATGACTTATATGTAGGTCTTGTTTATAACATCATAGATACGTATGTAAGAAGCATACATGCATAGAAAGAAAAATATTTTTCTTTGTTCAGAACTAGACAAGTAACGTAAAGATACATCTTCATCACTTGCATCACTTTCCTCGTACTTTTCAGAATCTCAGACGTTTTCAATGAGGTCATTTAACCCAACGGGATCAATCACTTCTCTCCATTTTGACTGGGAAGTAGCAAGCTCGCTTTTACATGAGTGCTTTAATACTTTCAAGATACGAACTACGAAGGCAACCTTTCCAGCTCGCTCAGATGTCAATCTATTTCTCTTCGCTGAATGTATTGAAACTTCTTGCTGCAGCAGTACTTGCAGTTGGCATACTTAAAATTTTACTCCCTTTCCACCAAGCTAACGAATCTAAGTTCTCGATCTCCGTGTTGAGAATATTCTTATTTTTCGTATGGAAATATTCTCAAGAATATTCTCGTCTTACACACCTTACACACGGCAGGATTAGATTAGGTTAGATTAGGATAGGGGTGGCCTATGGACGTGTTTCCTCGCGACCTTTTTAGATCTATTTTGATCCCTTTTTTCCTAGAAGACGCTCTCCAATTATGCCTTCTTAATTAGGCTTATCATCTTTGAGAGCGGCTTG
Source organism: Protaetia brevitarsis (assembly GCA_004143645.1). Taxonomy (NCBI): domain Eukaryota; kingdom Metazoa; phylum Arthropoda; class Insecta; order Coleoptera; family Scarabaeidae; genus Protaetia; species Protaetia brevitarsis. The sequence continues at coordinate 2,106,048 of RXPK01000195.1, read as the reverse complement.
TGTAGCTGCTAGCTGTTCAGCTTTCCACTGACCATTTATTAGAAAGCTTGTCCTCGCTAGGCTTCCACATTGGCACAGCATATGAACTGGTGTTTCTTCCTCATCTTAGCAGAATCTGCAGATTGCGTCATCTGCCAGGCCCATGTTGTACATATGCCAATTTAGTCTACAGTGATCAGTCAGCAGACCTACTATCATTTTGACAGTCTTCCTATCTTTATTCAGTAGATTTCTAGTAAATTTACCATGGGCTTAATTACGCTCACACACGGCAGGATTCATAATGAGGATAATGCCAACAGAATTGACCAAGAAAATAACACTATGAATCATAGAAGCAAGAAGCAAAGGAAGTCCGAGGAAGAAATAGGAGTGCGCTTTTACTAGTGTTCAACATATTACAAATTACCACTAATTTCACCTGGTTTTTGCTTCATTCCTCTGTCTCTTTCTTCTCAAAAGTTGTAAGAGGGCGAGAGGACACAATTTATCACAGTACTATATTACATATTATAAAGTTTAGATATGGACTTCATACTTTCTAGAAGGTAATTTTACCAAAAACGAAAGCCGGCATAACTGTGACCAACAGCTAGTAGCAACAGCAAATGAATTAATTATAATTGATTTAAAGTAAAACCACTGTAGATAATGCATCTCCGTTACGAAAATATGCAGTTTGCTTTCACTGCGCTGATTGCTAACATAAAAAATATTGCCCAAAATAAGTAGTGCATTAATACCGCTTTCAGAATTAATTTTTCTCTTTTTATAAACCAAAAAAGAATTAAGAATTCACTCCATCATAATGATAATTATTTTTTCAATAAAAAACAATTTTTGCTAATACCAAATATCGATCTATGTATTGGGATGTAACTAAATAGTAAATAATGTCGCCCTTGCCACGTTAATGATAAAAATGCGCAGCATATTTAGCATTCGATGATAAGCACATGTATAGGTATATGGTAGCAGTTATTGATTAAACATATAAGCAGATATATGTAAGTATTTTGTATTTAGAAAGCAGGAGTATTTTCTATAAAATTAAGTTATGAGGTTAATTTATAACTTTATGGATTTCTTATACGATACTTGTTTCGCATTGTGAACACACCAGAATGACTTCAAGCAGAAAATATTCAAGACATAACATAAAAATACGGTTCAAAACACGATTTTTACAACAGTTGGTATCAGTAGCAATATCAATAAAAATTTAATGTACTTACTGTAATTAAAATGCATACGTGCATGACCGAATATGTGCGTTTAAATTCATATTAAATACCTTAACGTATGAACATATGCTAATCAAGAAAGTATCCATTGCTGTGTCTTACACAATACACATGCCTTGATAATATACATATTAACCTATCAGTATGTTACATGAGCAAGTGAGCATGTAAGTGTTTCCGTTTATATTTCCTACTGCTTTTGTCAATACTAGTGTTAAAATTAGAACTGTGTTATCGTAAATTGAGTTTTGTCGTTAATTATACCTATTAAAATATCTATACAAAGTAAAAATATAGATTACACGTACTGATTACAAGTTCAATGTACATAAACGAAATACATAATGGTTAAGATTGTTTAAACAGAACGTGCATGCATACAGCTAACAGATATCGTACATGGAGGAAAATATATTGTTAAAATAAGGAGAAATATTGTTTTCTTTACAATATCTTCTACAATCTGTGACAACAAAATTATAACATAACTGCCACTAAAATATTGGAGTAAAAGCATACGTTTGAAGCTAATATGCTTTCTCTTTAAATCTTTAGCAACAAAATATAGTAAAGCATACATTACGTGATTTGTTATTATAGCAAAATGGAAGTCTTCAATTTAACAGTATCAACTCTTTAGAAATATTAACCGATATTTCTAAGTTTAAAACAGCGGTATATAGGAATAACAAAACATGCAATTATAAATGGGTGTTTCCATCATAGCAATCATCTGCCTGTAACTAAACTATATGTTTATTCGTTGGAGTTACATCAATTGTGTAGTATGTATTTTATCTCTATCGGATATGTAAAGAGGTAACCTTCTATACTGGTTTACTTGCAAGCCAGTGTAGCTAGGTGTAACGAACAAACCTTATAACAAAATATAATATGTAAGTTATACAACAAAACAAAAGAAAAACATTTCTCTGTCGGGTCCGAATAACAGACAGATGAAATTATCAAAATTAATCTTGACGTAATACATTTGGAACATCAAAAAGGCCATGCATTCCTTCAGTTTCTAAAACCGTAGAAGTAAAATAGCTACTGTAACCAATTGTCAGAGAAGTAGAAAGATGGACCGAGTCAGGTAAAAGCGTTGCTATCTTCTCTGACAGTCAGTCCACGTTTAAAGCGATTAGTTCCGTAAGTGTGGACTCTAAGCTGATCTGGGACTGCGCAAGCGCCCTAAATGAGGTGGACACTCAAAGGGAATTAACATTGGCCTGAGTTCCTAGCCGCTCTAGCGTGAGAGAAACTGAGGTGGCGGACGAGTTGGCCAGGGGAGGTTGGAATGAATGGATACGTAATCAGTCCAGTTAGTGGTGACAAAAATTACCGGGACAAAGACAAACAAAAGAGTTTCTGAAGGAGCAGAGGTCTGAATTTACTATGAATCTAGGGAATAAGGATAGTAGGTCTGCTGATTGGTCACTGTAGACTAATTAGGCATATGAACAACGTAGGCCTGGTAGATGACGCTATTGCAGAGGAGGAAGAAAGATCAATTCATGTGCTGTGCCAATGTGACAGCCTGGCGAAGACAAGGTTTTTTGTAATGGACGTGGAGAACCCCACAGCTAGTAGATACACAAAGAAGCCACTCTCAAAGATGATAGGTTTTATTAAGAGGGCAACATTAGAGAGCGTCTTCTAGGAAAAAGGGGATCACAATAGATCTGAAAAGGTTGCGGTGAAACAGGTCCGTAGATCACTCCAATCCTAATCTAATCTAGTGTCACCAAATTTGATTTTTTGTTAAAAAAAATTCTAGTTATAATAAAGACTTTCTTAAGATTAAGATTTTCTTAATAATATAAATTTTACAAAATATGTTTGTTCGCGTGGATGCAGAAAATTAATCATTATAAAAGAGATTTCAAAATTGAAAATGCATTAGTAGAAAGATTAGTGGAAGTGCTATACTTATCCCTAGTATAATTGAAGCAGCCCATTTTAGCTAAGAGAAAATGAAAATAAAATAAGTTATCTGTTGTAAAAAGAAACCATTCAATATTACTGTAACACCATTAGAACTTCAAACGAAATTAAATGAAGAGGGCGTACAAAACTCATCATCTGTTGATATAAGTTATTTAACAAGAGCAAAAATTTCACTTTGAACTGCCATTTGTTCGCACACATCGCCAATACAGTGTTAAATGACAAAATAGAATGTGTATTAAAATTTGACACATTATCAAGAAAATCACCAGAAGTAGTACTGGAGTTGATGATATTCCTTGTTTTCTATTAAATCATCTTTCTAATAGTATTGCTGATTTTCTAGCCGTCTAGCCCATGTAATTAAGAGATGTGTAGTGGTACTTTCCAAACATATTGAAGAACTTAAAAGTGATACCATAAATATTTACAAAAAAGTTAAAAAATCTACTAAATATTAATAATGTCCTACAAGAAAAAATTAATTTGAAAAAAATTAGAACATGTTTAGTAACATGCAGCGTAAAAATAATCTGTCCATCCGCTGCAAACAGAGCTGCATTATAATGCAGTACAATGCTTTCATATGCTTCCTGTTGATGTCAAAGCCATCATATCGACTTATAAACAAACATTTTCAATTTCCTTACAAATAAGTTATTGGGTTATCTATTCAATCAATTTTTAATGTCATTTTATATTTACTTATTTATTTTGAGATTATATACAGTATATACTTCAATTTTTGATATAATCGATGTTTTACAACATACGAGAATAAATATTCTATTTTTACATTCAATATTTAATAACAATGCATTAAACAAATAGATCTGATAAAATCACTTGCAATTGGATACTAAAATGAAAATTGATGTTTCATTATCTTTCAGTCTAAATTGAACGATTTAGGCGCCGGTGATTCTTTATTCAAAGTTATTGTGGATGAATTGATAATAAATTTGGATAAAGAGCAAATCTGCACATTCGTAAATGCATATACGTTGTTTCACTGTATATACAATAGGTGTTAAGAGTAAACGGTATTATTAAATTTGATTAGCAAGAAAATCGCTACAGCAATAAAAGTTCGGGTCAGATTATTAACTACATAAATGCCTACTTCCTAATGCGAAGCTTTTGTATTCACGGTATATTCGTAGAATGCGGGATGAACAGCATTGTCATCGAATAGAAGCAGTTAATTCCATCCATCTGGCACTTGTGATCCGTTTAAGTATAGCAATTACTTCCGACGAAGAATTGTGACATGGCTCTTACATTCAAAAGTGAAAAAGATAGATTATATATAAGTATAGATAACTATTGTGGTTTTAAATAGTTCTTTACATATAGCACTTCAATTTAAACAACAAAATGTTTACTACATAGGTGCTCAATGACAATCTACATGTATGTATGTGTAATACATCAAACAAATATGTTGTTTGTTATTTTTAAAGACAAAGTATGTTATCTCTTTGTTATCAATTGTTGTGTTTGTAGTCTATAGTGATTGTTTTAAATGTTGGCACATGTTTACGGAGTATTATACACACGTTAGCATACATATAAACAGATAATGAATTACTATTTAAAATAGGTAGTGGGCAGTGTTACCTTGAAGTATACATATGTCATATAATATAAGACAACATGCCTGTCTTCAAATGGTGATTTTCTTGGCTTCCCATGGTTTTTACTTTATACTGTGATGTACAGGGCTTAATTATGCGGCGAGACATGTAGTAAAATGCAATAATAATTCACAACATTAATTGTTATTTTAAAGAGTAAACATCAGGTTGATGGATTTACTACCTAAGTAACTATTATCATGTAGTTCTACTTAATGGCTAAACTCTTATAACTTCTTAAGCCAAAAGTGCATGCAAAGTTTTGTATGCGCCTTACCATCAAATAAATCTATCACTTACAATGTTGTGAATAATTAGATAAACTTAATCCCTACTTGAAATCCGGATTACTAATATCTTTGTGGCTTTAATAATATGTTTTTGATATTCTTGCTGACATTAAAAGTAATTCATGATTTAACAAAATGTGTAGGTATTGGGTATACATATATTTCTATAATGATCTTCTTTATTCTTTGCTTTAATACTCTGGTGTAGTCAAAACTCCACAAAAAGAAAACATAAATTATTCGAATGCAGAATTTAAAGCGCTGTGCATTTCAAACTAAATTTAAAGGAATGCTGAATTAAATAACGTAACATATAAATGTAAAATACACTTTTCTTGAAATAATCTGCACTACTGTGGTGATGATCATTTGAATGAATAGTTAACGAATCCCTTAGAGGGAGGTTTTGCGTGAAAGGTTTATGCGGGGATACTTATCATTCATATTAAATATTTTAAATTTAAATTCATTTAGAAAAAAAAAACTGTTTGAATTTCAGTCGATAAAATTAATACAGTAAAGTTTTAAATTTATTGGTTACCTACCTTAGATTAGCTCATTTTGCGATAAAACTAGACTATATTAATATAAAATACGGTACTATAACATCTATCAAACATTTAATAATAACAATAATAATATATCTTTACTTTTCACAATCAAGTGTAGTAACATATATTTAAATTTTTATATAAACGTGAGATTAAAAGTCTTAGAGCGTAGTTTGCCTTGAGAAAAAATCTCTTACCAGTCTTACACTAAACCTAACAAAAGCGAAATATGAAAAACAAGAGCGATTTTGCCTATTCTAGCTATAACCAAAGAAAATAACTCCTAAAACGTAATTTGCTGCCTACGCACATTTAAAGCTATTTCATGAGATTGCTCAGAAAGTATTGTACCGTTGAATTTCAAACCTTTTAGGTACATTATTATAGAGTTTATATATGTTAAATTGAAAATGATCATTCAAACAATATCGCAGAGTGCAGTGGAGGAGTTATGATACCTTTGCTTCTTACGTTCAAGTTATGCACATCTGTTGGGAATTGTATTTTTCCATACAAATACGATTTTGGTTAACATTAACGAATGAAATAGGGATATCGAATATAAAAGAAAACGATATTTCATTTTTAACCAACCGCACTAGTGGTATGCACGCGAGATTCTTTGAAGTCTTGAAATACCGAAAATGTATCTAATAAGTACAATAATTTTGAATTGTTTGTATACCTTTTTTCGATGCTTCATCGATACACAACCAGTATATCCTGAAGCAATAAGAAAAGTGTGATAATACCATCGAATTACAAAGCAAAATTTTGATTTTACGCGATAAATAAGATCGACGTGGGAAAATCATTTTTAAACCTGAATAAACTCGTTGAATAAACATTGAGAGTTGTTTTTTAAATCTAAAAGAGTTATTCATATGTAATCCCAGGGTTTTGCACATGTTAACTAAGGGTACCATTTAAGGTAAGATGGAATTGGTTACTTCGCAAATCAACCATCTTCTGTCTTCCAATCGAGCATTTGGGATGTTTAAATGTAGGCCATAATTGCTACAAAATTGTGTTAAAATATCTAAATCATCCTGGACCGTCCGAGCTGCTTCCAAAATATGAGAAAGATCAAAGGAATACATTAAGAGTATCATCTGCATACATTTCTACAGAACAATTTGCGATATTATCAAATATAAAATATGCATAAATGGAAAACAATAAAGGACTAATTGACGAACCTTGTGGAACGCCCTTTTCAATGTTGAGTTGCGATGAGACAGCACCTGCTGTATCACAGACTATCTCCTTCCGAACAAAAAACTTTTTAATAGCTGTATAACATTATTAGACAACCCAATAAAGAGAAGTATTGCCAGTAAAATGTTATGATTAGTGGTACCAAAAGCTTTGCTAAAATCAAAGGAAACAAGAACAGAAAGTCGGCCTTTGTCTGTAACATTTAAAATATTAGCAGTGACACTCAACATCACAGTCTCGCAACTGTGAGACTTTTACAGAGAATTGGTAGCAGACTGGTAGGTCTAAGATCAGAAAGAGATGTTGAAATCAGCTATTTAGGAATGGGTAAAACATACGCATACTTCTAGGCATCAGGGAAAAAAAAATTCAGTAATACCTGAATTAAATATATGAACCAGGTATTTCAGAATATAAGGACAGCAAAATTTAATCATGCTTAAACCTAATTGGTTAGCTCCGCACGACTTACTAGAAATAGAATTAATAACTTTGCAAATGGTATTTTCATCTATCAAATTGAATGAGAACCAGGAGTCATTATTATAATTATTAATAGTATTAGAATTAAAATAATTTATTGTATGGTTATTCTGGTCAGAACTGTTAGAGATAGAGTTAATGAACAAATAATACAAGACAAGTATGTATTGTACGGTAACTTAAATCCGTAGAATTCTTTACAAGAAGTTCTTGAACTGGAAACGACATCTTGAACAGACGACAAACAAAAGTAAACGGGTACATCCCCCAATCAATCCCCAGAATAATTGGAAAAACATGGAGATTGAAATTATGCACGATGAACCTCCTGCATACACTGCCAGTAGTAAAACCCTTTTTAACTTGTAGCTGCCTGATTAGGTAAATTAAGACCACGCAGAAGCAGCATATTACTAAACCCACAAAGATACAGAGATTGGCTTATCTGTGCTTTACTGGAGCTGTAGAAAGCTCACCAACAGCTGCTATAGAAACCATGCTAAATCTGCACCCCTTCGATATTTATATCAAAGTGGAAGCAATAATGGGGGTATATAGACCAAAAACGGTGGAAATTGGAGAAACCAGAATACTTTCAGCATGCCAGAATATCAACTGTACTCGGAAACCTTGTCTTTGAAATAGAAAGTGACATGGTGACTTCCAAGCACTCCTTTGACAAATTCTTCAAGGTTATCTTGGAACAGAAACCAAGAATTCAAAACCAAAATTGGTATGCAGATGGGTTCAAAATAATCACAGCTGGTATATGTGAAGAAACCCTGAATTATAAATAATATATGGTCTTCGGGCAATATATCACTTTACAATAAACGGAAGTAATAGCAATAGAAACATGCGCCTATAGAGTGTTGCTAAAACAACTCAAAGATCAGCGGATTAATATCCTATCGGATAGCCAAGCCGCTCTAAGGACACTAGCAACTTTTAGATTATTGTAAGAACCCTCGTAAAACGTATGCACCAACCGCCTTTGCTCTTTATCTTTTTTTATTTCCGGATTCTTTTAAATTTTGTATTAAAGTTTTAGAAAGCATATCAACTTCTCAAAGGCCTACAGGTGATTGCTTTTGCTTTTTACCATACGATATTTACTTTTAGAATAAACTTTACTTGACTAGAAGATCATATAACAAAAGAAATGCTATTTATATAATTCATTTATGAAGTAATGTTGTTAACAAGCACTCACTTTCATGCACACACAATATTTTGATTAGATCATTACAAGGTAATAATATACCAATAAGGAATAAACATTTTTGCATTATGATACTAATTGCTCTTGTACAACTATTTGTACCGGTAATTGTGCCCCACATAATACTATTTATACAAATAAATAAGACTAACTTATTGCAGGTACCATGATTCCCAAATCCGGAGGTGATTACGCGTACATAAGCGAAGCTTTCGGCCCATTACCTGCTTTCCTGTACCTGTGGGTCGCCCTCTTCATATTGGTACCGACTGGAAATGCGATAACCGCTATAACTTTCGCACAATACATCTTACAACCCCTTTGGCCGGTGTGTGCCCCTCCTTACGGCGCCGTACGTTTATTAGCAGCCGTCACAACGTGCTTATTGACTGTGATAAACTGTTATAACGTTAAGTGGGTGACTAGGGTGCAAGACGTCTTTACCGCGACCAAAATATTCGCCCTGTGCATCATTGTCGCCGCGGGCATGTGGTATTTGTGTACGGGCCACGTGGAACACTTCGAATATCCCATGAGCGGAACTGAAACTAAGCCCGGATACATCGCATTGGCCTTCTATTCGGGGTTATTTTCGTATTCCGGCTGGAATTATTTGAATTATGTTACTGAGGAGCTGAAAGACCCGTATAGGTAAGTTATTTATCGCTAAGTTTCTAGTATTTACGGTTAGAGAGTTTATAATGGGAATGGAAGCGGACCGAAGTATACAGTAGTGGTTAAGGCTGTTATTTAATTACAAAAAAAAAGGTGATGAATGAAAATCAGTTCTAAATCTCACAAACTCTTTTTATTAATGATGGAATACTGGCGACATATTTCAAGTGGTTGAACCACCCACCCTCAGGTCGAAGCTGGAAGCCAAAAGCAAAATTTACAAATGTTAAAACATATGTAAAACAATAACTAACAGCTTCTTGCGGGTTTCGCCGTGTGTCAAAACTTTCGCTCAACGTTTCGCTGTTCATACTGACAGCTTCTTCAGGATAACTGAACTGCAAAACCCGCAAGAAGCTGTTAGTTATAGTTACACCGGCCGTGAAAGCCTACGCAGTGATATGTAAAACAAATTAATTGAATTTAATAGATTATAAGTTAAATTTTTGAAATTAAAATTAATAATGAACTGATAAAAAATTAAAATTACAAAGTTAATTGATTCAAAATACTAAGTAAAAACGAAGATAAAATTAGGAAAGTAAGATAAAATTGTAAAATTGCTTTACTTTCATAATTTCATCTTAATTTTTTTTAATTTAATTATGATATTTTAAACAATTTTAAACAATTTTATTATACGTTGACTTAATCCTTTTGTTTTATTTACTGTAAGTATTAAGTTTTTTCTTTCTAATTATCATTACTTTTTCATTATTCATAAATTCATTAATTAATTAATTTTTGTAGCTTTTTGCTTTTTATCAGTTAATTATTATTTTCATTTAAAAAAATTACTTATAATCTATTAAATTCAGTTAATTTTCTTTTTACATATATTGGGCTTCCACCTTCGGCTTGAGGATGGGTGGTTCAATCACTTGAAACATGTTTCCAGTAGGTACTCCAGAGTTTGTGAGATTTGGACCTGATTTTCATTCATCATCTTTTTGTAATCATATACTCACACAGAGTCAACCTGGAAGAATGTTATTTAATCGCTGAATCCTTTGAATATTGATAGCAAATCTGCTGCTAAAGGATTGACATAAATATTTACTGGAACTGCAATTTAACTTCTTGGCTTTAAATAACTTCTTCCACATTCACACGTTCCAAAAACGTAATTTTATTAAGCAGATATTTTAAAAACTTTTTAAGTTGCCATGGACTGTCAATCAAAAGAAACAAGAGTTGCGTGTAAAATTAAAATAAAAAACAGTTTATATGGTCGAAATAGTAAAAAGACCTAAAAATCAAAATGCGCAAGCAGGACAGTTATTTAACGCAGGGTAACATTTAACAATTTTGTCAACCGAGAGTTTTCTGTATAGTTCAATTTTAAGGAGACCTCAAATTTTCTCTATACAACTTGTAGTCAGTCAAACTGGGATTCGAAACTTCGTTTAGTCAATTATGATAACCTGGATCTTGTCACACTCATAATAATGATTAAAATAAAAAAATAAATAATGATTAAAGAAATGATTTTGTACAAATTCGAAATGTCCAACAACCATACACGAGATTTTATCTATCTCTAAAAAAAATCAACTAAGGAAGAAGTTAAAAGTAGAGTGGTCAACTTTCGCCTGGGCGCCAGGTCAGTACTAAGTTTCATAGATGTGAGATTAACGTTTAACACAAGTATACAATACAGTGTCGGGAAATATTACATATAAGCCCCTTACATTATTTAAGTAGCAGAAATGATATAGGATTGCTGAAAAGTTTGTAGCAACAAGTGTTTCAAGATGTTTCTCGCTAAACCGCGTTCCTCACGCTGGTAAAACATGCTTATATTTTGAAAAATACCGTTCAACATCTACGCATAATTAAAATAGTCTTTATAGGTAGATAACGGATCAGATGCACCACCAATAATGTGTACTCCGATTTGTGCCAGCACAATAACTGTTTATCGCACACTGTACAAAATATTTTGGCACCACTGTAATGTAAATCCTGGAATTCACCGATATACTTTTCTACATTATGAATCAATGGCCGTTTTCTGGGATTGTCTACGCTCGACATTGTATTACATTTACAATGCGTAAAACGTGAACGGAGAATTGTACTATCTCGCACCAAGACTCGACTAATACTGATATTAGATACTAGACATACGAATCGGAGGGAATGATTTTACTGCCTTGGAGATATACCATGGTTAAACGTTTTGCATAATGCGAGGCGAGTGCGGCCCATGTAAACAGACACGTCCGACCACTCTAGTTATATAAGTTTAGAAAATCACATTTGGGTTTATTTCATTTTTTTTTTCGTAAAATATAAAATAGTATGTTATTGGTTGGTATAAGTTGACTCGTTTAAAGAAGCAAAATAAAAGCTTGAAGAAAATTTGGAATTACAGATGGTAGTTTTTCATGGTAGGTAGTTTCAATGTTTAATTTATGTAAATTATTCGAAAAGTCAAAAGAAGAAGCCTGGCTATGCTGTGGTTATCTGGTGGTGCGGTTTGGTGTGGAGTTTTGACACGTGGTTTAGACGGCACTTTTTTTTGTACTTCTGGCAAAAATTAAGAGGATTTACAACAAGCTATGCAACGCGACAGTAATGGTGATAGCTTTCAGAAGGACGCTGATGACCTTTGCATTGAGGAAACGATTTTTTTGTTGTTAAAAATATTATTCCACATAAATTCCAAATTTCTTTTTAGTGGTATGATGATTCCAACAGTAAACTTTTCTTGGTGAGTCATGAGTCACCTACCACTTATATGGTTATGTATTTAGAGCATACACAAAATTTGAAAATTGTTTAGAATATACATACTTAAACAATTGAAGTGTTAAAGAGAGCTATATTATAATTTTGATTAATATTTAACGTGAATTGAAAATCGTTCACTTCGCAAGCATATTGATTTCAAAATTATTGTTCACATAGGCATCAGTCTCTGACAGTTTCTTATTAATCATTTCGTTGAAGCAGTAAAATAATCATGGTTGGGTAAATATTATTATTAACATGACTGAAATAGTCCATCAGAAATGCACAATAGTTTGTAATTACTTTGGTTGCACCGCGAATAAGCTTAAAGAAAGTACATAATTACTTACCTAATTTTGAACTTTGGATGAAGGCAAATAACATTTTTCATTCAATAATCAAACATTTGATAGCAAACTGAAGAGCTTGAGTGTTAGTAAACAAACAGTTTGTCTTCATTAGAAATAAATCCTTGCAAATATTATATTTTCTTTTTTTTTGTATACAAGAAAGTCATTGTTTCCTATATCAAACTTTTATGGCTTAAATCGAAATATTTAAGCCAAATATTTCTTTTAGAATGAAAATTAATACAAATGGATACTACTATTGAGTACAATAAAATCGGATTATCCATTGGAATCTTTTTAATTGGTTCAATCGGTGTCTAGAAAACGGCAAAAAATAATAAGCAAATGCCTACGCAATACAATAATGATATTTATTTTTTAAAAGGAAACAATGTAGCATTGATATCATCTCTTATTTGCTTGTAACGCTTCTTACATATGAAAATTCACGTGTCTTTCGTGTAATCTTATTTAATATTAAATTCATATCATACTTTTTTATACAAATATTTCCTTATCCTTGACCTCAATGTGTAAATATGTAACATGATTTGAATTTTTATTTAACTTGTACGAACTGCATACCTACAAACTTAAATAGTTTACCTTTAGTTGAATATAGCTTATCTTACTATGATTTATGTTAAAGTGAGTTTTGTACTCTCAACTCCAAGTGAGGTAAGGTATATTTTGCAACTATATCCATGAATGTTAGGTATACATGTTTTTGCATCTAAATATGGTAATTTCCATCTGTTTATAAGCTGATTTTTAAAACAGATACTAATAAATTCAAGTTGTATTTTATGCATCTCGTACTAGGAGTAAAAAAATACAGGTAATTCCAGTTTGCTGCGATAATAGAAAGTGACGTGCAGCAAAACGCTTTCAGCAAGAGGCCAAATTTGTTTAGTAAATTAGTTTTTAATGTTAATACACCATGATATGGTATATTAATCAAATGGCGGTATATAGCACCGTTTATGTTATTACTGATTAACATAGAGTACGTACTATCAGAGACAAAAGTCTTGACTCAAAATTAAAGAGAGCAATATTGAAACACTGAAGAAACGCCAATGATTCTATCTCTATTTATGTCAAACTTGAGTCAACACTTTTGTCTTTAACAGTACATACAGATAGCTATGTTTCATTAAGAGGATGTGTTTAATAAAATTTCACCAAATACACTGCTTGACCTTCGGGTTGGAACTCCATGCTGGAACTGCTCCTGGACATGTCGACCTAAATCGCAAGGGCTATCTTCAAGACTGCTGACCTGAAGCTAGTTCGAGGTCAACAGCAACAGCGGTAGTAGCCCTGAAGATGTTTCTTGCGATTGAGACGAAACCTCAGCCAGAAGCTGTTCCAGGACGTTGTTTCAACCATCAGGAAGCCAGGTAATGTATAAGACAACGACCACGGAAATCTACCTGTAAGTGCACCAAATTAATTTGTGATTATTTCTGCATGTGTACCATGGACCTAAATTTATCAAATTTCAGTTTGATGTCTTTTACGAGTTTTATATATAATAAAAAATATAATTACATTGTAATATAGATGTATATGTTTAGATGTTCTTATTACATCTCTATGTTACCTTACATTGAAGAAGTGGTTTCTATGAAAATATTAAACAAAACATTTCATAGAAAACATTTTAAAACAACGACTGTACAAACTATATAACACTACACACAAGTGACATAAGCCTGTTAATAGTAAAAAAGAAGATACCGCCACGAGTTATATAGCTATTCCATATATAAGAAACCTATCAGAAAAATATAACACAATACTGGCCCTGTATAATATCAAAATAGCTTACAAAACGTAAACAATTTAATAAAAGCCTGTTTCACCAAATTAAAAGCTAAAACACCATGTAAAAAAATCGCAATTGGCTTATAAAATTTCATGTCAAAATTGTCCAAGTGTATATATAGGTCAAACAAAGCAATACTTAAAAGATCCCTATCAAAAATCATAAAGCTCCTTCTTCAAATTTAACTGCTTTAAAAATAAAAAACATGAAAGACATGAACACCACTTGTTTGATTTTACTAATACTAAGATAATAGCAAAAGAACAAAATTACCATACAATATACAAGGAGTATTTTAGAAATGATATACATAAAAAAAGAAAAAAAACAGTATTAATGAAAGTACAGACACTGTCAATCTATCCAAAACTTATTCAATATTATTTTAGAAACTTTAAGGTCAATACAAGTATATTAAATATTTTTCTTAACTTACTATAAAAATTATGTAAGTCTGTTTGCTCCTCCTCTCTCCTCCCGCCTTTAAATAATTGTAGTTGTTCCACGTACCATCTTAAATTGTTTGTACTGTTATTTTCAAGTACTTAATGTTCATTTGTATTATATTTTGACAAAAATAACAATGCTGTTGTGTAGCATAATTTTAAAAATAAAAAACTGTAACTTATAATTATAAATATGGAACAATATTAAGGTAACTTATAAAAATAATCTAACATAATTATTTAATAAAAATCAATGTAAACAATTGTTTTAGCAATTGAAAAAGATAAATAGATTGTCGAAACGTCTTGCTACATGAATTAATTCGTTTTCATTAAACCAATATATCCACAAACTAACCGTTCAGAGTATAAACAATTACAATGCAGGAGAGTCCAAGACAATCTTACTTGAAAATGTTGCATACATAGCAACGAAACGTTGTATTTGTATATCAGACCTATAATAGCCAAAAATAAAATCAAAAGGAGATCAAGGAAGATACAAAAATATGCTTATTTGGAATAACAAATATTCTATCAATTGTCTTTCTACTTCATTATCAAATGAACGAACATGTTTGCTAGCACTACCTATTCTGTATCCATATTTACAGTTGTAGTATATACAAATGTAATTATTTCAATTAAAGCAGTCTTCCTAAAGGATATACCTTTGGAACGTCAAACGTCAAATCTGACGAGTTGACAGAAGAGGCGGGGCCACACAAATAAACCGTTCGAGCTGGTCTGGGCCAGCCCAAGATAATTCTCAAAATACCCGCCATTTGCATACAGCAGTCACTGCCTAATATTGCAGTGATCTGGGGTTCTCTGTATATGTTAATGATTGTACAACGCCAAAAAATTCAGAGATTATTTTCTATACCAAAATTTTGTTCGAACAAATTTATATTATCTATTTTTATTCTTCCTTTCAGAAATCTACCTCGTGCTATTTGCATATCGATGCCGCTGGTGACTATAACATATGTAGTGACTAACATCGCTTACTTCGTGGTGCTTACCCGTGAAGAGATCCTGGCTTCGGAAGCGGTAGCCGTAACATTCGGCGACAAAATGTTGGGTATATTCTCATTCACGATGCCGTTCTTCGTCGCGTGTTCCACCTTCGGCTCGTTGAACGGGGCGATTTTTGCCTCGGCCAGGTTGTTCTTCGTTGGTGCTCGCCAAGGCCACCTTCCTAGAGCTATAGCTTTAATTGATGTTAAGAGACTTACTCCAGTGCCTTCACTAATCTTTATGGTAAGTTAAACAATAATTAATTATTTATGATGTTTGAAATACAGGGTGTTTACGGTCTTGTGATTTTATACTGAAGGTGATTAAACTTCTTAAAATAAGGTCATTACTAGTGATGTACAAAACTGCTTCTTTACGTTAGCAGTTACAACCTGCTTCTGCTACTTTATTACACTTATAGTGTCTTATTGTTACCACTATTCACTCAATATCTACTTATATTGCGGACGATTCTACTTGATTCAGTAACGATTGGGGATACATGTCTGCGCCACACCTCCCAAAGTGATCAAGACGATTTAATACCTCTATATGACAAAATTTGCACGCTCGGGGGCGCGACTCTGATCCAAACCGACGCAGGCCTCTTTACAAACTTTACATACAACATATTTAAAAACATTTTATACACTGCTTTACTGCTACGAATATTCAGAACGTTCGCAGTTGTCCACTATATTTGGAAACTGCTACAAAAATTTGATATTGAGTAGCAGCCACAAACTGCTAACGATTGTTACCTGCTACAAAATAGCAGTTTCCTTCGTAGCAACCCATCACTAGTCATTGCCGTAAAAGTATCTTAACAAAAGTTGCAGAATAGGAAATATTAATGTAAAAAAGAAAAATTGTAGTACTCTTTTTTCATCTGTAGGTGGTGATTAATCACCTTAAAAAAGGTTTTCAACGCTAAAACGATTGATCATCAATTTGTGCAAAGTAAATTGATTTTTCCACTACTTAACCTGATAACTGTAACTCTGTAACTTTTCCTACTGTTTCATTTGTTGTCACTAGTGCATTGCTGGTTTGGCGTAAAGTCTTCCGAATAAATCTTAATAAGAAAAGCAAAAATGTTAATTGTTAATTTATGGCGAATTACCCCAGAATTCTGTTGCTGCAAGTCGATTTGTACGCTAAGCGGTTTTCTAACAGGCCAACACCTATTCCACAAAAACTCACCGCTCAAGTAATCCGTGAATGAGAAACTGGTGTATTGCAAATACGTCAAGGTCGGAATGGTGAATCTAGCCGATACCAATGAATTTTGGGTGCCGAAGAAGAAGTCTTAAACCTTGTCTAAGAAGATCCTTCTAGTAGTACTCGAAAAATATCTAGCTAAGTATGTATCAAGCCAAATTGTCTGGCGATCACTGTGCGAGAATCAATTGTATCCTTTCGATGGCCAAAAAATACAGGCTTTACAACCTGGAGATCATCCTTTATTACGTTTACAATGTTGAGGATTCTAAAAAAAAAACTTGCAGAAATTCCAAACTTTTCTGTATTGGCAACTGATGGAGCAACGTTTACACGTAACGACATAAATAACTGTCGTCGTAATCATTTCTAGCACAGATGTTCGATAAACAACGTTTGGGTCGAACTAGTCAACGCGCAACTTATTGCCCCTTTGTGTTGGAAAATCGATTGAATGGATATGGTTATCTCTTGTTTTTGCAAAATCATATGTGAAACCATTGGAAGAATTTCTTTGAATGTACGTCGACAAATGTGGTTGCTTTACGACGGCACATCGCAGCATTTTAATCGTTTTGGTTTTCCAACATTCAATGTGTTTGAAGATAGGTGGATTGGTCAAGTTGGTCTTGTTCCATGGCCTCTTCGGTCACCCGATTTTAATTCCCTTGATTTATACTTATGGGGCATTATGAAGACAATGGTATTCACCAACGAAATAATTGATTTAGATAATCTTCGTATAACTGCGTTGAGGTAGCTGTGGCGACAATTTGACGGCAAGACTAAGGCCTAGTAAATTATTGTATGTTGAAATCCATGAATGTGGTATGTAATAATGTATAACACGAAGAAAAACGTCCCTACGTTTACTAAAAGTTTTTTAAATATATTTAAGACAACATGTTTCGGCTCACAAATGCCATCTTCAGGTCTTAAAACGTCATTGTAGGAAATCTAAAAATTAAAAAGTCAAAAATGGACATTCGAAAAAACGCGACAGAACAAAAGAGACAAACAAAAACAAAACAACAGATTAAAACTGAAATTAACTGTGACAGTTTACACAGATATGGTAATCAAGACTGCTGTTTTGTTTTTGTTTGTCTCTTTTGTTCTGTCGTGTTTTTTTGAATGTCCGTTTTCGACTTTTTAATTTTTAGATTTCGTACCATGACGTTTTAAGACCTGAAGATGGCATTTGTGAGTCGAAGTGTGTTGTGTTAAATATATTTTAGCAACTTTTAGTGAATGTAAGGACATTTTTCTTCGTTTTATACATTACTAGTAAATTATGCCATGAATAACTTTGAACAACTAGTGGAAAATTGATTTCATAAAAAAACATAAAAGATAGTTTAATTTAATACGCTTAATCACCGCTTAAAAATAAAAAAATAAAAATTATAAAAATATTGTTTATTATTAATTCATTCGATAAGAGAGGATTTTAGATTAAATTGAAACTCAAATGAATATTTCTAAGCAATCTCCATCGTCTGCAGGTATTAAACTTTTTAATATGTTACCCCAACATGTGAAAAACTGTAATAGAAATAGATTCAAGCGAATAATAAAACATATATTTGCATTCAATGCATTTTAGTCCGTGGACGAATTTGTGGCAAATCTTGCGCATTCTCATTAGCATAAACACAACTTACTATGTAATAAATTTATCTAAGTATTGTTCTCTTTACATATTATTAATATATTTGTGTAATGTATTTATTAAATATTTTTTTATTATGCATTATGACACTGTCTAACTACTTTCTAAACTTGCTACAATAAAGAATCTATTTATCTATCTATCTATTTATTAGATTACGATGAAAGATTGGGCTAAAAAAACCCGATTTTTTTTTGCGAATCAAACCGAAACAATATTTTCTGTACCACGACCGAAATTTTTTATTAGATGGGGTGGTCGGACTATACGCAAAAATTCCATTGAAGTGGGACTAGCCGTATAGCACGGTATAATACGGTATGCTTACGCACAATACGGAGATACGTACATACGTCATTGCGGAGCAAAAATTGCACCACATTATAATTATTGATTGAGGGTTTTGTTATTGGAAAAGGTAACTTTAGAAAATCTGGATGAGGCTATGGAACATATTTTAAAAGTATGTGGTGTCCCAGAGGATCAGTGTGTGTAAATTGAAAAATCAAAAGCGAAAAATTCATATTCCAATCCTATTTTATTTTAAATATCTTATTGCGACATGTTTCGGTCCTAATAACCATCATTAGGACATGTGTATTGCGAAACATGTCGCAATAAGATATTTAAACTAAAATAGGATTGGAATACGAATTTTTCGCTTTTAATTTAATTTTTCAATATTTTAAAAGCGTTTAGGATGTTTTTAAGATTCGATTTTCTCGAAAAATGACGAAAATACTTTGTAAACACACACGAAATTCCCTAAAATCGTAGAAATAAACGCGAACCCTACTAAATGGCGACAAGATAGATGAAGTTAACCTAAACAAGCTTTCTAAAGCAAAGCTGAATTTGAATTACATTAATTAATAGTTGTGAATAAATTTGGATTGCAAAATTTTACTATTTACTAGCGTATATTTATATTTGGTTATTTTGGATGTGCTCTGCAATGCCGTCATCTGACCAGTCTTAAGGAATTTGAGATTCAAATTGAGCATATTGTGTTATTTGTACCGCGATTCTAAGCATATGCATTCCCAGGCGCGTCATCAGTATACATAGTTGACGTAGTTACTGGCATCATTTAAACTTGTTTCTGTGATTTAACTTTTTCGTAGATAAATCGCGAATTAACAAGAGGGATTTGTTTAAAATTTTGCACTTTTTAAAGTTAAATATTGTTTTATTTTTTTCGTGTAATTTGTAATTTTAGAATAACTTCAAAATTTGCCTCTATATTAATTAATTTTTTTTGTGTCGATAAACGAAGTAATAAATTGCTGCCAGTTGAACTGAACTGATTCAAAACTTTGTAAAATTAAAAAAGGGGAAAGAGGAAGTCGGCCCCCGATTGGCTCCACCACTCAATATTGTCACGAGCGGTCACTGGTAATATCCTCATAATTTTAAAATTACCCATTTGTTTAGTCAATGCTAATCGAAAATTTACATCTCTTTCTTTTCTCTTTTACAGTGTATAATTACCCTGCTGTTGGTAGTAATAGAAGACGTGTACGTCCTTATAAATTACGTCTCCTTCGTGGAAGCTCTCTTCATCACGATCAGCGTGACCGGTTTGCTGTACATGCGGATGAAGAAACCACACATGGAACGTCCGATCAAGGTGAACATAGTGCTGCCGATAATATTCTTCATCATCTGCGCTTTCCTGGTGACGTTTCCGTGCTACGTCAGCATAGAAGAAGTCAGTGTCGCGATGGCGTTCATCTTGTGCGGCATCCCTGTATATTACGTGACGATAGCGTGGCAGTCGAAGCCCGAATGGCTGCAGCGCAGCTTCAATAACTTCAATGATGTTTGCGCTAAATTGTTCGTGTGCGTACCGGAAGATTCGCATTATTCATAACATTTGTTGAATCTATAGGCTACGTAGGCGTCAATGAGAATTACATACAATAATTGGATGCGGACGGTACTTTCGAAAGACGAGCTCGCTCCTGCGGACGAGATTCGTTTGTTCGGTTGGGGGGACAGAAACAATTTCCAACCACGAGTTTTGTGATCTCGAGTTAACGTTGATTTTTATATAAAGTGACTGATATTATTTTGTTATCAGCGGTATATAATCGTTGTTAATTGATGACTAAAATTCAGCTTATCTTTCCTAAAGAAATACATTTTTAATTTAATATTCCTAGAAAATGTTTTCATTTTATTCCAGATAATTCTTAACTCATAACTCGGATTTTACGAAAGGAATACAACACAAAATGTGATATTTTATAAAGACAGTCAATGTTGTAAATTATATCACTATTAGAAAGTATTATTAATTTATTTCGTTCAGTCTCGAATTATTAGGTCGATAAGTTATTTAGTATAAGTAAATGTTAAAATACCTATGTTTGTAGGTGAGACATTACAGCAATAATTACATTAGAAACTTCGACATTTGGTCCTTATTGCAAAATTGCATTCCATTTGTAAACTTTTGCATCTGATATTCTAATTTATTTAAGAAATCGTTGTAGAATTGAGTTTCGAAATATGTAAGTGAAAATAAAAGGCGTTTTTTGTACAGATGTTTGTTTTAAATTGTGTTTTTATTCGAAAATATAAAAAAATATTGAAAGTATTTCTAAATACATAATATACGCAAAATCTATCTGGTTTCCTATACGCGGAATTAATCTATGGATGTTTATCTCCTAAATACATTGTGTCCCCGGAGACAGTTGACATTATTATTAATTTTACGACAAAAAAATCATTCTTTATAAAAAGTTCTGCTTATTGAATAAGTTTACCCTCTGAGAATCTAATTAATAATTGTGCAGAAGTCCATAAATTAAGATAACATGGAAATGTTTTAAGAGAGAAGTAAGGTAAAATCAGGTAAGTGTGTAACCGGGCCAAGTGTGTAGTTTGGCTATATTTATTATTTAAATGAAATACGTACGTCCTCTTGTTATAATACTAAGGTACTATAAGTTCAAACAAAAGTTCGCATCTCCTAACGTGTAATACTTGAATATCTTGTTGAATATATCATACCTTTTTAAAACAGGCATCAGTTTAGTATTACACTCTTGGCCGAAACTAAGATAGCTTACCTTATAGTTCGGATATATATATATTTAATATATAAAATGCGGATCTATTACACACTTGCCCCATTTTGCTGGGTAAGTGTGTAGTATTGACAGTGTTTAATTTTTTTTTTTTCTAGTAAACCGTTGATAATTGTAAAAGGTGTATCTATTGAAGGCTTTCAACTGAGCATATATTACGTACTTCTATGTGTAAAATTTATCAAAATGTCTTATTATGTGAATAGTGTTACATTTTCTTCGCACTATGCAATTTTTACTACACACTTACCTGACTTTACCTTACCATTTATTGTTTTTTTTTAGTTTAAATATAAAATTTCAATCAATTAAGAAAGTCAACAAAAATTTTAAACTACCCAACAAAAAAATCAATAAAGCTAGGGTCAGGCGATCTAGCAGGAAAACTTATTGGTCCAAAACTTCTCATCCATCTTTCACCAAATTGATCTGTCAACCAATGCGATAGCAAAAGCGCAGATTTATGAAGTTTTTATGGTTCAGAATGGATGATATGTATACCCTACAAGGAATGCGGATCACTCTGTATTGTTATCACGGTTCAACATACCATCGCTCCATTATCGAAGAATTTCAGCACGCATCAACTTTCTATTTGGAGTTGCTAGATGATTGGTGGATTGTCTCTCACTTTTAGAACAACTCAATTTGTATGTGCCGCAACTCAACACTCGTCGAGTCGTTACTTTTTTACTTGCCTGCTGCCAGAAGTAACACTTTGCTGCATTCTCCTATCTCTGTGATGGGCAGCAATTTCAGTAAGCTTTCTAGAGACTGTGACATCAATATTTGCGCTCGTGCTTAATTGAACAATTATATTTCTGACACGTTTAATTATTTTCTCTAAGTTTGTTTCTTTTTCATGTAGGTACGTATCTGCTTTCACTTTGTAATCTTTGCTATGCAATTGTATTTTGTAAATTTTATTATTTTGTCCTGCAATTACAATACTCTTTCTGTTGGGCAATTTTATTATTATTATTATTACAATCGCCGAATGTGCAAGTTGCGCCGCAACTCTAGCGATAAATTTATCTAGAAACGCTATAGCTATGTTCCAAAACACGTTGATTCAAATTCTCCTCAATAAAATATGTACCAACGATTCCATCGTAAAAAATTCCGCACCAAAGATTCACTTTTTTGTAACGTTGACTTCGTTTCTCAATGATGTAGTGTGAATTTTGAAAAGCCCAAATAGTGACTGTTTTGTGATGAAACGTGACCATTAGTGCAGAAGGTTGATATATCAGTAAAAAAAATCATTAGCAATAAATGAACGAGAACTTAAAATGAAAATCTCATTAATTTCCTAAAGATTAATTGCTAAATTGTTACTCTATAACTATAATTATAAGTGTTACTGGTTGATATTAGACGGAAAATTGGTAGATATATTTAAAATGGGGGTTTCCATTAGGGATTTAAAAGTTTACCTCAGCCTTTACACCAGGAGTGGGGGTGAGAAATCAAGACTGGAACCATAAAATAAGCCTGTTCAACGCTAATCACTTGCATTCACAATATGTTTTGATCCGATGGATAGTTTTCCTGATATCGTGTGTGTCTTAAGATAAAAAAGTCACCCATTATTTAATATACCTAGCTTATGCTTCTTCTACCTATTCTACGTAAAATTTTCCTTCTTGCAGTTCATTTTCCGACATCTAGCTTCAGTGGGTTAGGTACCAAAGATTCGCAATGCAATCTTTCGAATTAGTTTAATTCTGCAATGGGTACATTATACAAGTTGATTGTGTCATCACTTTCTTCATAAGAATATTCGATCTATTGTATTTTGTTAGTCGAATGATTTCAAGATCACTTTTACACTAAAATTATCATGGTGGCAGACTATTCCAATTTCTTAATTACCGCTCTTTTCAAAATTTTGTTTCAAGAACATAACAACTTAAATGCTTTAATGTTGAAGTTACTAAAAATAATTAAGAGAAATTTGAATTTAGTTTACTGGAATAATGAAAAGAGAACCGATCTTTGGAGTTCATTTCATATGGGACCTTAAACAATAACATTTGGCAGGTGTAATCAGCATTTTAAGTGTATCATATGCGCTAACAGTACCAGAGTATTTAAAATGCCTTTACTATGATGAAATACTTAAACGTTTTTTAATGGACAAACCCAACAATAGAGCCACTCAATAAATAAAACCGGCAGACTAGATTTAGTAAAAAAAAAATAAAAAATTGGCAGCAATACCTTAAGATGACGCCACGCTATTTATTTTTGTTTTGTTTAGGCTTACAGTAATGACGATAATAATCCAAGTAATACCAAATATTTGTAAGACATGGCTTTATTTAATATTTTGCACATATACAAATAAATAATATATACTTTGTAAATATTTGATGCGACTTGAGTTGTTTTGTTATTGAGTTATCTCAGAATTAATGGCTTATTATTTCATTTATTATTTTGTATTGTGCCAGCTTTTATTTTATATAATTATTTCTTTTTTACTTTTAATCCCATTTTGTGTTTTTATTCAAATTATATTTTTTACACTATTACCTACTTTGTACCCTTAAAATTCTGAAACTTTAACTACAATGAAAGAAAAAAATGGTTCAGTTAACTTTTCTTTTTAAATCTGTTGTATTTTGTTAGTAGAATGATCTCAAGATCACTTTCACACTAAATTATCATGGTGGCAGACTATTCCAATTTCTTAATTACCGCTCTTTTCAAAATTTTGTTTCAAGAACATAATGCTTAAATGTTGAAGTTACTAAAAATAATTAAGGAAAATTTGAATTTGGTTTACTGGAACAATGAGAAGAGTTCATCTTTGGAGTTCATTTCATATGGAACATAAACAATAACATAATTGACAGGTGTCATAAGCATTTTAAGTGTATCACAGGCGCTAACGGTACCAGAGTATTTAAAATACCTTTACGATGATGATACACTTAAATGCTTTTTAATGGACAAATCCAACAGTAGAGCCACTCAACAACGAAAACAAGCAAACTAGATTTAGTAAAAAATAAAATAAAAAAATTGAAAACAATACCTTAAGATGATGCCACGCTACTTATTTTTGTTTTCTTTAGGCTTACAGTAATGACAAAAATAATCCAAGTAGCACCAAATATTTGTAAAACGTGGCTTTAATATTTTGCACGTATACAAATAAATAATACATACTTTATAAATAAACAACTCAAGTAGCACACTTGAGTTGTTTTATTATTGAGTTATCTAAGAATTAATGGCTTATTATTTCATTTATTATTTTGTATTGTGGCCAGCTTTCTTTTATATAATTATTTCTTTTTTACTTTTAGTCCCATTAACTGTTTTTGTTCAAATTATATTTTTTACACTATTACCTACTTTGTACCCTTCAAATTCTGAAACTTTAACTACAATGAAAGAAAAAAATGGTTCAGTTAACTTTTCTTTCTATATACTAATGCAACGCAATGTGTTTTAATATTAAATTGGCATTTTTAATTTACTTAATTTCTTTACATAGCATTTGTAAATATAAAACTGAGACCCCGGGTTCTACTATAATAAAAAAAATTGCAAAAAAAAACAATAAAATCTAGAAATATTATGAAAAATTGTTTTGAATTATATATTTTTTTTTATATTTTAGAATCAAATTATTTACAAAAAAAATATTACAAATATCCTAATCTTAAAAAATATATATTTTTAAAATTTATTTAATTTAATTTGATTTGGACAAATAATAAACTAAAAAATTTTGTACCTGAGTTCTGTTTATTTAAAAGTCCACTTCACTAACTCTTCTGCTGCTTTCAGGCTTTCTTAGCTCCACTCCAAACGTCAAAATTTTATGGCAACTATGTGAATCCCTGACGCTCCATCGGGCAAATATTTCATTGTTACAATACCAAATACATTTTATACTCCAAATATTCATTAAATTATAATTAAATTTTAAATTCTATATTTTTTATCTCTATTTTTAAAAAAATCATACATTTAAGGCGAAAAATTAAAAATCAATTAATAATCTTCTTTTTTATATTCACCATAGCTGACTATTTCAAATATTTAGTATTTTTAAAGAAGATTAGATACATACAGTAATAATTTTGTATACGATAAAGTCAAGTAAGTATATACATTTTAACATGATTTATGGATAATGGATGAAACAGAGTTAAACAAGAGAGAGAAGAAAAGAAAACATCAACACAATTTCTACTTCCTACTTCCTACCTACTTCTAAAACAAATTGAAAACACTCAAACAAATATAAATGAATCGCAACAATATATTGAAAGTATACACGGTGGCCAGAAAAGGGTCGATAAGCCCCAGGTAAGACGATTCTTTGTTCAATTCTGAGGCGATAATCTTAATTTAAGAAAGTTATACCGTCCTTTTCTTAAGTCACACGAGACCATCAAAATTTAAGGTGTACGACTAAAATTTAGCAAAATTCGTTAAATTTACCTATGTAAAATCATTGTGGTGAAATTTAGAAATGGCATTGTCTAAAATGCATTGACGTAACTAATCGATTAATACCAATCTCTTCAGTCACATCAAACTAGTTGTCAATTTTTGACGTTTTTCATGTGACATTTGTTTGTTGAAATAAGATAACATATGTATTGCGCTGTTCATAATACTGAACAACTTTTACCTTTGGAGAATACGCTGACATGTATATGGTATCCGGATTTTGCAACGGAAATGCAAACTTGGCAAAAGAAGAATATCAAATACGGTGCCCACAACGGCGACACCCATCCATCAACGCGTTTCGAAGATTGGATCAGCGACTTCGAGAAACTGGCACGTTTATATCCAATTATCAAAACAGCGGTAGACCTTAAAGAGCGTCGAACAAATTAGAACAACAAATATTGGATGCTGTTTATTGAAGATCCGACGTTTAGCACAAGGCAAATAGCTCGGGAACTGAATATTCCTAGCAAAACAACAGTGCACTCAGTACTATCTCAGAATCTTTTGCGTCTATTTCATACAAGAAAAATGCAACCTTTGTATGTGAACGATAATGTGCTCAGAGAATGTTTTGCAATAGTATTTTAGGAAGGATTCAAGAAGAGTCGAACTTTTTATTGCATATTCTCCGGAGCGATGAATATATGCTTGTTTACGAGAGATGAAGTTTTTAATAGCCATAACTTTCATTTTTGGACGGATGGAAATCCTAAGGCACTTAGAGAAATTCGACATCAGAGAAGATTTTCCGTAAATGTATGGGGGGTTTTAGGGTTTTAAACCTCCGAGTTGTTCGACCAATATTTCTTCTGAATCGTCGAAATGGAATTGAGTACGTCAACGTTTTAGAAGAAGTACTGGATAATATTCCATTGAATCTCAGACACAACATTTTATACATGCATGACGGTGCACATATTCACAATGTCAGAATTTCGAGGGATTAGTTAAACGAACACTTTCCGAATCGGTGGATAGGGCGTAACGGACCATTAGCATGACCATCAAGATCTCCCGATATTAATCCTCTGGACTGTTTAGGGTTTTTTAAAGGAAAAGGTTTAGGGGAGAATGGGAAAATGACGGTCATATGGTAATAGCGGTCAGTACAATATCTAATTAATTATTTCAAATAAATTTGCGATACATACAGCGCCCTTTAGTGAACCGACATCAAACATAGGACACACTAATTTTTAATCAGTTGAGCGTTAGACGTTGAGCAGGCATTTTATACTTTTCCGCGGATGCCATGTAAGTAAGTGCTTTAACCTCTTAAAAGATTGTCTTCTTATATTATAATTTTCAAATATCTTTTTTTGGAAGGTAAGTAGGACTACTTGCTTATCCACGTATTAGATTTATTCTTTTTTCGCTGTTTACCGGTTCCTAGAAAGATTGGATAACTGCGGTTAGTTGACCCCCATTATCCTAGTTATAATAATTTCATTGCCAAGAAATTACAAACGGATTACTGAGAAGGCTGTTTGGGCTGAAGACGACTTGTCAAGTGCATTTGATGAAGTAAAAAATGGATTAAGCCAAAAATCACCACATACAATTTTCTACATTTCAGCACAGATACAAATCTTTACCTGAAGGCGGTCCAAGCATGGGGAGAAAGCCAGTATTTACTAAACAACAGGAGGCCGATATTGCTTCAAACGTGAAGACTTTAGTGAGTATGTATTATAGAGTGACTCCACTTCAGCTGCGAAAATTAGTTTATGAATATGCAGAACTGCAATGAAATAAAAAAAAATAGACTTAAAAACAAGAAATGTGTTAACCGTAGTATCTATGACCCAATTCGTGATAAAGTTCCTCCTCAGAGTCGGACATAGAGCTGGATGATATTTGTCAAAACTCATCTAATGATGACATCCCGCAAGAAGAGGAGGGTGGCCTTTGTGAAAAAAGGGAATTAACCATTGATAAGGAGGCAGAATTAAAAGAGAATGATTTTGTACTTGTAGTGGTTTCCAATGAAAAATTTAAAAAAAGAATTTGTTGCGCAAGTGACTGAATTACGCAAGAAAGTTATAACTGCAAAGTTCATGCGGCAGTACCAGGGTTAACCAAATACATTTATTTTTCTGATCGTTGATGGTCTTAGTTGTATTACGAAAGCTGACATTGTTGGAATATTAAGTCATTACAAAAACTTAAGATATGGAAAACTTCAATGTTATGAAATGTTTTTTTTTATATATATATAACTAGACTGTGCCTTATAAATCCCGATTAAAGTTTTTTCCACAAGTAGGTTGTATTTATTTGGTTACATTATGTAACCAACTTCTTGGCCGCCATTAGCCATATGGGCGACCGTCATTACCCGATGCAAGGGGAAATGACAATCAAACACTGAATTTTACTTTTTCATTTTTTATTTTTACTATCTAGTGATTTCAGAACTCAGCGCATAAACATGTTTAGACAAGACATTTATAGATCATTTAAAGCACAAATATGTTAAAATTGGTTCCAAAAGACGGAATTATGAACAATTTCCCTTAGGTGAACGTCATTCCCCCATTCTCCCCTATGCAACGCCTAACGACCAAGATGTAGTTAATAAAATTACGGCAACAGTTCGAGTAATCACCCCCAATATGTTGGAGCGCGTTTTGAATTCGCTTCCTCGAAGACTACAATTATGTTTAGAAGCTGATGGCTACCAATTTCAACAGTTGTTATAATTTTGTTATATTATCTTTAAATTTGAATGAAACTTTTATCTATGTTAACATAAAATTTTTGTTAATTTGCTTATTTACGTAATTCATAATAAATAATTAAATGATTACTGCCACAGTACTTATCTGATTAGGTGTTGTCAAATTTACACTTCTTTTGAACTGCTCGTGTGACTTAAGAAAGTATCTGCTGTACAATCTTTCTCAATTAAGATTATCGACTCAGAATTAATGAGATTTGTCCTTCGTGGCGTTTGTCCGCATTTTTCTAGCCACCCTGTACCTATATGCCAATGAAATAATAACCATCAACGTAGACATGAAAAAAAGATATGTATTGACGTTAGCTGTGTTTGTGGAGAAATCACAAACTAGTCAGACGCGATTCGATTAGCTCAAAGAAATCCGAAAGTGTTTTCTGTCTGATTTTACAATATATGATTGGCTCTGACTAGCTTGTGATTCCTCCGCGAACATAGCTAAAGTAACTTCTCTAGAAATCCGTATTTTAAAATACATATTTAAGAATAAGTAGTAGATATAGTTTACTAAACGCTCCGATGTAATTTAGGTTGCAGCCTCAAAAGTTTTAAATTTATGAATTTGTGAAGGAACATCTTCAACATGTATTAAGAATTGTATACTGCCGTTTACATTCTCTAATGATAGCATCTCCTTTAGAAATGACCAAAAACTGATTCATACTGCAACTCACAGCATTATAAATAGTAAGGGAATTCGGTATTCCTCATTCTCCTGTATAATTTTAACACGTGTAACGAGCTTTACGACTACAACACAGACAAAGCGAAGAAACATCGCCAGAATTATCCAAATACGAAAGAAATAAAGTACTGGTACGGAAATAACTGTCGTTTCAAAGGAAAAAGTTCAAAAGATTTTCAGAATGGTAGATGTATATATAATACTTACTCTTCGTAGAGAGAGAAGCCTAAATAACTCTTTAGTCATTCATGATGGAGAAAATAAACTAAGTTCATCTTTTGGAATGTTTTAATTTCTAACGGATTATAACAATGTATCAACATGCCCGTAAAGCGATGAATATTGTATGTAGGTAGGTATATACAAGCGAAACTTAGAATTTACGCGTAATATTTATTACAAAATGTGGATATCCTGTCGCAAGCCTCCTTCATTAGTTCCACTGGTAAAGTGATGACTATTCTCATGAAGCCTGGTAGTTCGAAACACTGAAAAACAGATTAATCAGCATGTTATTTTAAAATTAACATATCATGGTGTTATTCATTAGATATTGAAGCCAACAATTTTACATTAAAAGCTATTCATATGTATTACAAACTTTGATATTAAAGAAGAATAAACTGATTTATTAAATTCTACCTAACTTTATCTTTAGAAAAAAGTGTCTCATATCTTTCGATGCTTTTAAAGATAATTACAGAACTAGAATATGTTAAAACCTGAGCAAAGAAGTGCATAGCAGGGGACGTTGCACAGCAAACAAAGGACTAATGAATGAATTATAGAACATACAGATGTAAACATTGCAGCAGGAGCCAAAATAGAAGAAGTTATTTTATTCCAAGAACAATCGTATTGAGTTTTATTGAAGTGAGAATTAAAAAAAAAAACATATTAACCTTAAAGAAAGCAAAAAGAGAGAAATTAAATTGTCGTTCTCTGAATAAATAATGTAGGATTGAAAAAAGACTGTATGTTCTACAACAGCCTGTACCGCATATTTGTAATTTGATTTTGCGTCGGCGAAGAATATTGGAAGCTTTCACGAGTGGTACCTGTATTTAAAGCACACAATACAAAAGAAATTAAAAGTTATACGCCCATATCTCTCATTTGTAACTTTGCGAAACTGTTCGGAGTAATGATCGCTTAACCAATCTATAAACTTATAGTTAATCAAATTTCGATCCATCAGCATGACTTTTTTAAGGGAAAATCGACCATTTCTAATCTATGTTCTTTTACTCATTAATTTCTGGTGTCTTGTTTGAATAGGGACAAGTTGATACGTTCTATGGTGACTTCTCTAAAGCGTTCGATACTATGCAACATGAGATTATTCTACGTGAATTGAATGCTTTTGGACTGTTAGGAAACCTAATTGAAGTTCTCAAATCCTACATGTCAGATCACTTAAATTATGTGAAATACAATGGCTTTAAATATCATACTTATATTTCCAAAACAGGAGTACTAAAGGGATCAGTACTCAGTCCGTTATTATTCGTTATATTTATTGATGATGTAACAAAACGTCTTTCATTAACTATGCACTTTATGCTGATGATATAATTTTTTTAGGGTTAATAATCTCACAATTGAAAGACTGTGAAACTCTTCAACATGACCTGGAGAATCTGGTACAATGGAGTTTGGACAATTCTAAATATTAACCAATGTAAAACTATGAACTTCACGAGACAACAACAACAGTTCCATAGTGCTCGAAGCTTTTGGGATTTCTTGCTAGAAATACCAAGGAACTTAATAATAGTGCGCTGCAAGTCTTCTACAATGCATTCATAAGAAGAAAACTTGAATATTGTGCAGTTGTCTGGAATCCTGGCTGTTTTATTAAATATAATGCAAAGGAAATCCTTTTTTTACCGTATTTAACACACTTTGGCTTCTTTTGATTACCCATATATTAATATGTTGAATGAGTTTGATTGCATTATCATTATATAACCGTAGAATTATGTTTCAAATAATATTTATGTATAAAATAATTAATAATATTAGGTATATTCTGAATTATTATGCGAAGTTGAGTTTCATGTTCCTAGATTAAGTGCTAGATATCAAAAATTATTTTATTTGTATGTATATATGTGCTTACCATTACTTGCAATGTGTTTCTCTATATCTTTAGTGTCCTCTTTCTCAGTAATAAGTGTTCAAATTGAATTTAATTCTAAGTTAATTTTATTAATTAAGTTTAGGATGTATTAATTTTATATGAACATAGATGTGCTTTCTTTTCCTTTTTTTTTGGACTTAAATATATTCACTTAAGACTCTCAATTTAACTTTTTTTTGTATATAGATTATCCTCTAATTAGCACCAAGGTGCTGTTGGATAATAAACATTATTATTATTGTTTGTGGTTCTAAGATAACAGTTTTATCTATGAACCTCGTTTATCAACAAGGATAATAATGCTACATATGATTGCTACAAGAGCTTTCTCAAACATTTTAAAACAGATGAATAAGTATTACCTACTCTTTGGACAACTACGGCTGGTTATAAACTAAATCAAGAAAAAATATTGAAAATCAGTAATTTATTTTAACACCAAAATGTTTCCACGCACGTTAAACTAATCGTGCTTTTATGGCAGTACTGTAGATGTACTATAATATAAGAACATTTGAACATAGAGCCCTTAACGAATATTTTCTCAGACTTCCTTCGAGAGTGCTTTATCTTATGCTAGAAATCATATATATGTTTAGCGATATTATACTAAACTATTTTTGTACTTGGCTGAATAAAATCGAAAGAAAATATTTGAATGGTGCGCAAAAATAACAGTTGAACAAAAAAAAATTAAAAATTACATTAGCACATTTAGCATAAGCTTGTCACGCTATCAAATTTTTCAAGCGCAAATTTCTTACCCGCACCACTGATAACACTGGGCAACAAATTTTCGAAAAGTTCATGCTTCCAAGCTGAAAATAATCATTTCTTAATGAATTCAATGAGCTGAACACGAAAATGACTAAGAAAAAGCTGAATTGGCTACGGGTTTTCTGTAAAATGTACGCATATTTCAGAAAAAGTGTACTTATGTCAATATTATAATACATGGTAAGAAAACATTAGTCTGCTTCTGGCTTTCGACTTCTTTTGGCCTGCCGTTTGTAGTGGACTTGTGGAGCATCTCTACTGATTGTCCAACAATAGTCAGCTAGCATTGACGTAGACCATTTGCTTTGGTACCGTTGCTCCATGGTGGCAATGTCCTGATGAAAGCGTTCGCCGTGCTCATCGCTGACCTGCCCGCAGTTATCAGGAAAGAAATCTAAGTGGGAATCAAGAAAGTGGATCTTTAAGGACATATTGCAGCCGAATTCATGGAAACAAAGCCAACATATCCTCAACCAGACACTTGTAATTTTCTGCCTTGTCATTCCCCAGGAAGTTTGCTGCCACTTGATAGAATGCATCCCAAACCTGTTTTTCTTTACCTTGAATAAGTTCCTCAAACTTGGGGTCTCGGAAGAGCTGTCTAATTTTGAGGCCCCACAAAGATGCCCTCTTTAATTTTGGCTTCACTGAGTCGAGGGAATTTTTCATGCAGGTACTTGAATGCTGGTCCATTCTTATCCATGGCTTTACCAAGTTTTTGACAAGACCGAGCTTGATGTGTAAAGGAGGAATGATGATTTTGTGTGGCTGTGCCAATGGTGGGTGCTGTACATTCGTTTCTCCAGGCTTAAAAAATGCTCTCGGAGGCCAGTCTTTCTTGATGTAGTGCAAATCGATTGCTCTGCTGTCCCACAGACAAAGAAAACAGCAGTACTTTGTATATCCCTGCTGCAAACCCATCAAACAGAGATACTACCTTCAGGTCAGAACATATCTGCCAGCCATACTTGCTGTAGTTAATCGTCTCCAGTAGCTGCTTTAGATTGCCGTAAGTCTCCTTCATGTAGACCGCATGTGCAATAGGTATGGATGGAAGCTGGTTCCCATTATTCAACAAAACCGCTTTTAGGCTCAGGTTTTGAAGCGTCTATAAAACAGCCGCCATTCGTGGGGATCATGTGCAATGCCGAGAGCTTGTAGTAGACCATCAATATCGCAGCAGAAACAAAGGCTTTCTTCTTTCTTAAGAAAGATTCGAAGAGCTGATGGCGAGTGCGAAATGAAGTCACTCGGACATTCTGTTCCAGAAGATTCCACTGTCGAAGTTCTTGAGGCCAGTATCCCGCTTTGCTTTTCGACAGATCCAAAATCGCGAACAAGATCGTTCATTTCATCCTGGTAATTTTATGTGGTGCAGATGTTTCGTCAAAGCACGAAAAGTTATCATCCTTACTGCCACGTTGAGGAGAACTCGCCGACGCATGGCCATCCTCATCGTCTGAACTGATAGAAAAATCTGTAGGAGGTTCTGGAATTGGGAGTCCTTCGCCATGAGAGACAGGTCGCAGAGCAGATGGTATTTAGGGTATTCAACTGTCCATTTCTTCTTCTTGGTGATGCTTCCAGAAGCTGGGTACCATACAGAAATAACAGTCGTCAACGTGATTGGTGGGCTCCTCCAAATCATGGCACAGCAAATGGCATTGCCTTTCTTTGCCATTAAGCCACTGTGAAAGATTTACGGCGCAAGTGCGGCAGCATACGTGTGGGGCCCAGTCTTTGTCCTGGTCGCCTATCTTGCAACCAAAATACAAATGCACTGATGTGCAGCAAATGTCACTTCTCCGCAAATATAACAGAAGTTATTTGTACTATTAACACAGTTACGAGGCATTGCTACTGTTTAGTTACTTTACACTATAGCAATCACTTGTGTATGCTAGAGCTTCGAAAAATATGCGCGAATGAACGGACATTGCACGAGTTAATTGTCACGTCGGTCATTTATAAATAAACTATAATTAGCTATTGCTTGATATTGCGCAATCAATTTCGCAACACTCTCAATGGAAACTTACAGCAAATGCTGCATTAACTTCTTTGCATGAAGGGATGATGCAATATGACGCAAGATTTCGTAATTTCTCACTAAATTGCATTACATTATGCAATAGCATCTATACAATGGACAAAACGTCAATATCTCTGGAACGTGAGCCAATCAACTTTTTTCAATGTGATATTCGTGTTCAGCACGTTGAATTCATTCGGATTGGGTTACTTTTCACCTAAGAAGCAATTTTCCTCCACTGTTGACCGTGTAATTAACAGATAATAATTAACACTAAAAATATAAGTAAGAATGCGTAAATGAATTTAATTTTTGGATCTATAACCCAGTAAAAACCAAACATGTGGCACCATTGCAAAACGGGTCAAAAATAAGAGGAAAAATAATTCTTCTAACCTAAAAATCGAATGCTCACTTCATTAATAATCCCAGGTTTAGGCTGCCGAAAGTGTAAACACAAACATTGCTACACCGTAATTCTATAATATGACTAAATCTTTCCTTGTATTTAATTCTATAAAATTCCACAAGAATATTATTAAGTCATTTCAATTTGCGTAAAATCGCGGAATTCTACAAAATACTTACATCTCCAGGTAAACAAAACACGGACTCCTCTTCCATTAACTTTCTCATAAATTGCAAACCTGTTTCGAATTGCGGAAAGTTTCCAAGTTCGATCTTCACCATCATGTACATCGTTCCATCGGGCATATAAGGTAAGATCCCGGGAATCCCCTTAAGAGCATCGTAAGCGAGTTTCGCGTTTTCGCAAAGGGTATTTATCAAATCGTCGTGGAAACTTTGCGGAGTATTCAGTAATATACTCGGGAGGGCTCCTTGTATTGCGGTATTGCTTCCTATAATCCTCTGACTTAGGCTGCACAAACCTTTCCGGATTTCATCGAAAGCGTCTATGGGATCGTGGACTACTATCCAGCCCAATCTCCAACCAGGTACTAAGAATCTCTTCGCTATGCCACCGCATATTAAAATAGGCACGCCCGCTTGTAAGGAGGCCGTCGAAATGAATTTTTTATCCGGAAAAACTAACTGTTCGTATATTTCGTCCGCGATAACTGGTATTTGATAACGTCTGGCGATACTCAAAAAACTTCTCAAGTGCTTCTCATCGTAAACTGAACCGCAAGGATTCGAAGGATTGTTTATAACAATCGCCGCGGTGATTGGAATCTATTTGAGATTCTAAATGCTTCAAATCGATCTGCCAACCCTTTTCCGGAATTAGGTCGTAAGTTTACACGTTTACCCCGATACTTTCCGCTAGTGTTCTATATATGGGGAAACCGGGTTTAGGCATCAATATGTTGTGGTTCTTGCTGGCATCTGCTAGCACTGTTATGCACAGATCCAGTGATGAAGAACAGCCGCTGCATAAAATGACATCTTTCGCTGAATATTCTACACCGTCACGGGAGAGGTAAGTTGCTACCGCCTGCCTTGCTGATTCATAACCGACACACGGAGCGTAGCCGTTGCAGGAACTCTTCTTTATCACTTCGCAAACCGCTTCTATAGTCTCTTTCGATGGGTTGAGATTTCCGTACACTGTGGGGTCACCTGCAATGACGCGACTTTAAAATACTTCATAAAAGAATGTAGGAATAATTAGGTGAGTATAAATAAATTTGCAATGATCGATAAAAAGGAAATACAACATAAAACATAGAATAGAAAATATGTCTGTATCTTAGAGGTAAAGAATCGTATCTCAATTTCTCTAATAAATGAAGATAATACTTTTTACTGCTTTCCTGAATACAACGCTTAGAAAAAAATTGTATGGTACATTGTCAAAACGGTAAAAAGTTCTCGTCAGATACAACATTGTATGGACAATTGCAATACAAATGATGTCATTTAACTTAATTAATTAACCAGTTCTTTCTAAACTTTATGAAGGTTTGATGAATGAAATGTTAATTGCTTACTTTAACAAATTTAATTTTTTCACTAGTCATCAACACAGCTTTATGCCTAATCGTTCTGTTGATACGGCTTTACATAAATTCATTCAGCAAATTTCTCTTAGTATTGATTCGAATCTTTCCTGTTTAGCAATGTTTATAGATCTTTCAAAAGCTTTTGATAGTGTTGACCGTAAGTTATTGCTTGCTAAGATGTATAACTATGGCATAAGGGGCAACCCTTTAAGTTGGTTCGAAAGTTATTTGACACATCGTACTCAAACGGTAATAATTAACGATTATCTGTCTGATATACGTGAAGTTGATCGTGGTGTGCCTCAACGCTCAGTTTTGAGCCCTACCCTCTTCCTGATTTTCATTAACGACCTTCCCAAGGTCCTTACAGCTGCTTCTAATGTTGCTCTGTACGCCAACGACATTAACAAAATTGTTAGTTCCCCCAACATATCCGCCTTATTTCAAGCAGCTAACCTTTTGTATACCCAATTGTGTGATTGGTTGTCTTGTAACGATCTTGTTGTCAACACTAGTAAAACAAATTGTATCTTATTTAAGAATAACAATAAATATAATATAAGTAATTTTGTATTAAATGGTAATTCTATTGAACCTACTAAATCATCGAAATTGCTCGGTATCATTATAGATGCAGGACTAAAGTGGGGGCCACATATTGACAATCTTTGTTGTGAATTGGCCAAGATATGCTATGCTCTATACAATTTGAAAAAGGCGTGCAGTACCTTTGTTCTTAAAACTTATTATTTCTCACATTTTCATTCAAAAATGACCTATGGAGTAATTCACTGGGGATCTGGTTATGGCGTTAAGCGAATATTTCTATTACAAAAACGTGCTCTACGTATCGTATTTAACTTACCATATCAGGCTTCTTGCAGAGATACTTTTAAGACTAATAAAATATTAACGTTTTATGATGCTTATATTTTGCAGGTTCTGTGTTTTGTTTTTAAATATAAATTGGAGTTTCCTACTGACTCCTCACATGGTTACAATACGCGTGAAATTAATCATTTATTACCTCCCATGCACAAATCATCGTTATTCCAGAAGAATTTAACCTATGTTGGCTGTAGGTTGTTCAATAAGCTACCCAATGAAATCAAAACATCCAATAATTTACACCGTTTTAAACATAAAGCTAAATCGCATTTAATGAAGTTATTTTGTTATTCAATCAATGATTATTTTTTATGTTTTTTTAAAATTTCATGTTATTCTTATTTCTCCATGAATACTCTCTTTATTGGCGTTATTTTGTATGTTTCGTGGTTTATATGTTTCATAGTTTGAAATAAAGAGCTATTATTATTATTTATTAATTAAATAAATGCAAGAATTGATTCCTGCTTTTATTTCACATAATTATAAGAAAACAAAATTGATTCATTTTAAAACTTAAAACGGCGTTTTCTCTAAATCCATTAAACAAGAAGATACCATTCTTTACCTCTAAGGTACAGATATAGGGTTGTCATTCTGGTAATTAAAAGATTCTAGAAAGTCAAAACAGAAATTTGCGTCCTTTATATGATTTCCTATTTCATATTTTTTTTTTGTGTAAAGTTAATATCTTTAACTAATTATAGACCTTTTAATAAATAAAATTTCCTAAGTATAAATAAATTTGTAACGTTGGATAAAAAGGAAACACAAGATGAAAGCATAAAATAGGGAATATATCTGTACCTTAGAGATAAAGAATCGTATGTCTATTTTTCTATTAAATGAAGACTTTTTACATTTTATACTTGCAAAGTGTTAAATATCTATTATTACTACTTTCCTGAATACAACAATAAAATTAAAAAAATTGTATCGTACATTGTTAAAACGGTGAAAAGTTCTCGTGAGGTACATGATCGTATTGATAGTTGCAGTACAAATGATGATATTTAACTTAACTTTAAATAAATGAAAGAATCACATTCCTGTTTTTATTTAATATAATTATAGGAAAACAAAATTCATTCATTTTGAAACTTTAAACGGTGTTAAAGATTACCATTCTTCACCTCTAAGGTACAGATATAGGGTTGTCATTCTGGTGATTAAATGTTCCTAAAAAG
Organism: Protaetia brevitarsis; assembly: GCA_004143645.1. Classification (NCBI taxonomy): domain Eukaryota; kingdom Metazoa; phylum Arthropoda; class Insecta; order Coleoptera; family Scarabaeidae; genus Protaetia; species Protaetia brevitarsis. The sequence goes on along the minus strand of RXPK01000195.1, from coordinate 2,067,506 downwards.
TCAAAGTTACCCTTAGAGGTAAAGAATCGTATCTTCATTTTTCTATTAAATGAAGATAATATTTTTAGACATACTAGCCATCTAAATTTTATAGTGGCAAAGAGTCATACGTCTTCTATTACTAATTTCCTGAATACAATGCTTAGAAAAAATTATATCGTACATTATCAAAATGGTAAAAAGTTCTCGCCAGGTACAATATTGTATTGACAGATGCAGTATAAATGATGATATTTAACACAACTTTAAATAAATTTAAATTTATTTCATATAATTATAAAAAAAACAAAATTCATTCATTTTAAAACTTTAAACGGCGTTTGAAGTGGTAATAGGGTACTTTGTAGCCAATATTTGTTAATAAGTAAAATCCTTTGTGGAATGTGGCTAAATTGATTATTTGTTAATTATACCTACATAATCAACATGTCCAAACGTTTCGACTACAAGTAGTCTTCATCAGTGGGGAAAGATAGAAACATAATTAACATGTCCAAACGTTTCAACGTTTAGTTTAATCTACTGTTTCTATCTTTCTGTTGAAGACTGCATTGTAGTCGAAACGTTTGGACATGTTAATTATGTAGGACTAATTAACAAATAAACAATTTAGCCACATTCTACAAAAGATTTCATTTATGTAAACGGTGTTAAAACTACTATTCTTTGCCTCTAAGGTACAGATATAGGGTTGTTATTCTGGTGATTAAATTATTTTAGAAAGTCAAAGCAAAGATTTGCGTCCTTATTTCTTATTTTTTTGTGTAGTTATTATCTCTAATTAGCTATTATCCTTTTAATAGTAAAAAGTCTTCTCTCCATGAAACTCGTAAACAAGTACTATACCTATATTAAAACAATTCATTGTTTTGGAAACACTTACTAGCGATGTTTAAGTAATCGTAAATTTAAATTTTGATTATTCTTAAAGATTGCATCAAATTTGACATTTAAACCGTTGCCAAAATCGCTGTCAGTATTTTTAAGTTTATATAAAGTATCAGCGCGCGTATTTCTTTTCATAGTTTTACGTTTTCTATTCCGAAATATTTTATAATGCTTGATAATTTGGTAACAAAATTGGTATATATCAATTAATTCCAAATACATTCCTCAAAATTTAAGCTTCTTCTTATGTATTATTTTCTTTTTTTATCTAGTTATAGTTTCAAAGAGAGTCAACTATGCCGTGTATATTGTAATTGGCATCAACCAATGCTGCAATAACATTTCCTTACATACAGGCTGGCGCATTAGTGTGTGGATCTCGATATATCTGAAATTATAAAAGTTATCAAAAAAAATTATTAAGAAAAGGTAGGTATAGGAGTTCTTAAGCTTCATATTTTCAAATTAGATACACGTATACAGGGTGTTTTATAACATCTTGTCTTATATTTTTTTTAAATGGAATGCTATACTTTTTTGAGTTTTTATAATTTCTGCTTACTTTTGCGAGTTTTGTCATATATGATTTGCGATGTTTTAGATATAGGGATCTAGCTTTACACAACTTCTAAATCTTCCAAAAGAAGATTTATTTTACTTTAAATGTTTCAACATATTTATGTTATTCAGATTTTAGCTCTATATTTAGATGCATTGATTAATAAATAAATTGAAGATTGGTGATCCAAAGTTTACTTACCCTTTCAAATCCCGTAATTTTTTGTTAGTACGGTAAATTTGTTTACATCATTTTGTTAACAAATACCAACAAGTATGGTAATACAATATATCAAATTTAACCTCTAAAGAAAAGAAAACCTACATTTCACGTATCAATGATCAAATAATGGAATTGTTTACTGTTTCATTACGCCCTCCTTATTACTAGTTCCGAGGAAAGTGCATAACTATTCTTAGCAACTACGCGACAACAATGATTTCGCGGTCACGTTAGATACCGTGACTCATAATAATTTTCTTTACGGTCATTATTATCATAAAGATGTCTGACTCTTAACTTTTAAAAATCATCACAGGTACGCTTGAACGCAATCTCAAACGAAAGTATAACATGAAAAATGTGTCAATGCGCAAATCATCTTAAAATCTAAATTGCCAGTAGAATGATAAAGTAGTACGCAATACGAAAAAAAAGTCGTTCGTGAAGTTGCACATTCTTCTGATTTACAATTTAAATTCGCAGTGTTATGTAGAAATAAGCGTGCGCGAATTAAAAACTAGATATTCCTGTATATTATGTTAACGAAAGGAGGGCCCCAGTAGGATACAGAAAAAATGGAATGACGTATTTATTGTAAAAGAATTTTATAGATCAAGTTATTACTGCAGCTTTCGTTCAAATAAATCACTAAGTTTAAAGTAGCACGACTTATCAATTTTGTTCTAATGAATTAATTCTAATTTAAATTAAAAACGAAAAGATTTCGTGTACTTACAGAGTTAAAAAGTCTGCACTTGCGTTAAAACCACTCGATCTATAACTGGACGAATATAGTTTGTACTAGGTTGCCATCTTACAAATATTCATAAAGCTTTGTTCTTCTGTTCATGCTAATGCGTAACTTGCTTGAGTTTATTTTTCATTACTATTTTATTTACTGGGCGAGACAAAAATATTTCCTATAAACAATTTACAGAACGGATTTTTATATAATTTAAAACTATGTTCGTTTATACAGGGTTCCAAAAGTAGGTAAACGCTTAGTTATTTCATTTCTAAAATATAACTTAAAGAATAATATCAGCCACGTCGGGTTTTGAAATTAAGCCTTGTAATTTGATCATTAATAGAGAAAATGACAAAAAAAACTGGTAAAATCTTGTAGCAAAAGCTACATATTCTTCAAATATTTCGAATAAAATATACATGGTATTGCAAAGCAGGTGTTGTCCATCTATTTTTTAGAAATAATGAAACAACGCAGTCTAATGCGAGCTGCATTTGCCATAGTACAAATTTATTTAAATATGTCAAAATATTCAGGAAAAAAAACAAAGTTTCCAAATTGTAATGTTTCCAAACTTCCTGATAACCCTGTATACGTTACTTATTAAAAGTTTGCATACGTTCCCCACCACAATATAATTTTCTATTCATTATTCTTTCTAGTCGGATCAGACGATCAAATAGCAAGAAAAGCATTTACATATATTAAAAATCACGTGTAAATTTTGACAGTAAAAAACTCGTTTGTGGCGATTGTTTATACGAGAAGCCGGTTTTGGCGACATTTGCAAGAATTTTTGCAAAAATGCCAAATGGTTTATTGTTCCGCAAGTTTGAATCTGTACGAATTTGTAAATCTTCTGTTCTGTTCTCTGTTTATATAATACTAGTGGAAGTAGTTTTATACAAAGTATATACTGTTTTTGTAAACTGCAGTAATTGTACCATGGTAAAAGGGCAATATTTCATGTAATATCGTTGTGAATTTACTACAGTAAATCATGTAAACTTTGCTCTGCCTTTTTCTGCTAATAGAATATTTAGCGTGCGCTGTAATTTTTGTCTAAATTTACATACAAAAAAAAAACTAAAATAAAATATAATAAGCGTATTGATAAAAGATACAAAAATTGTAAATTTCTAATAGCACCGCAAAAAAAAAATGTTATGATACAATTTAATTACAATACAGTACAGCGCAATTGTTTGTAATATTACTAACGTTTCAGATTGCTACTACCATGATAAGCGGTAGGCTCAAAAGTTATTTCTAATTTTCTTGTGTTATCAGAGTAAAGAAGACTGATTGTAGCAATTCAAATTAAAAATTTGTAGCAAGTATATGTACAACATACACCTCTGTTATGTAGGTTCGTACTTATTGCTAAATTATCACATAACATCAACTGGTACAGATGCAGTGGTATTATTGCAACTGGCGTCTGAAAAGCTACAACATGACTGTTTAAACATTAAAATCGAATTACTATTTGCAATATTACAACGATAATATCGGTTAACAAGTTGTCAGCAGTTATTGCTGTAGTTTCACTTTTTTTTTCTAGTGTGGAAAAGGCGGTTTCGGTAAAATTTATAGTTTTTTTCATGTATATTTGAGATATAATTGAAATATATAGAAAGAGTACCGGAAAAAATATTTATCACTTTATGTTTGCTACCAAAATTTACTTAAGAATATAAAACTGTCAATTTTTTCGGATACCTACTTATAACACATAAAATGTAATTTTGCTAGTGAAAGTTATTTTTACTTGAATTTTCGGCTAGAACTATCTTTAACAACTTGAAATTTATCCGCCGTAATATTACTGGTTATTGGACTATTTGCCTGTGCATGTCACGTAATTCCGTTTGTTTGGTAAACTGATTATTGGATCGATTACACCATGTGATGATGTAATTGTGTAAATTACAAGTTGGTAAGTTTGGCGTGTTGATCTTGTTTATCAGTGTGATCTGTTAAGGGTTAAAAAAGAATATTTTTACATCTAGTTAACATATCAAGTGTTTCCTCCTCTACATTCCACACACTGCTTCAAAGAATATTCGAACTTATAATGCAAAAGGTGCAAATATTAACCATATCCTAATTTTTTCATAAATATATGCCATATTACCTACATTCCATAAATAATAGATTGTAATCGAATGTGGGTGTTTCTTTAGGTTAAGTGTCTTCTCATTATTGTAGTGAGTAGAGAGTATATAGGTAGAATATAATAGAGCTGAAATTTTATCAATGAAATGAAAAGCTACAATTAATAGTTGTAAAAAAAAAAAACGGAATCAGAATCTTCCATTCATAATCTTACATTATAATCTAAATTCACTACTTTTTTAAAGCTTATACGTACTTACGACTTCACAAAAAAATAACCAATTATAGAGAGAGAAAAAAAAACATAGAGCAATGGCTTTTTTCTTTAATTTAATAACCTCAATTTGAATGTTATTCCTACGTTACACTTGTTCTTATTTCTTATAACTGCATTTTAAATTATAAAATTTGAATAAACAATAATTGACAGCAATTACTAATTAAATACCCAATTATAAAATTGTTAAATGCTGAGTTAGTAAAAAAAAAACGTAAATAAAACATAAAAAACGATACAGATTCAGTCAAAGCAAAAAATATGTCCTATTTTGTCATAGGTATTAAACTAATTTGGGTGATGTAAGGTATGGTTATCGTTAACTCAACATTCATAACCTTGCATGCAATAAAAAATATTTTATGTTGTTCTAGTAGCCAGCAAAACAAGTTCAATGAAAGCTTTTAATGGAAATTTTGACTAATTTGTTTTCGTTCTACATACAACTCTTTACATTTTCTTTTTATTCACTAAAGGTTTCAACCATAATTTTTGGTCTTCTTCAATAGTACAAATCCAATTAATAGATACAAATAATTTTTGGGATAGTTGTGCTATCAATGATAGAACAGACATATCTGAATTCTTCAAAATTTTCTGTTCTATAATTTAATGCACATTTTTCACCTAATTATATTAAGCCCACTGTATAACTGTAAACCTTTCAAATCTGTGTAAATAACGCAGCCCCAAAAATAAAAAAAAAAACATATTTAACCAAAAAAATTAAAAAAAATCTAAATATACACATGTATAAGATTTTAACTTTTTATTTTAAGAAATTTTAAAATGTAGTGTGTTGTCCTGCAATGAATTATTACTGTAATTTTAATTCACAAATTTCATATACTAATGGAACGGAATATGTGGAACGATAAGTTAAAAAAAATTAATGATCATCATAAAACCAATTAAAAAATTATTTCATACGAATTGTATTGTTATTTACGTTAACTGAAAGTATCATTTTAACGGTACAACGTGTAAATAATTAAGATGTTTTTCAATCTAGCGTTTTCTTGGACAGCGCCTTCGTCATATATCAATGCCGCAGATTTAGATACTTCTTCTTATTTAAGATGTATCATCTTTCAAGGTAAAGTTATTCGTTGAAATTAACATAGATTTGCAAAAATTAAGACGCAAATTCGGTCAGTTGAACTGTGGGATGACACTGTTTGTTCTAACAACGTTTGTAGATTGAGCCAAATATCATTAAACAAATAGTTGCGATTATTTGCAAGTACAGTTTTGATTAATGTTTAAAAAAAAGTTTAGAAATTTTAAAAATGATGAAACGGTTTAACTTGGTTAGTTGATTCATAAAGATTCGGTAAGTTAAAGCTAACTAGTTTAGTTTTGCCATGGGCAAGGGGGGCAGTTATCCCGCCTGAGTTTTCTTTTCTTTTTAAGTACTTTATTTGAAATTTCACAATTTTACAAAATGCAGATATTCTAAATATTTATGTAGGCACTTAATCTAGTTTTACCTGGTTACTTTTCGCAAGCTAATATACAAGTAGTTATGCTACTAATGATTTTTTGAAATTTCATTTCCCCCCTCTGAATTTTGCTTTAATATACGAACACAAGTCTAAAGATATTTGTAACCAAGTGTAAGGCTGGCTCAAATTCGTTGTACTTACTTACATAATGGGTAGATACCTACATTTTGCAGCGAAGATACGGAAAAGGAGATAGGCAGCTTAGTCCTACTTTTTCGAGATAAAAATATTGGTGAAATAAAATTTTAAATTTGTCTCAACATATTTCTTCAACTTCTTTGTCTATTATAATTTAAAATTTTAAAAAATAGTTTGGACATTTTTGATGTAATTTTTTATTCGTAATTTAAACAAAATCAATTTTTTTCCCAAATTTGTAGTTATGACGTCATATTATTGTTTTTTAATGTAAACCATAATAGGCTATATTATAATCAAATATTAATTTTTTAGGGCGTTATGAAAGTATATAACACTGTATGTTTGTTTTAAATATTAAGCAAGATACTACGTTTTTGAATTTTTGAATAGATTACGCCATGGATACGACAGATGTATAGAAAAGATCAGTAGAATGTTATAATAATAATAATATATTTTGGGTGTCAATCTTTTATGTAATTTATTATTTACCACGACATGTGTCGGTCTATATTCCGACCATCATCAGGCGGTAATAACGTCAGAGTTCATGGTTGGCAAAATCAGACGTCTTTAGGTTTTGTGTTTATCATTGTGAGTAGGATTAATATTTAATTTTTCTTAGGAAATTGTTAAAATTGATCAAAGAATTGATCAAAGAATTATTAAGAACAATCGAAACGAAGATAAGAGGTGATTAATTGCGCACGTCTGTAATTTTGATTTTGGCAACCAGGAACTCTGACGTTATTACTGCCTGAGGATGGTCGAAATATAGACCGAAACATGTCGTAGTAGATAATAAATTACATAAAAGATTGGAAAGAACATTTTTTAATGAAATAATATATTTGTCCAACAGACTATAAAATGCAATTACAGGATAACTCAGCCAAAAACAAAGTCACAGTACAGTACAATATAATAAATATAAATAAAATCAGATTAAGATCAATCTATATCTAACTACATATGTTAACCAATTACTATATTAACTTACACCTAGATAGCGGTAAGGACAAAAAATAAAAACTGTTTTGGGAACAAACTTGTCAAAATGCTCGGAGAGGGATGCCTTTAACTGTTTTAAGTTATTGAAATATATATCATTTATGTGAAAAATTTGCTATAGTTATTACACATGACATATAAGGGCGACTTAAACATCAGATTGCTCTTAGTAAAAAAATAAACGGCAAAGAGAAGGCAGCGTGAGTCTAGTGGAAATCCGAGGCACCAAGAAATTACACTGGGCCTAAAGCTCATGGCAATCGACAAAGCCGTGGGTTAGGTTGAACAGAAAACACACTAGTACATATGCACCTATATGAGAACGATGGCATTTCAAAGTGAGATAGTAGTATGGAGTGGTCGAAGTTCCTTGGTGGATAGGTGTTTTCTACTTGAAACCACAAAAATTTAACAAATCTACGCTGTATTTTAACCAAATAAAACTTCCGTACTCTAACCGCGATATTACCAGAGAAAAGTATAAAGATTTAAGGAGAAATACATATATTGGAAAAGCATCCACTATGGCGAACAACAAATCCAAGGCTCTGTCTCGCTTGCTTACATCAGATTGTTTGAATATGATTTGTAAAAGATAACTTGTTATGACACGTAAACAATATAGTTGACATTTCAACCGGCATATAATAAACGTGTAGTTGTCAGGCCGTTACATTATAATTCTTTCTCGTTATTTTTTTTGTTAATTATTCAACATAATTATTTTCTAATTTGTTGCAGTAAAACCGGCTCCTAACAGAACTTGACGAGAGATGTGGATTTCATCCACATCAGTACGGTTTCGCGAAGGATAGACCTACAATTCATGGGGAACGAGTTCAATAAGAACTATTGACGTTAGAATGCGTTCAATTCGGTCTCTCACAGCCTCATCATACGGAACTACGTGATAGGAAGGTTTCAAGATATCTACTAAACATTGTCTCCACTTACTTGAGAAACAGAACGATAATGTCGGATGGCAGTGAGGCCATGGCGGCTGGGGCTGGAATTCCACGAGGGTCTGTTCTCGGACCGACGTCGTGGAATATATTATATGATGTGGTTTTGGACCTAGACCTTATAGTTGACACTACGAGCGTTGCATACGCCGATGATCTGGCTCTGATTGTCGGCGCCGTGGATAAGGGCACGCTAGTGAAGAACACTAATGAATAATTACGCGAGATAGGTGGATAGTTTAAGAATCATAAATATGCGACTGAGAAATCAGAAGGGGTTATTTTGAGGGTCCTCGCGACACCGGGAAAACATATGGTTTATCTTGGAGGGACCAAGAATTACACCTCGCAAAACAGTGAGCTACCTTGGTATTATGTTAGATGATTGTGGTACATTAAAAACCATGTAGTACCAGTAATGGCCAAAGTTGAAGAGAAGATATCAAACCTGGTAAGAAATTTGCCAAATTTGAGAGTTCCGAGAACTGGGAATTGCGAAGTAGTGTGTGCAGTGCTATGCACAGCATGGTTCTTTATAAAGCACCCGTTTGGCATGAGATCCTAAATAAACAGAAATATAAACTGTTTCTTCTTAGAGTGCGCAGGAAAATGCTCCTGCGTGTTACGTTTGCTTTTAAAACGGCATCTGGAATTGTTTTGCAATTAGTTGCCGGAATTGTTCTTATCGATCTCTTGGCTGCGGAGAGAACATATGTTCATCTACATAGACAAGAGAACAGACAACACTGTGTTAACATGGCCAGAGAAAACTCTTTTGGCCTCTGGCAAGACAGCTGGGACTGGGCATCTGTGAAAGTTCAGTGGACGAAATGACTAATTGCCAATACTAGAGCATTGGTAGAATGCAAACATAGAGAAATGGACTATTATTTGACGCACGGCTGATTGCTCATGTATGTTTTCGATCCTTTGCAAAGAGGATTGATAGGGATAAGATTAGAGGAAACATGTATTTATCAGGCATTGACACGGTGGAACACACTCTGTTTGGGTGCAGGTGCTGGGATGATTACCGTGATACAGCACTAAATAACTCACTGACCCCGGAGAGCATGGTACCTATTATGTTGGCATCTTCGGGAAATTGAAAGTATGTTTTTCAAATGATTATTAATATCATGAGAGATAAAGAGAATGGATAGTTGGAAGGACAGGCAGGCAGCAACTAAAGGCTTAACCTCTGGCATTCCGATGTGATGTCTGAATCGACGTTTCCACAATGTCAGAGGTTAAACGAGGAGTTTTGTCGGAGTAATGCCGGACACTACCGGTGCACATTAAACACATGCAATAGTGCCAGTGGTTTCCTCTAAAGAAAAAAATATATCCTGCAGTAACTTTTTGAAGAAAGGTGTCAAAAACTTACAGTTTATCGGCATTTCAGAAATTGTAGGTATAGGTCCTATAAAATACAAGCTATTCAGTTCGTGTATCCAAGCGATGGGGAGAATAAAGTGAAATTTATAAAGTATTAGACATATATTTTTTAACTGTATTACACAGAATAAAGAAGCCTATAATATTAAAAGTGTTGGTAAATTCGCATATAAGAACGGGATGTAGAACAGAAGGACAGCTTAGTTTCAATAGCGCATATTTTTTAAGGGTTTATTGATTTTATTATTTTGTTTATGAGGTATATTTAAGAGCACATTCAAATATTAAATTATTAGATATTTCTTATAATAAGTGAACAAACTTATACTTTCAGTTAGTCGTTGCACGACCAAAAATAACAAAAGCTCATCTAACACACTGTTTCTTAATGAATGGATAGATACTTAAAAATGCATATGCAGTGGCCAACAAGATCTAACTCCACTCAATCCTTTCCTCTGTTTCCCTTTGAAATTCGGGTGCGTTTACAGTAGGTGGGGATCACTGTGGCGGGAGGTCAAACGATTCATATTCTGTTGCATAATACATTTCGTGGAAACTTGTTATAAATGGAAAATAACAAACAAAATACTCAATGATGTATAGCGTAAAGATCGAATGAAAGGGAGTAAAAAATGTTAATAATAAGAAAATCAGGATAAAAGATTATCCACCATTTTGCAATAAATTCATTTATTTCTTTATGTTTGAAACATTTTCTAAATTGAAATTACAAAGTCGATTCATATCAAACACCTGTTCAAGATAAATGCCTATGCAGTTGAGTGGTGGACAAAATATTGCGTCTCCTTTCAATCATTCTCTACGTTAGTATTCTTCCTGAATATTTTATATGCTATTTTACATTTAAATCAAATTTCAATAAAATGCATCATACAACGAAATAGTATGAGTATTTTGAGTTCCCGCCACAGAACTATTAACGCACCCTTAAATCTATAAATATACTAGTGACATCGCTTTAGAACTGTGTAAAAATATAGTTAATGCTGTCAATGGGTTAACACCGAAACATATAATGAATTCCGTAAACGCTTTAGCGGTAAAATGTCAGAAATGCTTTCCAAATACTAAACAATAATTAGAATGTTATTCATATGTTCTGTTTTACAAGATGTATCTATTTTTATATTATTAAATAATGTTTTATTACTATAATTTATTTATTATTATTGTGTGATAGAAGTTAAATATAATTTTATAAACTTATAGTTTGTTGACAGTTGCTTATATGGCAGAGAAAATAAAAATCCTCCTGTATTGAAAATTTCACTAGAAGAACTTCTGCGTTTTCTGGTTTATTTTTGGTCATGGCATTCAGTTGACCTTTTCCATACATCTGTCGTATGCATGGCCCGCTAGATATATATTAAAATTTAAAAACGCAATAACTTACTTAGTACTTATTTAAAATATAATATTTTTGTGAAGCTCGCAAAATTTGCTATTTGATCAAAACGTACAACCTACTGTGGTTTTATGACGTCACACATTTTGAAGAAATATTAGAAATTAGACTTTATTTGTAAAAAAACTACACCAAAAATATTTAGACTATCTTCATAATAAGTTATAACGCACAACCGAAATTATGCAAAAAATCTAATTGATTTGGTTCAAAAAAAAAAGTGAAATTAAGAATCATGTAACATCTAATCTAAAATAGAGATACAAAGTAAATAAATTGCTATTAAAAGCAACAAACACGTGGAGATAAAGCTTTATAAAAGTTTCCGGCATCAATTTGAAAGCAACAATATAATAAATTCTACTAACCTAGAGACAGAGCGATCACATTTTTCTCAGGATTCGGTTCCAAGTTCAAATTGTCGACGATGTTCCGGATATAGTTCTTGCAATTCTTCGCTGACTTGGACGGCTGAACTTTCCACTCTTCAACGATTTTCTTCTTTTCGTAGATGCCCACGGTTTGTATGGTAGGTGTTTCAAGCATTGCCACCAAAACGAGTTGTAGATATCACTTCTTCCACATTCAAGGAATGGAGATGAAATAACAACGCTACCCGATACGGCGATCTTACAAACCTGTTATGGCCTTCGGAGAGACAAGAAATTCTGATCGTTTGAATATACTTAATAAACAATATCGAATTAATTAGTCTAAACACTTTTACACTTTCAACATTAGAAATCAACAAACAAGTTTCACGTAACTATATGAATCACAATATGAAAGACAACATGGGGTAGAACTGCGTCTTTTGGGCTTATAAATTGGATAATGATGCAAACAGTTTGGAGAACATTATGACGTAAGATTACATTTAGAGGAATATTGTAAGTTCCAAATACAACGAGGAAGATTTTGACATCATGAATTTGAAGGCAAATGTCAAAAGAAGAACCCTGAAAGCAATAATTGAAAACCAAGGTTAAATGTTTTTATCTTGGCACGTGCAAAGGTTTTGAATACCCTTGAATATAAATTATTGTCCTATCGATGTCTGTCATTCAAATAGACTTGGTGTATTTACAAATTAACTGTTTGTGGTAAGGTATGTAATAACGATTTTCCCCAGCAGGGAGGAAAGTGTCCACTTTCCTCAATAGTATGTTGTTTGAAACTGTCAAACTGAGCTTAAATCTTTTACACGTTTAATTATTAAAAAAAAGTTGGCTATTTCATTTTTGTGTTGTTTTCTTTACTTCTAATTGTTATTATTACATTATTATCATTAGTAGCTTGAACAGTTTTGGGTTTAAGTTACGCATCAGTTCAGAGAATTTTGAAAAAGCATAAGTATATCCCATTTAAGTATCGAACCTCACAAACATTACAACCAGGAGATTCGAACAGGAGGTTGGCTTTCTGTGAATGGTTTATTAATTTTTATGATGAAAATTTGAATGGAGCACAATGTATTTTATGGAGTGATGAAACAAATTTCTCCAATAGAGGAATGTTTAATAAGAAGAATTACTAGAAGAAACTACAAGAAACTACTAGTCGTAAGAAAATTTATTAATAATGCGTCGACATGCTGCACAAGTTCGATTTAGTTTTAATGTCTGGTGCCAATTAATTGGTTCGATAGTCGTTAGTCCAGTGTTCTACAATGGTACATTGACAGGAGAGAGATATTTGGAATTTATTCGTACCGTTCTAAAGGATTTCCTTGATAACGCCAATTACCTGATGCGTCAAAATTTGTACTTTCAGCAGGACAATGCTCTGGCACACAACTGCATAGTTCACAACTATCTGGACATCATCTTTGCCGATAAGTGGGTTGGTACATATGGGCCAATTCCATGGCCAGGACGCTCTCCTGACCTTTCACCTTTTTTCCACTTTTTTCTTCGGGGATATTTAAAAGATCAGATATACAGAACCCGGTGCGATAATGTGAACGAATTGCAGAATACGGTTAGGGAGGTTTTCCGCCAATCTTAGCGGAATCTTAAGAGCTACCCAGAATGTACTCAAACGGGCACGAAAATGTATTGAGGTGATACCTTTGAGCAGTATTTATAGATTATGCATTTAAATTTTCCTTTTCAATTTAATTTCAACGACATTATTTTACGATATAATATGTTAAAATAAACATCAATCAGAAAGACATATATCTGTTTTGTTAAAAGTTGATTCTCTATACTGCTCTACATTTTACAAAATAAAAACCATTATAACTTCTTTATTATTCGTTTTAAGACAATAGTGTATTGATACTTTTGCATCATAAATGAAAATATCTTTCATTTTTTTAACAATATTCAATTTAAAAAAAATATATAAATCTCAAAATTTCTTGGAAATGCGTCATTCAGTTGTTTTTTCGTATATTGCATATTAATCATGCATTAATCATGTGATGCCAATATAAATTTACTACAACGTAATATTAGCATTGTGTCAAACCTTTCTAGTATATATTGCATAATGTAAGTATTGTTTTATTAATCATCTTTTGAGTAAAAGATATCAACACACTGTTTAATAGCAAATAAAATTTATTCAAATATAGCTCTTCAAATCCGTGTAAAATGTCGTAAATGTTAGTTTGACACCAACGGGACAAATTACAACAAAACACTCTTGAGAAAACTTATTGTACTAGATTTATGTGAGAATAACTGTATAATAATTATTAAATGTGAGCAAATCATGGCATATAACAACAAGCAAGTGACATCTATTACTGGGACTACTAAACTGTATAAAGTTAAGCCTATGCAGTATTAACATATGATCTTTTATATAAATGTTATGTCGCAGACTCTTTTACAAATTCTTTCCAAACAAGCCATTATAAATCCCAAGAAATCCCCACGAGTGGACTGGTAAATAATAACTTTGCATTTACTGCGCAATGTTTATATCTGTAAAAAAATATTTTTATGCAATTTATGCAATAAATAAGAGAGAAAAAACAAAACAGGGTAATTAGTGTAATTTACAATTTAAAAGTATTTTATTTTTCAATTGAGATAAACAAATGCATAAACTCTGCTGAAACAATTTTTATTTTCAGTTTCATACAATGTTAATATATTAAATTTAAAATAAACTAAAATTAAATAATAAAAGGATTTTATTTCATTTATTATTATCATAACCTGACAACATAGACTACCTGCAAATATAAAACTAATGCACCTGGCTAATACTTACAACATGCATATGTACCTTCTCCAATCTCACAGAAGATTTCGTATTTTACCTAACTGTAAGCTACAATTAGGTATTTTTATTATTTTTTACCTGCAGTTAACTATGTTTATTCATGTTAAGTTGATTGCATTTTATTTCAAATTAATTAGTAATAACACGCAAGGTTCTTATATTCGGCCTTCTTAATGATTTAGCAGTATATATAAAGAAAAAGCATGCCATGCTGTTATGTACCTGCCCTCAGCATCATCCGATGCTAGAACAGGGAGAAGAACTATCTCCAGAGATGGCTTGTTTGCCTCATTTAACGAAAACGATTGGGAGATACCTAAAGATACAAAACGTGCAAATACTCTTTGAAACTATCACATCGATCCAGTAGAATGTGCCATCCGAACAAGACAAAGGTAGCCAAAAATTCTGACGAAAAGTATATGCAAAATAACATGCCAATACGCCGGTGTCTGGTAAATGAAAAAAAGAGAACAGTAAAGAATAAAAGAACAAGAGAAAGATTCGCTATGATCTTTTTCTTCTAGTTTTCTTATCAATGGTCATATGATGACGCTATGTGTCATAATTCAATTTTAATGAACACTTATGGTGGGATCCTATGTATATCTGTAGCGCCTATACGATTATGGAAATCTGTTAGCATGTACTATGTGTGCTTGCGTATTTACAGATAAACGGACGCTATATGAGATATGTATAGAATCTCACCATTAGATGTGAGTAAATACTATATGTGGATTGCAATATAAAATATAACCCAAGTTAGATACAAAAACTAGATTGTATTAATAAAGTAACACACAAGATTCATGGCTTCGAACACTAGTTGATGAAACATTTTTTTTCTTCAATAAACTCAATAAATTAAATTTACCACAGCTTTAGTGTACGTAAAATAACATACATAGGCATTTGTTGCTGTGCTGTCAACAATACAATATACATAGAAATTATTATTTTAGTTAATTCTGTCAACAACAGAATCGAAATTCACAATTTATTCAAAATAAATTTTCCGCTCTTAAACTGTTGATTTGATTATCCATTATTTAAATAAAATTAATGCGTTACTTTGTTATTGTGCATTTAAGCCACGCTTTGTTTTTGTTTACACCTCTTACACACCCTGCTTTAATTGAAATACAAAATGTTTGTAAACAGGCTATAAAAGATAATGATTGTTTGTAAGAATTTGTATTCTTTTCCTATTCTGTACGGAGCCCTATTCATCAGGTACTGAGAAGCCACCCTCACACTGTAATTCCGTACGCGAGTATTATTCGAATAAGGCTAGATATATAGTCTTTAAAGTCCGGACTTTTAATATTTTACTCGCCCAATATAGACGACCACAGATCGCACGTAATTTTTGAGTTATGTCATCCACATGAACAGACCAGATGAAATGTTTATCTATAATAACTGCCAAATATTTAATACTACAACAGTCATCGCCATGCATCATAATATCCATATTGTAGTTAACCGTAGTGCGTGGCGATCTTATATGCATAAATTTAGTTTGCGTTGCATTAATGTGAAAATCCCTGCCACGCGCCCATTCGCAAAATATAGTAAATTCTGATTGTAGTATCCGACCCGTCTCCCAATCATCCCGATGCATAACACTAAAGCACTGTCCCATCCCGTTCACATGAAGCAAGAAGAGGAGTGGGCCAAGAACACTGCCTTGGAGAACTCCATGGTCTTGAAAGATGTCATCAGAATAAGCATCACCCACCCTCACTACACTCCTTTGGTCTCTCAGATACTCTATGTACCAATCCAGAGCGCCAACATATCTAACAATAATGTTAGTTAAATAAGTACTTAATCATTTCATGCCCCGTTGAATACTAATTCCTCTTATTTTATTATCCATATGCACAGAATCATTTAACTGAAACCAGTCAAATAAATAATAAAAAAGAAAACACGATGATGTTCTACAATATTTGACGTAAGCTGTCAGTCGATGTGTGAAAGGTAGCTATCATGTAGACATACATCGTTTCCCACTGTTTTTGCTGAATTATTTTTTTATCTTTTGGTTCGTTGCACAAAAATTACATGTTTTTAGTTTAGGAAATCATTAGATTTATTTTCGCATACGTTCTAATGAACAATGGCACTTATTCTTTAGAAACCAATAAAAGCTATATAATAAGTACGGAGGAACAAGAGAATCTCTCTCCACCAGAAAATCTTTCACATTTGATACAGGAAAATCAACTACTTCTATTAATTCATTACCGACACCTCCACCAGCACCACGTCTCATGGCGTCCGTTACTTCGCAATAGAACACGTGCGATATCGTAGTCATATCCATATCTGACGGAAAAGAGTGCAGCTTTTGTAATTGGCAAATATTCACCTTGTAACCGCATTCTTCCAAAATCTCAGCGGCCGCCAGTTCAGCTAGCGAAATTTGTTTGTCGACGATTCCACTGCACAGCCCCATGACGATTGCAAGAGCGGCAGGATATTTGTTTACGTCAATTTCACCGATTCTGTCATCCGGCGGGATACTGCTGAAATAGCTGGGGGGACGAAATTGTTTGACGAGCACCAACGAGTTTCTGGTAGTGTTATATATGATGACGGAGACGCAATTTGGGGTAGAGGTTATGTGTGTAGTGCGTTTTTTGCCATTTAGCGTGTAATGTATGCACAAAGGTTCTATATACTCAGTTCTTTGCATTGGCTGGATGGTTACCTTGGACAAATCCTGCATTACGTGGTTATAATATTGCAAAGCAAATTATAATGCACTAGCGATGAAGTTTCTGGATTGCAAAGATGCAGTATTTGACGTTAGTAACGTCAATGCTACATGAAACTGATTAAAAAGAGAACCTGAACTGTCTCATGACAGGCACGCCCGAATCAAACTTAATTAGTTTGTTTGTTAAATTTCGATCTTTTATTTATTTATGTATTGCCTTTTTTTTAAAGTTTTGCATCACTATCTCTTGCAAATTCCTATTTTATTATCTCTTTTTGATTAGTTAAGCATTGCACCTACATGCAAATCATATGTTAATTATTGTTTGTAATTTTAAAATTATAATAATAAAACGTATAATACTTGTTACTAATACCTCATAAATACTTTTAAAACAATTATTTTGTTTTTATTATTATATTCTTATAGATAGTTAGGACGTTTGAATACTATATATATTACTACTAAAACTAAATTAAACAGCATCGCTTTGTTATTCATTTCTTTTAATGTATTCGCCGACATGTGTGTTTCCGCGAACATTACACCCTCTTGAGCTTTTTGTATTTAATCACTTATTTCATGCATCCATTATTCATACAACATGATAAGGAGGTATTACACTCAGAAAAGTACCTCCATTGAGCAAACCAAAATTTAATTAATTTAACAATGCTGTTTGGTTGAATATATAATTTCTTAAATATTTGAAAAAGTTATATCCAAAGAATTATCCCTATCCTAAATAAATATCGCTTAATTACTCTAACAGCATGGATTTAGATCTGCTTTTTCCACAAGAACAGCGTTAATACAATTTCTATATGAAATGTACAGTGAAGTAGATAAGGGTAATGTTGTACTAGCATCTTTAATTGACCTATCTAAAGCTTTCGACAGGATTGACTATAATATACTTACGGCAAAGTTATAATGTTTAAGATTACGTGGAAATTGCAAAAGTTGCTTGATGTCCTAGGTATGTAATCGACTGCATCATCAGGTATGTATGGATCAAATTGTATCACATACGATTAGCATTGATGCAGGCGTTCCATAAGGATCTACTTTAGGTCCACTTCTATTCATCATTTACATTAACGATTTAGCAAATACACTTGTTAATGGCACAGCTATGCTATACGTCGATGATATTAGTATTGCGAATAGTAAAGAATTACCGATTTGAGCATACACTGTAGTAGTCAACTAGATCTTTTATGTAAATGGCTCCACAGCGATAACCTTGCAATTAACGAAAATAAAACCCATATTATACGTTTTGCACCGTCAGAGATACAAACTCATGCGAACAAGAGTATTTTAGTTACGCTAAATGCTAAATCAGTTCAACAACAGACTTCTGTTAAACTACTGGGCTTAGTATTCGATCATGCCTTATGTTGGGTATGTTGGGTACTCACGTAGGCTATTTAATCAAAGAGAGTTATTGTTATGCACTAAAAAAGCTACGTAATTTAACGCGTATTGAAACATGCTATTTTGGTCAATTTCTCTCGAAAGCTGCATATGGTATAATTTGTTGGGTCCTGCTACAGCAGCACAGAGACTATTTCAGATTCAGAAAAGAGCGCTTTCAACATTCATTCATTAAGATAGGGTGTCCACTCGAACAGCTTGGTGTTTTCTATAAAGCCGAGTATCTTGCCCAGTGGAAACTTGAGAACCTTCGAGGACTCCAATAGATCCTTCCCGAAATATTTCTGCCTGAGTACTTTCAATTCCTCACATGTGCAGATTACATGTAAACTCGTTTCCTCCTATAGTTCGCATCTCCTGCACCACGGTTCGCTTACTCAACCTGTGTTGTATGGATGCTCTTTCAGGGGACAGTGTCCAGTAACCAGCTACCGATAGCTGCGTAACATGTTTGACTGCATTTCCTAAAGTCATGGCGAATTGTTTTTAAGCAATGGAAATTACTTAGCATTCCATCACTTTACATTTTCAAAAATGTATCATGTATGTTACAGAGCACCTACATATGTTTATATCAGATAAAGATTACTACGATTATGAAACCAGATGTAATACTGATTTGCTAATGCCCAAAACTAAATTAACATTTCATGAATCCGATTCCATGTATAAAGGAATTTTATTCTACAATCATTTACTAAGAGATTTAAAAGAGATATGTAGCAGTCGCATATTTAAGTTAAAGTTAAAAGCATTCCTTGCAGATAAAACTTGTTATTGGGTCAATGAGTACATGAATGATTGCGTGCAAGATATTTAATACATTTAGTATTAATTAAGTATACTTCATTTTTTTTCTTTATAATACTTATGTATTTTGTTTTGACTTATCCAATATTTTGTAATCACCAGGATAAAAAAAATTATTTATTTATTTATGGCGAACCAATGTTTTGTTGTTGCTGGAACGAAAAAAGGATTGTTAGAAAAATGTATCACGTGAAAAATAATTGTTGAAATAATTTAGTTATGATAACCAACATTTAACTCAAATTAACCAAATCCTCTTTAGCTAGTTCAAATATATCTCTGCTTCAATTTATCAAATTTCGAATATTCCATTTAAATATTTTAAATATTTAGTTGAACGAACTATAATGTTTAATCTTGTTTTACGAACGTACTTATTTTTGAGGGCGGCATGCGGTCGACATTGTAAATTGTAAACACTCTAAGTGTTTGTTCCGCATATTCAGGGTAGTATGCGGTTAAGGAAGTCGCCCTTTCAACCTCACAGCTCCTATTAGACGTTTATCTGGTAAATATACCAGATTAATAGATTATAATCGTACTTATCATCCTAGGTGTGCTAAATGTATTCTGTTACTGGAGTGAAATAGGAGAAACGCCACATATGGGACAATTTCCGTAATATATGTAAGTATTTAACGTATTTGCTGTGCTATAATTATAGTAACAAAACTGCTTCAAAATAGATGTACTGCTATCGTGCTGATATTCTTTAATTTCTACAACCCAAAACGTAATTAAATTGAATGCTTCAGATTTGTCTATCTAACCGCATGTTAAGTCGAATGGAAAAAAAAACGTGTTAACCTTCTAGTATTATTTATAGTAAGTTCAAACTGTAATTTAACTAAACCGATTCAAGCTAAATTCTTTCTTTATAGAACCCGAGAAATTGCTTCGGTTTAACTCAAATTTTGGTCACAATATCACAAAAAAAAAAATCAACAACGATCATTTAATTCAACATAGTAAATTTCCTGAGTGTATTAGTGCGGCTCCGAATAATGCGTGATTCGCAATAATACGGTAAAATAAATGCAACTATGCTTCGTAATGGTATTGCCTTGATTCCCAATAATACGTTTGTCACAGTCACTGTCATGGCTTCAGAGATTTCTGTTTAGCAATGTGTTTTTCTCATTCAGAATCGACTAATAATTATATTTTAGCTACTAGATAGTTAATATTACTGGATGCCTACATTTAAAAGCATTTTACCTTTACAAATCAACCTGTATGTTTTCTTAAAATCTTAAATGAAATTTGAAAAATTTGTTTAAAACATTTAATTGGCATTGGCTCTAGATAATCCACTCCTTCCAAAAGTAGTAGATTGAAGTTATTAAGACTGATTTTTCATGGATATTCAAGATTATTTATTTTTCTGAAGGAGCACCAAATATGAGAAGAACATTTTTCAGAAATTCTAAGTTTGCGACATGACATTTCCTAAAGTCATCTAGTAAACTTGTTACTATAAAAAGATTTAGGGTTTCGCGCCAAATCCTACAATTTTTCTGTTATAAGCCACTGAAAGAGCCTAGGGGCTGCTAATGGTGGCACACTGTCTACGATTACCCCCAGGAGCCCATATTATGACGCCAAAAGAGATGTGCGAGTGGTCAGTAAGAGAGATAAAAAATATACGGTAAGACAATGCATCGATGACATGGCAGTTATCAGAATTAAATGCTTTCATACCCTAGGATAATATGAGTATCAAATAGTGAGGTGCAAAAACACTGGTAAAAATTACTCTAACTAAAAGTTTATGTTAGGAAACATTGCTTCATACCTCTGGATGGAACTCACCTTCTCGTTAAGGCGACATCATATGAAGAAGAAGATGAAATTATACAGTTATGAAATAAGATGAAAAAGAACTGCATTTATAAGGCGTTACATTAATAGAAGTATAAAGACAATCAGATATCAAACAATTACTATTGCTCGAATGTTGAAAGCATTCATTTCGCTTTGCAAAGGTTATGGTCCAGGTGTGGACCTTTTCTATATTAATAATATGAAGCGTAAAAAATATCTCTAAGACGGAATGTTAGATACACTAAACAAAAACTGACATCACTGCTTTTTTAAACGACGTGGTGCAGAAGTCGTCGTTTTAATGATTATCTTCTAAAAGATGTTTACCTAGTAAATCTTCCAGTTAATATTTAATAACCAATTTACCATACCAAGTATGTACCATCTTTTCGACAATTTCTCTAATATATGTATCGTATTTAATCTCTTTGTTACTATATAGACAAAAAACTGCTGCTAAAGTATTAAAATCATATCAACTGTTTGGAAAAGTTGGAGTTGTTCGTTGTTGTAAGTGTTTTCAACAAATGTACTAATAGCTTCAGTATGTTTTTCTTATTAGATTAACTATAATATTGGTTAATTTAACAATAATTTGTCAACAAAATCGGTTTAGTTAATTTAACACATTCTCTTATATTTTCTCTGTACTTGTTGCCTATTGCTAGTTCCTTACAATTTTCTGAAATCATCGGTAGCAACATCAAGTGTATGTAGATATATTTGAACAGAATTAACCTAGTAGAAAAACAGTGTGTGTATTTAATTACTCCGACCGAATGTTGTACGTTCTATTTTCGAACTAGGTGTTTTCGTCAAGTGCCAGTTCCCCCATACAGCTCAGAATTTATTTAAATTTAATTCGCATCAATGGGATATATCCGCGAAGCATCGAGTTGTTGCCATTGGCACGCCACGATCCTGCGTCAATTGTTTATAACGCCAAAATATATTGCCTTCCTTCTGTTTACGACCGATTTCTAGACTTCTTAGCAACGATCGTTTCTGAATCAGTTCACCGGCTGTATTCTTCTACATGTGGATATTAATTAATTCTGTCCTCCCATTCCGCTGCCACGTGTCTAATCGATGCGTCGCTAATATTTTTCCTATTGAACATCAAGGACATCTGAGCTAATATACCATTTGAAAAAAAAATCATTAGCCGAAGAGGAACAAAACTTTGAATCCTTTCCAATAAACTAGTAAAAATAAACAAACTGTTGAGTGAACAGACTGTGACGTAATAGTTTTTGTCACTTCATTTATATTACGGTAAGAGAAATTACCTCACATGCGAGCAAGGTGTGACACACATCTACTAAGTACAAAATATATCAGTCAGCTCAGAGGAGCAGACACGGAGTGGAGATCTACTTTGGTAATGAATACAATCGTGAATATCAACACGTATAGTATGTGTCAAAAGGTAAAAAAGTGTTTGTAGGTAATTTAAATCTGCCAATTCTTTCGGTAGCACAATACAAGACCCATCATACAAAATCCTTTCCTTTATGCATCACCTTCTACTACTGAATTTATCTTTAAATTCTTTCGAATAATAAATATAAATATATCTTCAAAAAAGAAAGAAAGAAATTAGTACAGCTAAACAGCTCCGCTGATTTAAATCCATGAATTAAAGAAGTGGACTTATTGGTATGGAAACTCCTAGAAAAATGTCTTTATACTAACTAAAACATCATGTATATATAACAAACCAGTTTACTAGTCATAAATCTATTTTGATTATAATTAAAATGAGTAGAAAATATTGTTAATATTACAAATTATTCATTAAATATTATTAGATTGTGTTAACGCCAGCATTATGATAAACATTTATTAAAAATGACAAAAATGTATGTTCAGCTACAACATGAAGCGACTTTCTCTGTTATGTTTAATTTCTCATAGCGTATTACATGTAATTATTGCAGACTATAGTGCATCTGTATTCGTAAAATAGCAAATACGTTATGTATATGTATTACAGAAATTGTCGTAAAGATAGAGCTTCCCTATTTCATTCAAACAGAATACACACTCAGCAAATATTAATCTGATTGGTTCACCAGATAAACATCTTTTAGGACAGTGATCATCAGAACGACAACCCCACCAGCAGGGCGCGACGATCTGATATCTGCGATCAACAATCGATGCGCTGGCCAACTGATGGCCTGGCAAAGGCAAAGATGTAGCATACCAAATTCATTATTTAGGGCTATAAAACAAAACTTCATATAGAAAATATTGTATTAACAACATTTTTAATCAAATTGAACAAAATATAATATATTTAAATGAAAATATTCTTATTGTTACTAAAATTGTGAAAATTTCTATTGCGGTAACTTTAGACAACAAATACAAATAAAAATAATACATAGTTAAGCATGAGTTCATGCCAATAATTAAAATAGTATTAAAATAATACCTGAATATAAGAATGGCAATACACTCAGGGAATAATAAATGTTAAACTAAAAAAAAAATGTACGTTTTATTAATAAAATATTGTTGAGTTAAACAAAATTACAGTTAACCTAACAAGATGTCTACATCATTTACTCAATTACACTATAAATTGCTTTGTCAAGTATCTTCTATCATCAGATCTTTCTCAAAAGCTTTTATTGTGTAATATCCGTCTGATTGGGGTGTTAAAGTGAAAATGGGAAAAAATTAAGGGCTTTGTGTACGAAATATTCGCAAGAAACATTATCTTTTGAGAGAACGTCACTTTTCTGCATCTTTAAGCAACATTCGTTGCAATAATAAAGCTCTCAGCTTTTTTGAATAGACAGAAACGGTGCAGATATAAATCCTCGATATTTTGTATTCTTTGTAGTTTATATTGTTGTGATTCTTGGAAACTTGGATGGTGTCATATACTTAACTACAATCGTTAATAATTATAAAAAGGTGTTAGAATAGATAATAGCAGACAATATAAGAAATAATAAATAAAAACAAAAAATAAAGTTACATACCTATTTAAATACTCAACCAAAGAGTAAATGAATTAATATTTGAGAGATGAGACAAGTTTCATTTGAAGAACAAGACAGGTGAGCCTAAAGATCGTTCGTGTATACCAAAAATAATGTTCCAAAACTGATCCCTGCGGAACACCGCGTGATACTTCAATTAAGATACACTCGTCATAATCGTGTTAGCAGCTTCCTTATATCATTAACATATTGTAACAATGTGCACGATGACAAATGAAAATGTAAATCGCTTACGTAAATTAAAACAGAGTGGGTACAAGAACGAGGTCCTGCAAAACACCGCATGTTATACTAATATTAGATGAGTCAAAAGTTTTCATTACGTTGTTCTTCTCAAATTTTATTGATACTCTGGCCGTCCTTTTCGACAAATACGCGTTTGAATAAATCATAGGCAATCCCGCGAATATCAATGAATTGTAATTTATGTAATAAAATGCCTTAGATAGGTCGAATATTCCAATTACAATATATTTACTATCTAACTCTTTGTAAACTTTGTTTGCGCTGTGGTTGGCGATGAGGATGTCGATTTTCCGGAAAAAATATACCCAAATTTAGAATTAGATATTAAGTTATTCTTAAATAAGTAATTAATTAATCGTGCATTGTTCACGCTTTCAATTATTTTTCCAAATATCCTAAAACTTGAAAAAAGAAAATCTGCTATACTCCAGGAAGAAAGAGAAACGCTAAGTTTTAAGAACGTCGAAGCTATTGATTTTCCACTGATAACGAGAGAGTAAAATGAGCCTATTTAAAAAATGCTCATATAATTCAATAACTAAAAATATTATTGATCAGATCGAGTCTATACTATTAACTACTTAGATATTTACTTACCTTGCAGACTTACTTCAACCAAAACAAATTTCACTACGTAACTTTATAAAATTGTGATAAAAAATATCTCTTTGACAAGTTGTATTATCACGTTTAAAGAACTAATCAAAACGATAATGTAATGATGTGGATTTAATTCTAATGTCGTGCACAGTCCTATATACCCTTGTCGACATAGAAATAATATTTAGATTATAATCCGATAACACACTTATCCATCATAATTAACACTAACCCCATTTTTTACACGGTTATGGGGTTACTATGCTTTGTATACCTTGAAGACTTGTTGTTTCTATAATTTGCATAATCATAGTAATAATAAAATACCTTTATTGTGCAATATGCTCCATAAACATAAAGATATAACAAGATAAATTAAATATATCCTATTTGCATAAATGTATAAACATGCAACTATGGTAAAACAACAACAAAAAATGATTTAGAGTACAGCAATTACAACGAACAATAAATAAAGCGACGCAAACGAAATGCTTACTAGAATACCCCAACAAAAAGTTTGGTATCGTCCAAAGAAATACTCTTTATACCGGGTGTCCAGCCTAAGATGTAACAGTCCCTAGCCAATTTATTATTGTCTTTTTGAAAAAATATTTCAAATAAATGTTGCCTTGAATCATATTCTACACATGTTAAAATTATTTTCAGTAATGGCGGATTTCCGGTTGTACCGGAAGTAGGCTTTATTATTTTAAATGGAACGCCCTGTATATTATTGCACTTTTGGATTCCTTGTTAGGAAGAGCTAAGCTGTACCGTTTCCGAATTAGGTAACGTTTTTTGAAAAAAATGACATTTGCAGTGTTTGTTTAGAAATATTTCAGGAAATACGAAAGTTAGAAAGATGCGGTTTTAAGTTTTCGCTTAACCATGACACAGCACACGTTTTTTATTTTAAAATTGATGGGTTTAAATTATAGCGTTATTAAATAGGGATCTGTAATTTTCGAACTCTAAAATCATGGATAACTTGATTTTTTTTTAATTGAACAGTATAGCAATTTTTACATAAGTTGATGTAAAATTTAATTTTCTTTCGATTTTATATGGGTATCATTATGTCTATCTCCAACGGTTTTGGAGATATATTAAAGTCTTTTTCCCTTCATTCGTTTTATTCCATAATTTATTGAAATATTCTATTTTTATAGCCTATAACTACTTTTGTTATTGTATTTACGACAAAAAGTATTTCCAAGAGAATTTGTATTAAATTTACATTATATTAAATACGGTTGATAAATGATGTAAACAAGAGCGGCTTTCAGTTAATGCTCAGGAAGCACAAACAAATTGTAAGGTTCGCAAGAAAAGGAACGCTAGAAGGCCTACAATCACTAGTGATAAGAGGTGAAAGGATTCCATATGTCAAAGAGGCGAAATACCTGGGGGTATGGTTCGATCAAAGACATACATGGAATCCACATATCCAGAACACAACCAACAAAGCCACTATCGCTCCTGGGTAGTTGCAGAAAGCCGTGTGGAAGGAATTGGGGACTGATAAACTCAAGGAGGCACCCATTTTACGAATGCCATGATTCAAAAATTCAACCTAGATAGAAAATATGAGGTTATAACACCAGATAAGAAGGACTGGGAGGTAGGTACTCCAGCAAGAGCGGACTCAAACTGGTATACAGACTGCTCTAAAACAGTCTACGGTGTCGGAACTGGAATATACGCAAAGAAGTCTAAAAAAGCTTTTTCGGCAAGCTTCAATAAAGACACTACGGTGTTCCAAGCTGAAGCTGCTGCAATTCATCATTGTGTTCGAGAAATAGAAAGATGGAAGAGCGTCGCTTTCTTTTATGACAGACAGTTCATACTGCGTAAAAAACCCCAAACGAGGTGGACACCCAAAGGGAACTAATATTGGCCTGGTTCCTAGCCACTCGGGCGTGAGAGGAAATGAGGCGGCGGACGAGCTAGCCAGGTTCGGCAAGGTCAAATCGTAAATTAAAAAATCCATCAATGAATGGATACGTAATCAGTCCAGAGAGTGGCGGCAAAAATCACCGGGACAGAGACAGGCAAAAGAGTTCCTAAAGAAACAAAGGCCTGAATTTACTAGGGATCTACTGAATAAAAATAGGAAGACTGTCAAAATGATAGTAGGTGTGCTGATTAGTCACTGTAGACTAAACAGACATATGTACAACATAGGCTTGGTAGATGACGCTATCTGCAAATTTTGCCAAGAGGAGGAAGAAACACTAGGTCATGTGCTGTGCCAATGTGAAGGCCTGGTGAGGACAAAGTTTCTAGTAATGAGCGTGGAGAATCCCACAGATAACAGCTACATAAAGAACCCGCTCTCAAAGATGATAGGCCTAATTAAGAGGGCAACATTAGAGAGTGCCTTCTAGGAAAAAAACGATCACAATAGATCGGAAAAGGTCGCGGTGAAACAGATCCATAGCCCACCCCAATCCTAATCTACATTATATTATTACCTATAATAGGTATTCCAAACCTTTTTTTCTGTAGAGGAATGAATGAATGAGAATTTACTACAAATTTGCGATTACATACTTAATCTACATATATCAGTTTGATGATAAAATTATTAAATCGGACATCTTGTATAATTTTGCATACATACTTGGATTGGATTCTATTTGAATTTATTAGTTTTCGTCTCTTTGGCTACCTAAAATTTAATTTTTGTTTTCACTCTAGAGTGCCAAAGATACACTAAAAATCTTCCTAGTTATCAATGTAAGACCAAGAAATTACATACGTTCTCTGTAGAATAAAAATGCGGGATACATACAAAAAGTAAATTGTATTTCTGCATAGTAACTTATTATTACTGTAAAACAATAGATTGCTATTAATTTTAATTAATACCACGGAATATAGAGAATACAGCTGACCTTCTCTAACGAAACCGCCATTAGTCAGTTAATATACAAAACAAAAAAAAATACTAATAGAAAAATAAATACAAACACATAGAAAACAAAATCAAAGAAATGTTGTTCAAACTTTGTCACATTCATAAAACAATACACTTTTAACGTTTGCATTAAATAACTTAAATTTAATTCTTGTTGTCATACTTTTGGATGTTCACAGTTCCTCAAAATGTTGTAATGACGACTGAGCCTTGTTTATTCTGGTTTGTATATCTGTGACTGTTTCCCTTCTCTTCCATGACACTTCCTAGGTAAGTGAAATTGTTTATTCCTTCAATGTAAGTCTCATTTATTGTTACGTCGGTTTGGGTGTTGTTGATAATCATTGATTTAGTTTTATGTGGGTTAATTATTAAACCGAAGTCTTTGGATTTTTTTACCAGTGTGTTCTCCTACATGTGATTTATATTAGCTTCTCCGTTATTAAACAAATGCCATTCGCAAACTCAAGATCTTCTAGCTACTCTTTAAACTCAGTCCTGCAGCTATTAGGAAGAGGGGGTAAGGAGAAGAAGAGACAGCACACAACCTTGCTGTACTCCACATCTGATATTAATTTTCTCTTATCACTATTCATTTCTTCTTATTTTCACTTCATAGTATTTTGGTATAATAGTCTAATCTTGCGTACTATTTTCTGCGGCACTCTATATTCTTTTAAAATTCATCAAAGCTTCTCTGATCAATCTATATCCAATGGCTTTTTTATAATCTATGACCATGAGAGGACTTATTTTCGCCACTCATTGCATTCATCTATTACTATTATTCGCAGCGTACATCAACAT
This sequence comes from Protaetia brevitarsis, assembly GCA_004143645.1. Taxonomy (NCBI): domain Eukaryota; kingdom Metazoa; phylum Arthropoda; class Insecta; order Coleoptera; family Scarabaeidae; genus Protaetia; species Protaetia brevitarsis. The sequence continues at coordinate 2,038,610 of RXPK01000195.1, read as the reverse complement.
GTGATCGATCTCTTTATCTTTATCTTCAACTTTTAGCCTATTTAATATAATATGTGACAGTACTTTGCTATTTAATAACGTAATTGTTCACACTTTGTTCTGTCACCTTTTTTGGGTATTGTGATGATATTACACTCTTTTCATTCATCTGGAGTTATTTCTTCTAGGGTCTATAGGTACCTATATAATTATTATTCTTGTTTAAAGTCGAACAGCAAATATTTACAACCACGTGAGCACTTTTACGCAAATAAATATTTATTGGCATATGGTTTCGCAGAATCATAGATACATAAATTTGCATTGAATATCAACTATGGACACACACAATGTAATTTATTTATTTATTCGTGTTTAGCAGTAATTATAAAAGGCATGTGATATAAAATACAAACTATTTTCAATGCTAAAGTTCAAAATATAACATTGCTACATAAAATGAATACATTTGCCATTATTTTTAAAGAAACAAACTAATATTTGTCCAGTTTAATACGAAGATTAAAACAAATGATATAGATTAGAAAAGCAGATAAGTTGTTGATTGCAGTCTGCGATTTAAATATAGAATTTACTTTTCAAATATTTTCCAAATTCATCCAAAAACATCAAAGCTAAATTTCCAAATTACATTTTAAATCTGCGTAAATAAAAGTTGTTGCTGCGGCAATAATTATTATGGCTTAAATAACCTTTAAAACTGTCAAAATTATAAAAATAGCTATGAGTGAGATGATTGTAGGTAAGTGTGTACATACACACAAACCATACTCGTGCAGCTGGTTCTAATTCGAAAATATGACATCGCTTAAGCTAGTCACCAACTTCGTAACTGCGTAAGGTATAATATTATGCAAATTATGATGTCTAAATAAGGAAAACCGATACTAACTACTTTCCTAATTCCCATTACTTGGAAATAGTGTTGAGAAACCTTTCCAAGTTCTTTCCGAACAATTTATCGAAATTACTTTCAGATGGGCGTTAATAAAATGTGATAACAATGCACAAAAATAGCAAATGACCCTGTACGTGAATAACGTTTAATTCAGTTTTTGTTTACAATACCTTCCCATTCTTGTTGTTATCTCAAAATGTTTTAATTATAATTAATAAAACATCATTCTATATTATTTTTATGTCCCAGTTACTAAAATACTCCTGGCCGTTGCTTCAAAGATTATACATATAGTTTATTCCTCATGGTCTAATCTAATCCTGAAAGGCAGATGATACGAGGATATATCAGAAAATAAGATCGAATAAGCTGAAATAAATCCAACTCCTGAGACAGGTTCGAAGAATTGGTCTGGTTTACAGACACATCAAAAAGCCGAAAACGGAAATGAAGTTGGAATCTATAATGAGGTGAGAAACACAATGACCACTCTTCCACTAGGAAAATATGCCATGGTGTTTCAAGCAGTTGCATACGAAATATTGAATTGTGCAATAGAAATCAATCAGAAAGTTTACAAAAATAAGCGAATCAAACTGAGGGCACTAGCAACTTCTAAGATATCGTTAAGACTGGTTTGGGAATGTATTAGGCTGACAGACCGCCATAAAGCCAGCTTACAGCCGGTTCACATGGTACTGCGTCTTTAACGAATCATAATTAATCAAGATAAGTCAAAGACGCATATGATGTTCACACGACGTTTCGTTTTAAACCGGGTCTTGATTTTATATTGTTCATCAAAACGAATGTGATGTTCACACGAAGAGTTCAGAACCGTAAAAAAAGACGATTCAGAAAAAAATCACTAGTGTGAACTCGTTCAAATATCCGAATAGAAAAAAAATCGTATACCAAATACTATTTATTGTAATATTTTATTGCGACATGTTTGGGTCTAAATAACCATCATCAGGCAATAAACGTCAGTCTTGGTTTTATATAAAATGTGTGTTGAAATAAATTATATAGGTATATAATATATATAAAATCGATGAGAAAAAATACTTAATTTGATAATACAATTAAAATACAAACGAACTATAACACAATTAAATTGAAGGTAGATCGAGCACTATGAGATATACTGATAACTAACACACGAAATATCAATAAAGTTCTGTCTCATAACAGTTTTTTAATCCTCAAACACAATGTACATTTCATTAGCTATGCTAACATCATCAGTTATAGATACAAGTATATTGTCAGAATACCAAATGCGTAAATATAATAAGTAAATCCTAGGTTACAAAATTAAACTTCAGCACTACTATCTTCAATAGATTCTAAATATTTATAATTAAAGGGTGTTAAATCGGTATTAAGTAAGTATCATTATGTTTTTTCATATAAATAGCTTCGCACATATTAAGATTCTTACAATTTGAAGACTTAATTACCTCTAAATCATTAATTCAAAAAGTATCTGCTGTATTAACAAAATGATACGCTAAAGGGGATTTATCAGGATTATGATTTTTAACAAGATATAAATGTCCTTTAAATCTAATCAACGCATTCTCTTTGTTTGACCTATATATACTTTATTACAAACATCGCATTTGATCTTATAAATCCTAATTTCAATATTACATTTTAATTTATTTCTTAAAGTATTAGAATTTTGAAAGGCCATTCTAATTCTACGATTTTTTTTTTTATAATTATTAATAATAAAAATAAGGTTACTAACAAATTGAAAAAGAAATAACATTTGTTGTTATTTAGTTTGCTTTTGCTATTTTGCTATTTAATAATAACAGTAATTATCTATTTATTACCATTCAAATAGCACATAAGACATACATAATATGGACTATATTTAATACAGGAGATGACAGCAGGTGATAAATAGCCGCCATTTTGAGTTGAGGTTACACTTTCCTCCTCTCTTTAGCACACTTTATAATCGGCGTAAATTAAAAAAAATGAAGCATTTGGTGCTAAAATAATGCAGTACCACTAACAGCCATATTTCGGCTGACACAATATCAAAGGTGAAAGTGACCCTTCTTATCTTATCTTTTCGCTGGATAAACTATCACTTCTGTATGCAGTTTTAATCGTTTCAAAAGTTTTAATTCGAGTTTTACCCAAGCGTCCATAAAATAATTTTGTTCCACTCTCATATTTACGATGGGTGCGCAAAACAATGACAACTCAATAATTAATTTGTAATAAACATCCAGTGATAAAACCTACTTGAGAAAAAGTACATTAATGATGACTGTTTCCTATTCTCTCCTTTGTGTTATAAAATTCTAGTTATGAAAGAAATTACAGCACTAGTCTCATTATTTTTTAATATATCCACGTATCATGCACCCAGTGTACCAATACTTTCATATTGACGTAGATTCAGTTCTCAACCATGTTTCGAATTTCGAAAGTAAGCCAATTATTTTCTGCGCGCAGACAATACTTTCCCGCAGCGTCAGATCCGCATGTGTATACCTGTCTATATTATGGCTTTCGTTAATCAATTGTATGCAAATGTCGCGTGTTATGTGTATGTACTTGCACGTTTGCTAGAAATTGATATTATCACAACAAACTTTACATACTTTTCGTGAACTACCTTATTAGTGAGTACAGAAATAATAATGTATGCGCTAAAATTATGTTATAATTATTGCTAACAAAAATTTATGAAAACAACGGAGCTAGGATTATATCCTAAGATATATATATTTAAGATACGTCTAAGTTTCATACGTAGAATTTTATTACTTCTTACAGATTGGTCAATTACATTATTTATATGATGCATTATTTAAGATTAAATATAAGGAAACTAAGTTAGTTGGCTTAATAAAATAATATCGGGAAAGATCGGGTTGGCGACCAAATGTTTTGTTAATGAAACTCTTTTTTTGTTAAACCAATATATCGCGTTTAATCAGCTCCTCCAGGGTTTACAATTAGAGAGAAATATAATGCCAATCACTTAAATGTAAGAAGAGATTCATATGGTTATAACAACGGTCGATCAATCTTTTATATTCAAGTGATTGGCATTTCTACCATAGTCACTCTAACTGTAAATCCTGCATTAGTATAAAATACCACAAATTAAATGTTTTAAGTTAAAGCAATAATAACAGGAATTGTCATCAAGATTGCATCAGAATTATTTACTTGTGCAGTCTTATATCTATACCGAAATTTGAGAAAAACAAAAGGATATATTCACGTTTCATATGTGAAATTTTGATTTATTTGATGTTCAGTGTGTCAAAATAATGAAAATGACCTCATTACATCGTATCTTGTAATTGGAACATAATTAAAAAACAACAGTTATAATCACAGTACTTTATTCATAAATTGAGGTGACAAATAAATAAGAAATTATTAGCTAAGGACAAATATTATTCATTATAAAGCATACATACATAATAAAATTTTATTTATCACATGATTATCTATAAATCATATAAATAAATGAAAAGAAAGTTGCAATAAAAGGAATGTGCTACTTTGTCCAAATGATTTAATACGATGTAATTGATGTAAAAACCAAGCGATTTATGCCTGATACTATAAAGTTCTACAAAAATCACATTTTTTAAATTTAAAGAATAGTAGATCTTAAAATTTATGTAGTACAATCCAACTACCTTGATAGAACGGATTCTTTAAAGCAAACAAAATTTTTGTAAGTATATTTCTTTGTTTTAAGACAATATTTTTACATTAAAAAATATACGAAAAATGACATTTTTTGAATTTAAAAGATTGCCGCCTAAATGGCGACGTGGCCTACTATAACGTTTCAATGCTGGGTGATATTCGGTATTTTATCTTTCCATCTGTATATCCGAGTGTTTCAAAAATTCCCGTTTCCTTAAATGTGCTGATAACTTAAGGATATTTAAATCTGCACAGTCGATAATGAAATACGTCGAGCTGCACCAGAGCCTTATGATAGATTGAGTGAAAACTGCCCTGAAAATGAAGTGTTTTTGAATTTCAACAAATGCAATTCTGCAATGTTCACTAGAAACATTTCTAAATTTCCATTTTCATATGCCTTGGGTGGATTTATATTAGCTGAAATTTCTAAAATTTGAGATCTAGGTGTATTGCTGGATACCAAAACGGTTTCCATTAGTGCTGCAGTAATTGCCGGATATCAAAAACCGGGTTTGAAAATCTGTTTTGAAACGGTTACAAAATTTTTCATTGTGATTATAACGATATTTAATATTCATGTAATTTTGGAATGTATAACTGTAAAGATGTAAATTATTTAATGAAAATTTCGAAGTTTTCAGAGATAATAATTATTAACGTCTGCATTTTTAAAATAGGTATGTATTTTAAATACAAAAATATATTGTCAATACGCAATAAATGCTGTTAAATGTTGTTAAAATTAAATAAATTAAAATACAGACGATATTCACGATTATATGTAACACCATTTAATAATTGACAACTTTATAGTTATACCTCCAAAATTAGCTAAGTATGTGAATATTACATATCGCATACGTCACAATGAAAAAAACTGTAACCCTTTCAAAACAGATTTTGAATTATGGTTATGGAAACCGATTTTGAAAACAGGTTTTGATAACCGATTTTAAAAACTCGATTACAATTTTTATTTTGAAGGCGATTAATCGCCACATGCAAAAGCGGTTTTCCATAAAACGGGTTTCGATTTGTAGCACTAGTATGGATACCAACTTAAAAAGTATATCCACATGGCAAGCAATGTTGCACATATCCCAGTAATATTACATTATTTTCTAGACAGCAATGTTGAAAAAAAAACATGCTACTGAAATTTTGCAACAACATTAAATAATGATAGAATAGAAAAAATATTGCAGGCCATTATAGTAACATTTCAAAGTAATCATAAAAAAAATATTTTTAAACAATGTTGCAAAAACAAAGACTTTGTTGCCAGAAATCTTGAGGTAATATTTATTGTAGCATTACCATATTAACAATGTTACGGAAGAGCTACACTTCAGAATTTAATAATATTTATTTCCCTGTATTACAATACATTACATTACAAATGTATACATGCATATAGGGATTGTCAAAGGTAGGGGGAAACTGAGAACTTATAAATCAAAATATTCATTTAAACTATAAAATGCGTTACTCAACAAATATGATTTTATTGTACGCTTAAATAGAATAAAATCATCAATATTAATTAACCGTTAGGTTAAAGTAGACCTCGTATAACATCACTGAAAAATATTGCTTCGCGTAACATCGCTTAGGCGGACATTAAACAGTCGTAGAAATAGTACTGTATGTGGAACATTGTTCATGTTTTTGAAACATTTCGCGTTACATGATAACATTTAGACGACGTTCATGTTATTTTGCAAAGTGGGTATATGCATGCTTCAAAAAATGCGATCAGCAAAAGCAAGGTTTACTGTCTCAATTTTGCAAAAAGCTACCGAATAAGTCGTGCTGTAAACTGCATTGATATAGGAGAAGGTTGGGCAAGATGGGAACATTAAGATTTAGCACACTGCATCAGGATTGCAAATTGATATACAAGGTTCTAAGTAGGCTTGTTGTAATCTTTAAACATTTATCTGCTGTTGGATGAATTTACAATTTTTCGATGGGTACTCTTGATGTTGTGAGAAAATTTTGAAAAGAAATGTGTAAATACACCAAGCAATGTTGCACATATCCCAGAGCAAGATGGGTTCCAAGTGAGTTAAGAATGGGTCGTACCATAAATCTAGGTAATAGATTCTTAAAATATTCTTAAAAACATGCAGGAACAAAGCTTTCTTTAAAGCGGAACTACTTAAAATAAAAAAATACAATAACGATAAGAATATTAAACTTAATCTTCACAATTGAGACAATAGAAGACGAACTCATCCACGTTATTCGCACAGCCTCCATGTACCCAACTTCGCCATCCATGGCATTGTATCAATACTTCCTCTTACAATACTAACATTGAGCGTCTTCTTCCGCAACAGAAGAACTTGATTATTTCCTTGACGTTTTCTAAAAATCTATCTCGTTGCTTTTCTTACAAAATTCGGCTTCTTGATCTCATCTGTTTTCTTCTTTGTCATTTTTTTTTTCCTTTAACTCTCCCTCAGCACTTCTAGTTGCCTTTCTCCAGACTTCTATTTTCTTGTAGCAGATTTTTATACGTAGTGCTTGTAAGGATTGGTGTATTTCCCTTGTTACGCTTTGATTGAACCTGTACTTTATTCCTAACATGAGAAATGGGCATTATGTCTTCGAGAAAGTTTAATGGCATATCCAGGCATAACGGTCCAGACTGAAGAGTGCGATAGTGATGTCCCCATGTTGTCCCATACCAATAGCCCCATCTTGCCTCTTTGGGACATTTTCTGGTTATGTTATAATAACATATTAAATATTTGAAATAAACAAATAACGCACTATAGAAAATACATGCAATACATGTCAATTAATAAGCACAAAAAGTTAGTTGTAAATAATTTACTTATGCTTCCGATACTGGCGTTGAACCACCATCAAATAATTAACGAATTCTGGAAATTGCAAAGTTCACGCGCAAACAGCAATAACTTTGTTATACGACAGTAAAGTTTCCTACATTACAACAAACATAAAACAGCACTTGTCAATATTAGGACTGCTATTATTTGACAGATGTTTACTGCCGTTTTGTAGATAAGACGATGTCCTCATCATGCCTCGTGGCCCCATCTTGCCCACTCTCCCCTACGTATCCGCTTTGCCGTACGCCCTTAATTACTGTTAGCTGCTGTTATCATTTCATAACTGAAAACATAATAAAATAATTTTATTTTTAATTTGAACGCAGCCTTAACAGTACCGATTGTTCGAGTGCGCTAACAGTTGTGCGCGCAATTTAAAAACAGACCCAACCTGCCCCTATTGGAAATTTATTATAAAATTTTCAAAATTCCCAAAATATTCCAAGATGATGCGTTGTCCCATTCCTCACTGAACACACTGTATATACTTGCCTCTGCTTTAATCAATCCAGTAGGTATATCTAAAGAAATCAGAACAAGGAATAAGAAAGTTATTTTCCCCAAACGTTACTGTTGAATGAAAACAGAGAATAAAATCTCAACAAATTGAAATGGATTAGAAATAAAAACAAAACTAACTACAACAAATTGTAATTCGCTTGGTGGAAGGAGGTAGAGTTTTGAGTTTATATTTATTTTCCAAATTCTAAACAACATAAACAAAACACACACTCGGCGCTTGGTGGGAAACCTATGCCGTATGTTTTTTTTCTTTCAATCAATTTCGGTTAATAATAATATTTTAGAAAATATTTCCGTGTTTCGTATACATATGCCTCGCCCACACGGATTTCAAGTTTCACATCAAGATTGAAAATATTTCGCTGCGTTTATGACAAACGTAAATAAAATACGAGATAAATTAATAATTATTGCGAGATTACGTCAGATCCAGAAAAAAAATGTTTTCGTTCATGTACTCACGCCAGCAGTACAATTTCGGAAGGTTTAGTAATTGTTATTGTCGTTCCTTGGAGAAAGGTGACGCTCCCAAATTCAACATTTCTTCTCGCACGTCTGTTCCGTATAGCGCGCATCGCGTAGATATACATAACGTCCGCGTATGTAACGAACGGATGAAAAGGAAGTGAGGAGTTAAATTGCAGAGAGGTGTGTTTGCCAATTATCGTTATGCTTGCAATAAGTCGAGTCATAATTTCGAATTAGGTAGAGAGAGAGAAACGAAGATGCTTACGTAATCAACATCATCATCTACATCATTGTTTTATTCCATATGAATGCGTATAGGCAAGGCCTATTAATAATCGGCACCACAGGCATACACATGCATTCAAAGTTATATTTACGTGATCTAAAAATACGGTTCGTCCGCGCACTATGAGCGCGCCAACGATTCAGTGTTCTTTCTTCGATTATCCCGTGGACAATATAAGTAAAAGACGTTCACGGATCGCCGACGAAACCCCGTGCGTTTCGTTATTATTTACCCCATTCTTACGGAACGACGGTGTATCCGCCTCTCGGCCGCTATGGATGCACCTATTTAACGGATCGTGCCGTATATCTGTCGCGAAAACCTTGTACGTCTAAATTAGGATATCGCGCGTGGTCGGGCATTACTCAAAACTTATTATAGTGTATGTTTTAGTGGCCGAACCGAGCGTATGTGCCTTCAGCGGGACTGGTGTGTGTCCGAGTGTATTTTTCCTTTCCGATTCGCCACAATAAAACGCGCAAAAGATTAAAAATATACCCATGTCTCAGCAGACGACGCCGCAGAATCCGAGCGGACTGAAACGCAGTCAGAAGGCGGATTTTTCGACCGCCGGCATCACCAGGGAACGCAGCTTCATCAGACAAAGCAGCAAGGAGATGCAAAACAAGAGGCGAAGTCACACAATGGCGACGATCAAGGGTAAACCGACCATGGAGATCTATCGTCCGCCGAACGTACGCACCGACCTGCCCCAAAATAGCGCCAAATTAAACGTACACGCCAAGGAATTCACCATGAGCGAACTGCAGTCGTCCAAATCTAGTGGTAACCTCGCCCTAATCAATTTCGAGCACATGCATCATCCGCTCCAGCATTCTAAATCTAGCGGCAATGTATTGAGGCACATGCAGAGTCACCCGATGATACCCCTGATGCCAACGCCTCTAACCATACCGCTGCTACACTCCACGTCTTCCTCTCAAATACTGAATCACTTGCCAAGGGTTAATTTCCAAATCGCCAACGAAATGATCGCCCCACAAATGTTCCCCCAACAACTGAGCTACGCCAACAGCAATTGGAATAACAACGCCAGCCACCAAAACACGAATCACAACTTGAAACGGTCGAAGAGTATGAGCGCAGCCGATTCCCAAAATTTAGCAGCGAAATTGAAAGGATTCACCAAGGAAGAAACGGACCTAGGCAAATTTTCACCGGAAGACGAAGCGAGCATCAAGACTGCAACGGAAGACCCCAACCAGTTACCGTCAAGGACTCTTATGGATCTTGTAAAGTTGATATTAGAACGCGTGGTAGAAGGTATAAGGTATTCGGAAGCAGGTGCGAAACTGTGCGTCACCATCATCGAAAAAGAAAAAAATCAAACATTCATCGAATCCTTGATAAACACCTGTCAACAGTGGTATCAAGAAAGAGATAAGATCCTCAGGGGGATAAAAGCGGGGGACGGTACCCGCTTTACGGCCTTTATGTGGTTCCTGACTGAAATGTGCGGTCAATTAAAAAGACACCAACTGCGGAATAGATTCGAAAACCTCCAGCCAGATCTAGTGTTATTGTCGGTGTTAGCTAAATGTTGTCAAGCGTGCGTTAGCTTACCGATTAAATGTTTGGCGGAAACGGAATGTTTATTTTTCGTTTTGACATCAATTGGCCGCGATTTAGAAAGTGAATTGCCCGCCCAGCTAGAACAACTTTTGGCGAGTGTTAGAGATGGATTTTTGGCTAGTGTCGGATCGCCGTCAGTACGACGCACCCTTTTGCAGCTTATAGAGTTACATGCTTCGAATTGGCAATTACCAGGGTCCTCTGTGTTATATTATTATCCCAGAATAAAGTGAATAGGTAATATCGACGAAAATGTGGACCAAATTTAAATGAAAATTTCTTAATACTTATATTATATGTTATTAAATTATGTATTTATATATCATTGTGTTAATACGAAATAAATCTCTTTTATAAACCTCAATTTATCATTTTGAAAATGCGCAGTGGGAAATTACGCAATAACATTTGGCAAAACTGGTTTCATTATAACGTTGGCGACAGTGGTGTGTGACAGGAGGTTACATGTGTGTATCAAGGTTATGTTTATTTGTTATTATTTGTAATCGTTTTTAAGTTAGCTAGGTCAGTATTTATACTTATTATGTAGACATTGATCAACTTTGTGTATTATAAATGTATACAACACATTCACTCCGACCGTCGCACGTTGCTGGAGAATTAACAATACTTGAAGAAGCAGGTAAAAAGAGAAATTATGGCTGTCCGCTGGAATAGTGAATTCTTCATCGCCGCTGAACACAGGGATTTGCAAGCGAATGCTATGGCTGTTAATAATACAGGGACATACGTCTTACTAGCCGGGTAAGTAAACTATGTATTACAATATTTGATATTTATACAGCATTATTATTTAGACGTAGGTATATTGCCATAAGAAATTTGGACGACGTCGAAAATGACCAAATTAAAAAATTTCCTCGGCAAAGCAAATATGAAGTTGGTTCAGCTGAGTGGAACCCCACGGAGCACCACAGTGAATTGTGCGTAATATCTGTAAGTATTGTATTAATGTAGCTTAATAAACTGTAATAGCAACTTTGTTTGTCTATTTATTTATGATTTTGTATCAGGCCATGTAAAATTTATTACAAATTGTAATATAATATGGAATGTTTCGATTTAGAATTATTATCTTATCACTGGCAATAATTTTTTATCTAAACAATTATTAGTTATTTGTTATTTCAAAATTATTATGAAGTCATTGTGATAATATTAACTCATGCTAGTTTAGTACCATGCTTATAGTGAATTTATGCAGTAATCTATGTCAGATTTATATGTGTATCCTTGAAAAATCCCACTGTAATGCTTTTACACTATATATCAAAAAAATATATATTGTATATCACATGCCTTAGCAACTCTAAAATAAATTAATGCACTGCAAATAATATTGAAATTACATCATTGCAGTCATATATATTTTAATAATCACTGTGATTGTATTATAATATGCACAGCCTGGAATTCTTGTACTGAATATCCCAAAGTAGATGGCTAGAAATATATGCAGAACCAAATCAGAATGAATTCAGACTTTGTATGTTTAACTTATCCGATGAGACTACCTTTCTAAGATATTTTAATTAATGCAGTTTTGCTCTTTTCTAGCTTAAGCAAACAGCAAATTTAATTAAAACACCATATATTTTCTTAATTATTGGAGTTCTTAGTAAGATTTGTACAACTTCTCTATAGGTCATTCGCGCTAGCAAGCGATCTTCGTCATAGTTAGTAAATTATTAAGATTCACATTTTTACACTATCAGCTCATTTTAAAGGCATAGGTTATGATTACAGGCAACAAAGATGTACTTCGTAAAGTAACAGAATTGTGACAGTATAATATTCTGTCATAATTGTACACAGTAATATAATAATATAACTTTGATAGTTTGTCTTATATGGCCGAGTCATTCCAATTTACATTGAATTAGAATTAGTAGTGACATCTACATGACATTTGAGAACAACTACTTTCTTGACAGGTCAAAATAATAGTAGTGACAGGCACAACTGATGTCAACAACGTTTATAGCAAAATTACGTAGTGCAAAACTAGGTAATTAAATAACTATATAAGTTGAATAACCAATAAAAAGTGAAATACAACTTTAAAAACCCTTATAGTTCGGCTTGTGACGAAGAAAGCAGATTATTTAGAATAATTTTGGAAAATATTAACTTCAGTACTTTGTCAATATGACGTTTATCTAAATTTAAATTGACATTTTGCTATCGCAATCTTGTCAACCGAAAGGTAGGCAACTTTCTTAAAAGGTCCGATAAGTGGCGCCAGCGGTAAACATGTGCAACTCATAATTCGACAAGCCGTGGAAAGCAGACTGCCAAAGTTATCAAGCAGGTCGTGATTCTGCATATCGTACTAGAGGCAATCTCGGGCAAAACAGGCACTTTTTACTGTGAAATGCTGATTATGCATTACATTTTTTTTTCTGTGCGCAGATTCGTGGCCTGGAGAAATGAAGACCCTTTAAACTAGGTTTAGGGAAGTAATATAGAAGTTGTATAAAATGCAATAAGTAATGCAGTAATGAAAACAAAAAAAGCAAGATGTTTCATTTAAATTAAAAAAAAGTTGCTACCTGCTTTAGACAGAAGTGGCAACAATGTGTTAGAAACATAACTAACCGTGAGCAAGATGCACATACAAAGCTGTAATTAATTCTGACGTTTAGTACTCCACATACTTCCATGCCATTTATTTAGGGACATTCGGTATCAGAGATGTTGAAGACATAGTTTAATTTTTTAGAGTAATCAGCGATTAGAAGTATTAACATGGACCGGGGGAGAACTTATCCAAAGTCACTCTCTGCGCGCTCATACGCGAGTAATTACCGACATAAATTGGCATAAAACCGATCCGAATATTTTAGCATCATGTTCGGTAGACACCTTCATACACATTTGGGATCTGCGTGATTCTCGTCGACCGTCTCTCTCATTATCAGCTATAGCCGAAGCGACTCAAGTTCGTTGGAACAACGTAAACAATCACCTATTAGCCACAGCTCACGACGGCGACGTAAAACTGTGGGACCAACGCAAAGGCACCGCGCCGATTCAATACATATCAGCTCACCTTTCGAAAATTCACGGCTTAGATTGGAGCCCCACGTCGGAGACATATCTAGCAACGTCTAGTCAAGATTGTACTGTAAAATTTTTCGACACAAACAATCCAAGAAGACCTGATTCCGTGCTCTCTACAAACGCGCCTGTTTGGCGCGCTAGATTTACTCCTTTCGGTAATGGATTAGTCACAGTGGTCGTGCCTCAATTGAGGAGAGGTGAAAATAGTTTATTATTATGGAATACGGATAATAGAGGAACGCCGGTACATACTTTCATTGGACATAGGGATGTAGTTCTGGAATTCGAATGGAGAATGCAGAAGCCGAACGAGAGCGATTTTCAACTGGTGACCTGGTCGAAAGATCAAACTTTACTCGTATGGAAAATAGATCCATTCTTGCAAAAATTGTGTGGTCATGAACCGGAGGAATCGATCGAAGACGATATCATGGAAGAACTGACGAAAACTTCATCACCAAAAGTGCAACCGCTGCAACAAGAATTTTCTCTCTTAAATGTTCACATACCTAACCTGGATATAATTAAAATGGATGTAAATAAACGTACTTGCACCGTCAGGGTGGAATGCAACAAGGGAACTGCTTTGATTCAAGTCACTTTCCCCAATACTTATCCTCATGGCGTACCGCCGCTTTTTCAAATAGCGCAAGGTTCTACTATAGATAACGCTCTGTCAAATCAATTATTGCAGACTTTAAACCACGTCGCGCAGCAAAGAGTAATAAAGAATAGGACATGTCTGGAACCGTGCCTGCGACAGTTAGTCGCAACGATAGAACAATCAAATAGTGACTCTCTTGAAAATAAGAAACAATTTGAAATGAATTACATCGAACAAACATGTTTGGAACATTCAATAACACATATATTCCATTCCCAAGGACATCGGGTGCGAAATTCTGCTCCGTGAGCCTGCTGGTCTGTTTCGGCCGATCTACGTCATCTCGCCGCGCAAACCATAAGATAGATGCATCAACACCGCGAGCTTTATCGGCATTAGGAAATAATTACGCTTCCAAGAGGTCAAACAGCACTGTGACAATATCTTCGTATTATTACCAAAAACCTAGAAGAGGCCAAAGTCAGGGAAGAGGTATCAAGGCGTACGTGGTCGTATACGACGCCTCAAATTTATTTTTCGTAAACAAACAGCTTGGGGAAAAATACATTTTGGATGGCGATGTTGGCACTATCTGCAAATATAACGCCAATGTAGCATCGTCAGTCGGAAGAATGGACCTGGTTCAAGCGTGGACGCTAGCCGAGTTAGTTGTCAGTCCTCAGCAGGCTGAGGAGGATATGCAATGGACGGAGCATCCCTTTGGAACACAATTAATGCAGTCATTGTAAGTGGTTGAAATACGTTATCGTACCCAATTTTATTATCATGCAGATAAACTCGAATAGGATTACACATTACGCTACGCAATCCGATATACAGATGGCGGCGATGTTAAGCTGCATCTTTGGGAAAGAACAAGAAACTGCATCCGCCCGCAAGTCTTCGTTAAAACAGTTCTTGATACCGGGGGTAAGTTATGTAGCATCCCCGAATGGACCGTTGCGTTTTTCCCCCTTTTTTTTTTGAACATAGTTTTTACTCGATCTTTATTTGTAGCTGTTAGCAGCAGGAAAGAGGTGGCATAAGGTAACTAATTTCGATGTTGCTTCACTAATTTGCATGGCTCATCTGAATTTCGGAAGATTTGCACTCCCTGGCTTGATGTACAAAATACAAAATTGGAAATTGCATTGCATGAATGCGGAATAGTATAGATTCTCTATAGCATATAGAGTCATCATATTTACTTTTAATTTACGAAAAAAAAAGACAGTGATACTCTTGTTTTCCAAGTTCCTGTGAATATAAATCATATTTATATTGGCAGAAAAATTGTACAAATTCCTTACGGTTAGTTTTAAATTGTACAAGGTGGTTCCCCTGAAGACTGGATATTTGATTGTCTATTTTTTAATTTGTATAAAAATAGAGCTAAAGTATCTAATCTTTCGTGGAATAGTATTTTATTCTATGTTGTGCACTAATATACATGTACTATTTATCACAATTATTACTAGAACTATATAGTTGTGAATAAATCCAGCAGCATTTTCACATCGTTTCTCTATCATTGTGAATCAAACATGCTTCTTAGAGATTGTGGATTAACTAATTTTTTGTCCTATTTTTGTAATGTATTAATAATCGTATGAAAGCATGCTATGTGTACATAAATTTCCAAACTATGCCCAAGTTATATGTACATATATAATGTGCACGCAGTCGAGCTGTCGATGGGTATATTAGTAATGAGTGAAGGAATGGTAAATACGGCTCCTTAGTGATCCACAATTCATGTTATTCGTACGAGTTCGTACCATTTGCTCTCAGCACAATGCGATTCTTTCGGTCGATTTTTGTTATGTTTTATGACTTTGTATGCCAAATTTTTAATATTTTAACAAATATACTTAAATATATTTGTTAAACTATTTAACTTAAATATTATACTTCGTTCTTGAGATAGAAAAGTAAAAAAGAGTTGTTTAAGAGACATTTTGGGGTGGCTGTAACCCCTGTATCATGATATTTTGGGAAAAAATCCAAAAACACGTAAATATCATCTTTTAATATAGTTATGGATTAAAACAGAAAAATATGAATTCCTATTTTACCTGGCGGGGGATTAATATTTGTTCTTACTTTAACCCCTTACAACCCCCATCATGCACCACATCTCCTTATTAAACCAAAATGTCTGAATTGTCGAGAACATTGTCCTGTTTAGTTCAGATCGATATCTCTGTTAGTTCCAAAGATTTCATTAAAAATGTGTTTTAGGGGCGTAACTTTAGGAATCTGCACCTCCCCTACAAGTGAATATCAGCAGCTAAAAAAAAAACGGGTCGATTATTTTTCACTGCTCTATATGCCTGCAAAATTTGATCAAAATCGGAGGTGACCAGTTGGGTGACTTTGTTCAAGTTTACTTTAGATATTCTTTTATAAGGGGTTGGATTTTCCGCTAGAAACGTTTTTGTTAATGAGAAAGAATAGAACATGATACTCTTATGATACAGTTTGTCCTATTTAGTTACATCTTTTTCTAATTACTTCACTCAACGCTGTAATTAAGAGGGGTTACGTTAAACGACGATTATATTTTTTTTGAACCGTTGTTTCATATATCGAGATTACCTGGTGGGATTTAATTTTACCAAAGCACACATTTGAATTCCCAAATCACATGCATTCTTATCCGAAACAATTTTGTTTTTGCTATTTATTAAGGAAAATGTTGTTTCGAAACGTCGAACCGTGTTATAAGTAGTATTTGGGCTGCGAATTTAGCTTTCAATATAATTAACTGAAAATAGATCTTCAGTTATTTCTGAGTTTCCAGTGTAAAATTACAACAACTACTTGCACTCTACACAAACGTTTAATTTCCGTTCTCGATCGTCGATGCGATAAGGAATCTTAACGAGTCGGATAAGATTGTGTGTCCTCCTTTTCATTCTAAAAAAATGGAAAATATCTAGTGTTTCTTTTGTTCTGCACCCATCGCCGGCTGGCGTGCGTTCACTTAAACATCATTTTGCCCAGTGTTTTAAAGGTTGTATACTTGTTATTGTATATTGTTTGCTTAATTATTGTGAATAACTCCAAAATTTACACATAAGTACAATCTTGACAAAAAAAAAACAATAGTATCATTGGAAAACTATTACAATATTCGACCAATTAATAATTTCAACTCAACTTTCAATATACACTTTTCAGTCCGGAGGTTCGCCATACCACACGATCCCTCCAGCAGATGTCGTGGCAGACGGTTGGGTTTTTCCATTATTGAAGTCTACACGCTCCAGTTCACTGGATAATTTACGAATCGAAGAATATGTTCCGCTACCACCTCAACGAAGTCAAGGCTCTAATCTATACGAGTATTATAAGCTCGCCTACGCAGAGATTCTTCACCGATGGGGTTTACTGTACAATCGAGCTGAAGTCTTGAAATATATGTGTACTCCTAGCGAGCAATATAGGGGTATACAATTTACTACGGAATGCCAAATATGCTTGAAATCATCTCAGAGTTGTAATTGTAGCAGCTGCAAGAAGCTCTCTTTGAATTGTATCATTTGCCACGTGTCAGTGCGTGGTTCGGCCAACTGTTGTGTAATTTGTGGCCACGGTGGTCATACTTCGCACATGCAACAGTGGTTTTCGAGAAATAAAATTTGCCCCTCTGGTTGTGGTTGTTATTGTCTTGCCGAAACCGCAGGAATGTTTAATTAGTATTTATTTAGTTGAAACATTTTTTTTTCGTATTATGAGAAAAATTTAATTTTAACTTTATTTTTACGAACGAAGCAATAAATAAATTAATACAGGGCTTCTTTGTAATAAAATAAAATAGTTGTGAGCTTTTATACAAAGATTTAACAATTATGATAGAAATCCGAAATTAAAAGATGAGTATTACGGCTACCCATAAAGAAATTCTTTTTTTTGCTTTAACCAAAGATTAAATGATAAGTTTTTCTCATAAACATAAGCCTACTGACTGGTTCTTGTTGTGAAAATATTTATTTAATTTATGTTTTACTATATAATTTAATTTTCTATTGATGTTCATCTTGCTATCTCTTATGTAATTTTTGTATTCTTTTATTCCGATTTTTTTTTACCAGTGAAATGGAACCATTTACTTTTAGGGAAAATGTGATATTTAAACTAAAGCGATCGCTCCATCTTTATAAATATTAAATTTATAATTAATTAATATATGAATAAAAAGAAATGAAATAGAACTTGTTTGAATCGAGATTTGAAATTGAAATACATGATTTTGAATACTTTAATCAATAAATAGCTTATATGTACAAATTATTTAAGTATGTTTACTATTATCAATATTGTTTTTTATAATGGGTTATCCACAACTTCGGTAACCACAGCCAGGAGCGATGTTGCAACGATGGGTGGAAAATATCGTAATGCACTTTTTGTAAACGATCCAGGTACATATCAACACTTACTGCTGGTAGAAGAACACTTCGGCCTTCCGATGGAACCTGGTTCAATAAACTGCGAGCTTTAGTCAGATGTTGATGGGCTCTACATGCAACTTCGTAAACACTCTCTGTTAGGCGGTCGCTTTGTTTTCCTCGCAGAATTTCCTCGTGGCTCACTTTGTTTTTGGCAAGTATGTCTTGTGGAAGACATATTAAATTGATTTGTTTGCTTATGGGAATTGTCCTAAAATATTTCACATATATGTAAAAGCCAGGTAATTTTGCACTGATACACCATTAAGAATAAACGATACAGAGTCTGCAAAGTAGGAAAGGAGTTTCAAAGTCAAAGTATTAATAGAACACAAAATAACTTTTCAATATTCCGGATAATTCTAAGTTCTAAAGGAGTACAAAAAATATCTTATGGTTTAGACTCTGTATCTGTTGTAATTTTCAAAATAGCAATTCTGTGCTTATGGAAAAATAGTTATTCCTGCATGTCGTACTACAATATAATTCCTTCCTAATAACCATCCCATAATATACGAATATAATTCCAATTTATTGCCTTGTTTTCTTTTAATAATTTATTGTGGTGAATTATATATACCTTACATAGTCAATATATATGCAATATAAAGAAAGAATACAAAATAAATCTTCATTTCACGTACAAGCTGCCCTATGACGATTTAATCATTAAATATTCTGAATGAATTATATCATAATGGCTTAATTTGGTGGACAGATGTTGCAGAACACGTTGTATAATATGGTATGCTTAGATTATTTCTTAAACTTTTGAATTTGCGTGATGTAAATAATGCCTGCTATGATTACCTTTTCTGTTATCAGCAAAGTAAGTATTTTATAATCACTGCACTGCAGTAGTGAAACATATTCATTTTTTAGAAATGTAATAGCAGTATGTAGTAAATTATAAATAAATAGAATAGATTGGTTCAATTCATAGTTTCGGCCAAATGGTAAACTGGAATTTAAAGAACATAAATTTGCCTACGAATGCGGTCCTATAATGTCATACAGTCATTACACAAGATTTGTTCTGATGCAGACGACATGAAAGTAATGTACCTTCATCCTATTTTGACAAATTTGGTATAAGTCATTGTATTGTTGCTAGGATGAGAAGCTATGGAATAAACCTTAACACTGACATCTGTTGATATTTTGTACCATGGCCATTGAAGTTTTGCTGAATCCAGAGGTGTCCCAATTAGTAAAGAGATAAGACAAGAAAAGGTCATCTGTCAGCGGCCGTGTTGCCAGAAAAATGATCGATAGCGCTATTTCAATATTTTAAGCGCCTCAACTTTCTTCCCTAAACTAAACCAATCACAAAAGAAGTGTGTTAGAGAGAAAAGAGCAATCTCAACTCAAAGTGGGAAAGTTAGCATGATCATCATGGAATATTAATATTAATTACAACTGTTATTATTAAATAACAAGATACAGTCCAAAAAACAAGATGACTTAGAAACGCGTTAGAATTACTTGAGCAATAATGTTTAATTATGCTCAATGACCGTCAAAATCAACTTCAGACCAAGGGCTGCAGTGGCTCACTCTAAATCGACAGTTCTCTGGGCCTTATAGTCGTGCATACGGACCTACTAGGGTTTAACGCAAGCTAGCTCGTTGAGGCCTCGATACATTTCGCATACGACACCAATGCCTCGTTGAGATCTCGCTGATGTATAGTGAACCCAAAATGAGAAGTACATATGTCGTCATGTTTTTTCATGTTTATTTGGTCCATTAGATTCTAGGATCTACTGAAAACGACAAGTGACTTCTTTTC
The DNA here is from genome assembly GCA_004143645.1 of Protaetia brevitarsis. Taxonomy (NCBI): domain Eukaryota; kingdom Metazoa; phylum Arthropoda; class Insecta; order Coleoptera; family Scarabaeidae; genus Protaetia; species Protaetia brevitarsis. Next base: position 2,018,349 of record RXPK01000195.1, on the reverse strand, counting down.
TTATCTCGTCGCTGTTTCAACCTCTGGTAGGATTTTTATACGTGCCATATTTTCGATAAGAAGGTATGTTCTCATTTTTGTCAACAATTAAGCCAAGCCCTTGAAGTTGAAAAAGAATTCTCATGATGTAACAAGAAATACAATGGAGAGTCACATTAAAACGAAATGAACAACATAGATGATACAACTCACAACTGTATCGGGGATCATGAAATGGAGTGATTATACATTCACTAATTTACTGAAGGTGAAATAACACAAGAAGAATACACACTTTTTCACATAATGATATTTGGGAAAATGTTAAGTTTTATAATTACATACACATTATAATTATTATATCAGTAGCAGCTGCCCGACTATAAGTAGGAGACGCTACAGTAAATTCCTACAGCTTTTAATTATTAAATTATTTAATTATGGTAGCCCAAAATGTATTTAAAAATATCCGCAAAACTTTATTTGATTATAGGAGTCGGCTTTTCATAAATAAAATAAAATGTGGATCCTGTGTACATGTTAGTATACTCAATTGTTGTGGGCCTTTGATTGTGTGAACCGTGTACCAATGGAATGTGAGAAGGGAAAGTAAGAACAGTATATTTAACATTTGGACGCAAATAAGAGAATAAAACTCAAATCTAGCTACGACTGCGTATGTGTAGATTCCAAAAATGCTTTTAGATTCAATCCTATGCGATAACAACACCGGTGTTATTGCAGTTGCTTATTGTACAGATAGGTATTGAATGTTTGTGTGTGAAATTTTGCTGGGAACTTTCAAAACTGCCACATTCATGCTATTATTAAATCAATAACTAATACCTTAATTGCTGTACAATTCCTTGAGCTTTCCCTAGATGTGAAGCAGCATGATCGGCATGAACACTTTTTACACCACTTCCTTCCAGTAGTAAGTAATACACATTTGATACAGTATTTTCTGTATACTTCTCAATATCTTCTAAATTACTGAAAGTGTTCTTATTGAGATTGTCGCTTCTACCATTGATTAAATTTTTAAAATACCTCTTCGTAAAATTTGCACGTGTAACTGCCTAGAAATACTAAAATTGTATTTTAATTGTGGCAGTTATTTAAATTTTTGCCATTCTTTACCTTAAATAATTCTATAGCAACCGGATGTTGTGGAATTTTCATAACATCCTTCGTGAACACTTTATCTATCAAATCATCCCAAAATTTCAATCTCATCAAGCCAATATTTTGTTGTGTGACTTGTTCGCCTACTCTAGCTACCTCAATATTGAAACTTCGTACTGCAAGTGCACAGGATCTAGATTTGTTAGTTAGAAGCAAGGTACACATAAAATTTTCATAATCGTGTTTCCTAAAAAGTATATGACATGATTCAACCTGCATTTAGTACAGCAGTAATTGATTACATACTTTACGGATTCCAAACAGTAATCGGCCGCAGATGTAGATTTTCGTTTGACGTATGTTTTTCCACATTTTGGGGATAGTATTTGGCGGACATTATAATAAAATAAACTCATTTTTAAATAATTGTTTTATATATTTTCGTATGTGGATAGCTGATTTGGCGATTTACATATACGTTAAGGGAAAAACATGATTAACTCAGTTCTATATGCACGTCCTTTTCTGAGTAAATGAATACAAAGTTGTAGGTACAAAAACCAGCTTAAAAGGTGCCCTTCTAGGTTATGTATAACGTTTTCTTTTTTGACTTTTGACGTTTCTGCCGATTGATAGCAATTGATAGCGATGGTGTGGTGGCATGCATGTAGTAAAGCGGTAGAGCTAGTAACTTTGTTTTTTTTTTGTCCCTTTGCCGCCTGGCTTTACAACGCAAATCGCATAAATTCTTGATACAATGCCAAAATTTAAGACACAACACAATATTTTATGAAAAAAGGCTCTGTGTCATGACGCAAATCGCAAATTGACAAATGAGGATTACCGCGGTAATCTTAAAAAATTTCACTATTTGTATCTAATAGAAAAATCTGATGATTTAAGCTCGATCGCTCGATCCATTCAAGGTTCGGATACTTTTTGTACTTTATTGGCATCCCTGCTTAACCCTTCGTTAGTGTGGTGGGGTATGCCATACCCCAGTATGTTTGCCTACATACTGGGGTATGCCATACCCCACCACACTAACGAAGGGTTAAAAGTTGCAAGCCATCCACAAGCTTGTTCTTCGTTTTTTTTTTTTGCTGTAAAGATTTTGTATTCTTATTTGTATTGCGATAGGAATCAATACGCAAGGTTCTCATTCTATGATTTCAGATTTCAGTAATGTTGTTTCATGATACAAGTAGTCCACAATCTTAAATCATACATCAGTGAAATTTTTTTTCTGAACACGCATACATTATTTTTTAACCTCATCATTTTAGCGTCACGACACAGAACTTTTTTTTTCATAAAATATTGTGTTGTGTCTTAAATTTTAGTATTGTATCATAAATTTATACGATTTGCGTCGTAAGGCAAAGCGGCAAAGGAACACAAAGAACTACTAGCTGCACCCAGTGTAGCTGTTTCGATTTTTTGTTGTACACTTGACGAAAAAAGTATCCGAACGATGCGAGCAGAAGCCAGTGAGACAGATTAAGATATCGGGTCCCTTCTATTACAAGGAGCCGGTATTTTCTCTCTTGCTTGCTCAGGCTTAAATCATTCAGTTATTATTTTCTTCAAATCTACCAGCATATTACAGGAAATTGTACTATAGATTGCCAGAAATTGTACTAGATTTGTTAAATTTTATAAAGTTTTCACCATGAATGCAAATGCGGGATTTTCAAACTAAGAGTTACCGTTTACTATATAAAATTTTAATGTTCAATCATAGTTTTTACGAATGTTCAAACACATTGAGAAAACAAGGTATAATACCTTGGGTAATACCCTAGAATTTTTTAACAGAAAAAAAAAATTAAAATTAACATTTAGGTAAGTATTTAGGCATCCATTAACATATTTTAAAATGAATTAGATTTGGCAAATGCGTACTGACCTATCAGAAAGACTCAAAATACTAAAAACGGCAACACTGCCTGTACCGCTTTCCTACATGAATACTACCACTACCAGAGGTAATATATCTACTAATCGCAAAACGTCAAAAATAAAAAAAACGTTATTCATAGAAAGGCACTTTTAAGCTGGTTTTTGTATTCATTTACTTACAAAAAGATATGCATATAGAACTGAGTTAAACATGTTTTTCCCTTAACGGTGTAAATTTACAGTATTCTTTTTGTGTGTAGGTGAAAAACATAAAAACATCAGGTTTTCCAGCCTCTTTTATGTATTTTCGTATTTTGCCTTTTAACAGAGTTTCTCTCATCTACGCTGAAAGAAGTGCTGATAAAATCCCAGACTTTACTTCAACCAGTACGTAATTTTTACAGCGTCCATAACGTATTTTAATTTTTACTTCTGTGTAGTAAAATTATAGATAACTTGTAAAAATATTTGTAAACCAGAATAATACATCGGGGGAAAAAATGGTTGATTATTGCCGTATTTTTAATAAATTTAATAATTCCATAGCAAAATAGTATTTGTATTGTACATATATACAAGTAGTTTAAATTAGTAATGTGAAAACACCACATTCAAATATTTGTCGTCAAATTAGAATGCATCAGCATGCATGTATTCAGTGGTTGTTTATTTTGCAGTGACTCACAACCCAAAGTTCAATTAGCATTGTCACATATTATATGCGATTTTACAGATTGTTGGTAACACAGTTCCACAACCACCGACATTTGAAATCACATACAAAGTTTTCCTGTGTATACTTCATAAGACAACAATAGTATCTTTATCAAAGTCAGCCTGTATCTCTAAAATACGTTATTTGCGCACAAAATTCGATTAAGATGTTTTATTTAGAATTATGTCCTCTATATACCCGAAGCACAAACTTTTTAATAACACGGGAAGATTATAAAATCACAAAGAAATATCCTAGTTAAAGGCTAAAAAATTGTTTATAATACAAGATGGCAGCAGAAGCTTATTAATTGCCTCACACACATTTTAATGCCCCAACAATGAACTACATGCTCAGCTATAGAATAACTCTCTTTTTATTTGTCTTAATATACTATTAGGATATATTTGTATAATTATTATTTTAAACTTATAACATATTCTCTTAATTTTATTATTAAATTAGTAGGATTTGGATGAGCTGTATTGAGCCAGTCTGTCAATTTTGCATACTCATCAGCATGAAGAGAATTTATTTCAAATGCTAAAAATATAAGTTATAAAAGAAATTCATCTACAAATAAATAATTTACTTACATTTTACATTGTAATTTTTATCAAAAATAATAGTAATTCGATGTTGTTGCATATTTTCAAATACAACATGCATTACAATTTGGTCATCCTTAGAAGCTCTCAACGTTATTTTTACATTGAAAAAACATTCATAACATTGTATAGCTTTCCTGTGAGCTGCAATTCTCGAATTGCAGTTTTGAATGCTGGTATGTATTTCTAAAATAAGCGTGTCAATTACCTATCGATAAATATGAGATTAAATTTCATACTTGTTTTCAACAGTTTTACTTCGTTCTCTAAATCATGAAGCCTCTTTCTACGATCCTGTATTTGGGTCACGATCTCCTGATAGTTCAAGTTATTATTGAAAATTTCTTCTTCGCTACATGTGTTTTCTATCTGCGATTTAATATCTGTTAATGTAACATGATCCTTATCAATCCGTTGATTAGAAACAGATGCTAAAAGACAACTCATGAATAAGTGGCTAATAATGGCTATTAATACATACCTTTGTGTTTTATCCTTTCTAATAAGTTGCTATAGATACTTTCTGTTTCCTTTGCGTTGTTCGTTGCAATTTTCGGAACACTCTCACTTTTTTCGTCTAACCAAGAAGTAAAAGATGAATTAGGGGATGTGACAGTTTTCCACGTTTCAGATCCACCCATTGTAAATTCAGAAAAAAGCATGCTAATTAAAAGTAATACGCTGCTACAGTTTTATTTTTATTATTTTTCGTTACATCAACGCCTACAAATCCACATTCAAAATATTTGGATACAAATGATTTCATTGGTTCATAAATACTAAATACTACTGCGAATTGTAGGCGATAGATGGCAATGGTAATGGCGGCTCGGGAGTGCTGTGTTGTATATGGTACCAAAGTGGGTATATCCTAATAATGCAATATTTAATTTTTCATATATATTCATTATATTCCATTGTCTACCAATACCAGTCAGTTTAATGCCTCTATTTCAAACAAGGGCAGCGAACTGCGAGTCATTCAGTGTTCTTTCCGCTTTTTTTATTCGTGATTCAGATGCAAGTGGAATTTAGCTCTACCTGTTTGCTTGTTAATGTCAAAGATAAGGAAAGTTGTGTTGTGTTTGCGTTTTGCGTATCTCGTATACCTACTATTTTAGTTTGGATGATTGTGCATTGTTTAATGTAAAGGTTAAATATTTTAAATAGTGCTGTGTTGTACTACCATTAAAATATGTTTCATCACATAAAATGACTTAGTCATGTGAGCAGGGGCTTCTATATTGCAACAGTATGTCGTGATGTTGTTTGTTATAATTTACTTAAATTCGAAATTCTCTTACAGAGTATGAAGAATTTGGCTGTGTTTGATTTTGACCATACAGTGATAGATGGTAATTCAGATACAATAATTCGAGATATATTACCAGCCGAAAAATTTCCACACTCTCTGAAGCAGCTGCACACCAAAGATGGTTGGACCGCATATATGCAAGGAGTATTTGATCATCTTCATAAGAATGGTATAGGAATGTTAGATATCACAAACACTATTAAAAACATTAAACCGGTAGAAGGAATGTGTGAATTGATAAATTTCTTGAAGCATGAATTGAGTTATGATATTATTATTATTAGTGATGCTAACACCTATTTTATAGATACATGGTTAAGAGAATTTAGTCTGTTATCTAACATTGAAAAAGTTTTTACGAATCCTGCTGATTTTACTGATAACATGTTAAAAATTGAAATGTATCACTTGCAAACTGAATGTAATTTAAGTACAAAGAACCTTTGTAAAGGAAGAATTCTACAAGAATATCTCGATCTTCAAAAGGAAAGAAATGTGTCCTATGACCGAATAGTTTATGTAGGTGATGGGCACTATGATTTGTGCCCTATCTTAAGACTAAAAGAATGTGATTTAGCATGTGTAAGGGCTGAATATAAATGTGCAAATTTAGTGAAGACTTTACAAGCAAAAAAACCAATAGACAAGACTGGGAGGATTTATCATATTAAATCTGATGTTTTATTCTGGAAAAGTGGTTGTGATATTTTGTCTCATATAAAAGATAAATTTATATTATAAAACTGCCGTGAATCTTAGTATATCATTTTCTCTTTTTGATTGAAATTGCTTATTAAAATTTATTAGTTTATAATATTTACTGTGATTTAATATCTTGATGTAAACTATTTTACAGAATAAAAGTCAGTGACAGCTTGGTTTTTGTCATTCCATTTTTATCTTTAATTTACTTCGCTACTTATAAGTGTTTAGGTTGCTTTACAGTTGTTGTACTTTTTTTTTCAAATAAAATGGTTAATCTGGATTAACCAAACTCACTAAGATGGTTCACTCGTTCTCCTAAATTGGGGAAATCCATGAGAAATTATATATGTATGCAATCTTTTCTATTTTCTCTTGACAAGGATATTTCTTGTAGAAAATGCAGTTTTATGGAACAATTTCAAAAATAACCTTGAATAATCGTGTACGTTTAACCTCTGTATAATGTATAAAATGAATAATTGCAATTATATTTACTAGTCTGGGACCGGAAACTAATGCTCTGTTTTGTCGACAAGGTTGCTCGCCACCCACTTCAGCACACCGAACTACAACTAACTTGGCGGTACATTCAAATGGGTCGTTTAATATACTTTCAATATTTTCATTTGGTTTATACCAAACATTTCCTAACCATAATAGTACAGTTTGTAGTTAATAAGAATTTAAAAAAAATAATAAATTAATAACTTAATTAAAAAATAAAAATAACGAAAATATAGTTGAATTACATTGTAATTTAATTACAAAGTAATTGAATCATAATATAACTAGTTATTTTCTATTTAATTATGGTGCATCGTTTCATGAGGATGTGACAACAATAATGAGCATAATTTTCAAAGCGGTATGTTCGGAAATTCGTCTTTGAATTTTTGGTACAAAGTTATATAAATCTCCGTGAGCATGTATCCCATGCTTGCTGCAATTAAATTAATTTTAAAAATGAAATATCAAAGTAGAAAATAAAAATAACATTGACATTTCTTACATTTCATTACTTTTGAAATTGGATATTTTCAGATTAGAATTTAACAAATCTTTGAAGCACTTTCTAATGTTTATTTTTACAAAAAAAAAAGAAAACACTTATTTCTAATATCCAAAACAAAATTACGTCTAAACAACGTTTTAGTCAAACGGCGGTAACTGCTCATCAGGATCAACTCTCATAATTTTATCAGCTAACACCATCTTGTTTATCATTTCTTGTTGATTCTTTCCACCGCCAATTTTAGCTAAATAGAACGCTTTCTGAATAAGATTCCTGCTTGCTTTAGGTAGGTAGGGTGGATATTCTACATTAAATCGTATCACGAGATCCCCACGTTCGTTTGGTTTTTCTATGATGGGCATGCCTTCACCAGTTACGATTTTTTCATATCCAGGGCTGTAGAATACATGAAATCAGATACAAGCAAGCTAAGTTAAAGTCACAGGCTAAATGACTAATGTCAGTTCCTAACTTGAAACACTTTTGGCGGTCTACTTACCATACGATATCTGTTATTGGTATTCTTACTATGCGATGATCAATTGTATTCACAGTTATTGTGGTGCCCAACAACGCATCCTGTAAGGTGATATCAGCTTCTGTCACTAAATTATCACCATCCCTAATAAAATGTTCATGCGGCTTATCTTCGGTTATAAAAATGATGTCGGCTATAAGAAATAGGTAAATTGTTATATTAGATACTGGTGATATACTCTTTAAACTAATCTTTAGAATATATTTATATTTCCACGAAATAACTATTTCGGTGAAGTATCAATATTATCTCAAACTATTTATGCGTAGATATTTGCTCATTAAATTAGATGTTTACCAGCGATATGAGCAGGATTTTGATCTCCTTCCTCAGGAAATAGTATTTCGGTACCAGGTCTTATACCTGGCTTTATTGGTACACTTAATATTTTCTCTCTTATTTCTGTTTTTGTCTTCTCCGGCCCCATATATTCCAACCTTTGGATCTTCATTTTTTTAACTCCTCCGAAAAATATTTCGTGCAATGTCAGGCAAAGCTGATGCCTGATGGGTGGTTGCTTTTTGCACATGCCTTTTCCTTCTGGGAGGTCGTACAAAGGCTGGGGATTCAACAGATAATCCATTAGATCTGCATACGGCGATGCAGTTCCGAAAAAATCTTTGTAAGTCTTCATCGGGTCGCCGTGATAATGATATGGTTTAATATAATCGTCTGGTCCAGGAACGCCACTTTTAAGGCCTTCTTCGCCATATTGGTCGAAAACAGCTCGGTGCAATGAATTTCCGAGGACGTCGTAAGCCTCGCATATCAGAGCAAAAACTTGCTGCGAGCTTTCGTGGCTTAGCCTTTCGGGGTTAAATTCCAAAGCCAGATTTCTAAAACTAATTTGCTACATAATGTTGCGTTGAGAATCAAAGTGGAAGTATTGACTAGTCTTACGCCTTCTTTATCTCTAAATCCGTGCTGTTCCTTTGTATTTGTAATATTCCGTAATAATCCAAGCCCATTTTACTTTTTACGGCTTTTTATCTGTCATGAAAATGACGTTTATTAAATTAGTTTCGTAGTCAGTTCTGTAACCATCTGTAACTATCTATAACCGTTTCAATTAACTTATGCTAATAGTCTTTTAGTGGTAGGAGTGCTATGCATTTTATTATTATCTACGTATTTTAATAATAATGTGGTTACATTTGCAGTTACCATTAACAGATACAGTCAATTCATACAATATAATACAATACAAAAATTTATTTGCCGAAAAGAGATCTACATGATGCAGGCCATTGTCAATAGAAACTATTAATACAATACGAAAAAGCTGATGGATGAGGTACTGTGAAGATAAGTTTCCGTAAATAATATCCTTTTGCACATAATCTCGTCTTTCTTTTGTTAACATAGTTTCAGTGAAAATATTTATGACAACATAGTACAATGAAGGAAGAGTATTAAAGGATTAGATTAATTCGAAACGCAATTTTTGCAATTTGGCCACAACAATTTCGGATGAGTGAGCTGGTGCATTGACGTGATGAAACAGGACCTTTTTCTTTGCCGAATATGACCGGATCTGCCTCAATTTCTCGTTAAATCAATCCAATAATTCACTATAGTAAGTACTGCCCCGTGATTCTTTTTGAAAGTCTGTGAGAATTATTCCCTTTGTATCCCAAAAACAGTAGCCATGACTGTTCCGACCGATGGAATCGTTGTGGCGCCTTTGTAATTAGAATAGAACACCATGCACCAGTACTTCTGAGTGGAGCATGATGTTTAAGGATGTATGGTTATTATTTTAATTTATCAATAAATGGTGAAACCGTTTTGGTTTCTTTGGAGCAGATTTACCTGGAAAAACTTATTGGTTTGGTTGTCGTTTGGTCTCTGGCGTATAGTAATGGATTCAGGTGTCATCAACGAATATCGTCGAATTCATCAACAAATACGTCGTAAAAACTCCTGCGGATTTCGCTTAAAGAGGTGCAAACACTGCTTCAAAATTGACAGCCGTATCTACTTGTTGCCCGAAGTGCGCAGTGGCGGTGCTCATCGGGCCAACACCTTTCTCATTCCTAAGTTATCATGCAAAATGTTTATTGCCGTGGACGTATGACACACCTACGGCATCTGCTAATTCGTGCGCTTTCGTTCGGTGATCAGCCAGAACCGTCTCAGTGACCTTTTCAAATATTTTCTCAGTAACCAAGTCTGCTGGGCCACCTGGGCTCTTCTCATAAAAGACAGATGTATGGCCACGTTTAAATTATTCGTTAGGCCAATATATCACAGGTGTCATAGATGGCGAAAAATTCCTACAGACAAAATTTAATTTTGCTTTTATTTTTTCGCACTTTTTTCCATCATTCTTTTTTCATTGTACCGAAAAACACCAAATACGTTTAATACAAATGACTATCAAATTAAGACCATAGATAAATAATATAATATTAATCAAGACTAATCGAATGGATTCAATCTAAAATTTGACGTGGCGTCATTTGATATATATGGCCCTTCCTTATCTCTGCACATGGTGGAATACTACAGTAATGTCAAATTCCTACAAGAATGCCATCTGTCTTCAAATACGGATATTTATTGATCAACCCTCGTACGGTCTTGCACGTTTTTTAAGCGGTTTAGTTTTTCCTTTCTTCGTTTAACATGGATTTTTCTCGTTTTCGGAAAACCCGTACCTTTAGATCAAGTCATCGAAATGCTGGAAGACCAAGGCAAAGACGCACTGTACAAGTAGAAGAGCAGAATATAGACATAGTAAACGAAGATCCCTCAATTAGCAGTAGACAGTTAGGTGTTGCAATGAATTTCCCAAACCTCAAAACTGTTCATTTAGCTTTAAAGGAAAACATTCTGCACCCATATTATGTTGCTAAAGTTCAACCTCTTTATGAAAACGATAACCTCACCGACTGAATTCTCGCAACACGACTTTAACTATAATTAAGAGTGTTAATTTATTTTTATTAACCTTTAATATACGGAAAGGTAAGTTCTTGTTATGCTTTGCTTGGCTTCTGGGTTGGAACTGCATCCTAGATCTTCTGGCGGATGTTTCGACCACAATCGTAAGGGACGTGTTTAGGGCTGCTGCTGTTGTTCACCTGATGCTGAAAGACTAACATATGGGGACGCGGTTATATATTATAGCCTGTAGTGCTCACGGTTCAGAGGACCGTGATGGTTGTGATTGGGTTGTTTCGAAAGGAGGAGGGACTTCCAGGCGTTGTGCAGGAGATAACTGTCACCACGATTCAGGTTATTAGGATGTTTATGAATTTCAATGGATTTGGTAGCCGGTCCCCAGCTTATGCTTAGCAAACGTAACACGAGTGCCAACTAAACGTTTTCTTTTACCAATGTAAACACAGCCGCACGCGCATGGAATTTGGTAAACATAAGGAGTTTCGAAAATATTACGATCATTGAAGGGAAAGGAACTGAAAGATATAAGTAGGTTGTGTTTGGAAAATGTAAGATGTGATGTAGGTGTTAGTGTATGGTACGCTGGATCTGATGTCTAGGGTTCTTATTCTTGGATACTGCAATAGACCTTTGGATTGAGGAATTTATGACGCCGTTCTCCTGGGCAACATAATGATGAGAAAAGGAATTTAGGTAACTATCGGAATGTGTAGGTTGCGATAAACACAATATCTCAAGGGACTATCAGAGGGACGTTTTGGGGAGGACACCTAAGGAAAGGAAGAGTACCGCCTGATTCGACTTCCATGCTGAATTTTATGGAACTATGTTGGAAATTTAGAAATGTGAGGTAAAGAATCACGCTACATGGACAGATTACGAATGTGTCGTCAACGTATGTGAAGCAGCATTTCTGGTAATTGTTAATATTTACAAAAATCCAAAGGCAATAAAGTATTATTATTATTCTGGAAGGTTAAGATTTGTTGTTCCGATGCTTCCATAAAAATGTTGGTAAGCTTCAGCAGAATCCATGGCTGTACCCGAATCTTGTTGATGATAACAACCGCGGAAATGGAAATAGGTAGAATTGGTATGGACAACTTTCCATCAAATCAGCTAATTTATCCTACTAGAGTTTGCATAGTAGAATTTCACGGATTCATCCAGCCGGATGAAAGCAAAGGTTCGAGAGTCCGCCCCTGAAGCACACCAGAATCAACACTACCACGTGAGAACGTGAATTGTTCCAGTTTGTGAGATGCAGTCTCCCAAAGAGATAAGGTTTTAGTAATTCAAGTGAATTTCTTCACGGAATTGATAGAGTTTGCTAAATCAATGACTCTCATATCGGTTCGCATACCCGAATCAATATTGCAATTGCAATATCCCAGTTATTGCTGAACATCCCTTTCTGTATCCGCGCTGATTGGTGAAAAGTACCTACCTGTTTAAAACTATTTGTCAAACGGGTTGTAATTGTTTGCTCAAATACTTTGGATATCGTTGTCAAAATACTGATAGGGCGATAGTTTTTACATTCATTTTTATTACCTATCTTCAATATTAGAATATTTTTTCTACTAAAGTTTCTGAAGTATTTAAACCAAATTATTTAGATTTTTTTTCGAATAAAACGATTGACAGGAGAGGTATCTAAGAGAAGCAGACAAAAGAATTTCCTTGAAGGTGGCTCCCATTCCCGGTTTCCCACGAATTCCGTATTTTTAAAATTTGTTGTGAACTAATAATACTTGTAATTATTTTTTTTTTATATTACTAACTATACAGTCGCGAGCAAATGTTATAGGCACCTTTGACAAAACTAATGGGTTTCATGTTTCTTGCATTTTTTTTTTGTGACAGTTATTTCAACGCTTATATAATCGTCTTTATGGTTACAATAGTCTTTATATATACCTTTTGTAAATGTGTTATTTTTTTTTTATATATTTTCAAGTCTTCGAGATGTCACTTTCCCCCTCCCATCTAAAAAGTATTATAGCTATACTAAAAACACTCTAATATGCAACAAATTAATAAGATCCCTTAAAATATGTAGTTATTTATAATGTATTACCTACAAGCTTTTATTTTCTCATTTCTTACTGTGATATTCGCTCAAAATTTAGGGTGCCTATAACATTGGCTCGCGACTGTAATTTCTTCTAATTTAATTTTAATCGTTGGTATTGAAAAGGAAAGGGTAAATGAAACACATAACTAAAAGTCAATATGACCAAGGGAAGAATGTAGTCAGCCCTTCTTTATTAATTGAAAATATAAAGTAATAGACACATCGTAGTAATTACACATTCGTTTCCATATAAATCTAGAAATTTATAAGTTGTTTCCTTCATACAAATGTTTGGACAGTGAATACAAACAGTAACGACGAATCACTTAAAGTTCAACAAGGCACGCAAAACAGTTTTTAGAAATTTCATTTTATGTATGTATGTAATTTGTGTATATATTTATAATAATATATAATATTTACGATAAAGAGCTAGACATTTATTTAATATATAAATTTTGGATAATATTTTTTCCATTCGATCTCTCTCAATAATTAAAACAAGTAACGTAATTATATATTTATATTAATTAAATAGTAATAATAATAATAGTAATTTATCTAATAAACATTTCGTATCATCCGTTTATAACGCTCCTGCCAGCAAGAGAAAATCTTTTTTTCTTTATAAATATAAGTAGAGTAATATTAGGCAACCCAATCGTGTCAATTGCGAGCCGCCCAAGAAAACTTTAGCGATGGACAACTGCCATTTTTACACTTCACATTTCATGCTATCAATCCGAGAAAATATTTCGTCAAGTCGAATTTAGCGTTATGTTGGCACATTATTTCGATATGTCATTCATCAAATTGTTGCATTTATATATCTTCTAATTTGATATAATTACATCTTTGCTTATATTCATGTACTTGGTATGATGAAAACAAAAATGCAAAATTTTCGTTCGATTGGGAATTATATTTTTTTATTAATTAGGTTTAGATCTTCAGATATGGCTAGGTGTTATGAAATTAAATGGTAAATTATTTAATGTTAAAAGGTTTTTGCAGGTAGTCCCTAACCCTAAATTGATTTATTTAAATATCACTAGATGTGGATTAGTATGATGAAGGTTGTGATAAGTTATAAATGTATCCATGTGTAGTGAAAACAAAATCAACAAAAATAAATAAATAAATACATTGTGATAACATACAGGGTCCCACCGAAGATTAGGTCTTTGATTGCAGCCCTATTTTTTATTTTAGGAAAAAGTCTTTTGTACAAAAATTTTACAGAATTCAATGCTGCATAACTTAAAAATATTTCTAACTGTACAAAATGCTCCCGAAGTAGACAATTATTTTAAATGGAACATCTATAAGTATATTATTCTACTTTTTAAATTTACACAGAAAAAAATATCATCTTTAACAACAATGTTGGTATTTATACTTTTGTGAAAAATGGCCTCGTTGTATTCCTCGGTTATGGTGGCGTAGTTTGTATTTGCGTTTGTTTTAGATGCTTAGATTTTAAATACCATACATACTCACTTGTTTTGATACAAAATCGACACTAAAATCGATATAATTATATACAAGTGTTTACTATATTCCGGAACATTTGATGAACTTTAGTCCAAGATAACTAGATTTTCTAAATAGCACCCAATATCTTTCATTATGCTAAAGTGGCTAATATAAGGTCATGTTATTGTTCTGCGTAGAATTTGAAAATGGAACAGTATAAAGGTGTTCCATTTAAAACAATGGAATAAGTGTCCGTTTGCATCTTTCTGGAACAGCTTGTGTAGTCATACATATTTTTAGGTTATGCATCAGTGGATTTTATAAAATTTTGTAGAAATGATATTTTTCTAAATTGCAAAATAGGTTTGTTACTAAAGCACCAGTTTTCGGTTGGACGCGCTGTATAATGGATTAAGATACCTAGATACGTATTATCAGATTACCTTTAATGGCAAAGACAATTAAACATAAACTTAAACAAAAAAAAACTCCTTAGAAATTTAATTAAATGTAGGTTTATTTCTAACTACATAAATAATTTTCGTCAAGACGTGGATTGAGATTGTATAGCATGAAATTCAGCCATATTGCGCTCCAAGGAAATGTGCCATACTAGCACTAAAACAAAGTTATGATAGCAATAATAATAATAATATCTCCTATGATGATGATACTCGGCATATGAAAAATTCATATGCGTATCTCCTCATTTGTTTTAAGTTATAAGCTAAATGAACTAAAATTATCCCTATAATGACTTATCAACAGGTTTATATATAACATAAATGAACATGAGCCCGATCTCGATCCTGCTTCAGCTTTTATCAAAGTAGCTAATGAGAAAAAATAAGCAATTATATAAAATATGGCGTGAACAAAAGAATAATATCTAATATGTATATAAAAAAAAAGATGTTTGAGTATTTTTTTTTCATCTTCACACGCGATGGATTCCATGGTTCGTTTTGGTGGCTCCGCCGGAACAGGATCCAGGCCGGCGCAGAAAGTGGTAAAAGATAAAATTTGAAAACTCCAACAGCAAAAGTGTTCCCAAAACACAGCATTTCAACAATTATATAACCACGCTATTTATAAATAATTTAAAGATTATGTAGTAGTAAGTCGACATTTGTAAAAAGACAAGTTGAATTGTCCCTATTATAATATGTGTAAAAATATTTCCCCATTTTTACTCGTTCTCAATGTTCGTCCGCGAAAAATTGATTCTGATTCCTTTCTTGGTACGTTCTCGGGAAGCGGCGTCCAGTGACGCACAGCCTGTACTATGTCAGCATCTTGTAGAACATGATGGCCAGAGAAATGTTTACGAACAGCACAATTATCACCAGCTGTTGGCGCGCGAACCAGTCCTGTAAAATATAAAAGTTTGATATTGAAAAAGAATCGATATGTGAAATTTAGAGGGACGGGCTTATAGCACACACAAAGAAACGAACAATTTTGTTGCATCGTAAAAGATTTTATACGATTACATTTGTTTTATATCGAGTCGATTATAACACAACAGCTTAACACCATAAAATGAAGTGTTTTAAACATAATACGCGTGCATGGTGGTTTTTGTGCGTGCTCAAAAGTTTTGTGATACACAGACATGATTATCGACACGAATAAAATTAAATTTGCAACGCTTCAATTGATTTACCTCATAGACATTCGTTTGGGTCGAATGATTAATATTTTTACTTTCTTGTTACTATCATGTTGTTAAACGTTTGATAGTAGCTAGAAAATAGGGTTTTGGTAAATAAAGAATTACGATTTAAGATACTGGTTGTAACCTACAAACGATAATTAATGTTTAGACTGTAACGATAATATTAAACACACAAAACTAGACGACAAAATAGTAATCTAAAGATAAATTACGATACAACATATTCCCAATCAACACTTAATAATATAATAAACGTTTAAGTTTGACTTTTACTACTAATAATAAATCTATGGTGCACATAACAGTTGAAAAATTTTTTAATATTGGTTTCTACCAGTTTAGTGGTTTTCTACAATAGACATAAATTAATATTTAAATTGTAACGATCAAGGATCATGTGAACAAGAATTTTAACTACTTTAACTTCAATCGCCACCTTTTGAGTTCGTTCTAGCCAATAGGAAATCGAGCTCGGCTTCTGGTTGTGATGTTTCTTGGTCAAGGATAGTCAAGAAACACATAAATAAGAATGAACAGATAGCGTCGGCGCCTTTGACCTCAGGGAGCAAAAATTCCAGACCCTCAAACTGCTTATTGACATGCTATTCCCTAAAAAGATCTCAGAAAAGGTGGATTTGCTAGCTGTGAAGTTGAAATGTTCCTCGCCACAGCTGCTACAGTAGTCACAATTTGAAACCGCGTTTTCGCTGAAGCAACATTAAGAAACTTTTTACCTCTGTTGCTTCTTTCGGAAATGTTCCTGATTGTTTCCGCAACAAATTCCGACTGTTTCTTATTGTTTTATTATGCTGCTTCAGTGGAAACGTGACTTTATGTTGATAGAAACATCGTTGATATCAGTCTTTTAATATTACTTTTACTGGAATCCAGTTAAATAAAGCTGCAACGCTTACTCGACACCGAATCGAGTAAATGAAATGCGATTATGGCATCAATGAATTAAGTTCATTATTTTAATTACAAATTGACTCTATAACAATAATTAAAATTTATTAGGATTAGGAATAAAATACGTTAAGTCAACCAATTTGCAATTAGCATATCAATAAGTAATATTCATTGTATATATTGATGCCTTTCTTCATTATTCTCCTGAAGTTCATACATAAAATTGATAACTCGCGCCCATTTAGTAAACCAAATAAACCAGCTAAAACAAAACTGGTGTCATAACAATAAAATATTTCATTGAGCCAATCAAGGTACCATTTCATTTTCAATGATTTTGGTTCCATTAAGACAATGCATGATGTATTACTCAATAAATTCCGTCGTCATTAATAACATCTTTTTCAATAATTTGATGAACTCGTTCTTTAAGTAATTTTAATGCATTAGTTCATGTGGACAATGGTTTCTTTCATTGTTTTAAGACCCATTTTTGGTTCAGTGTGACCGTTCCTGTAAGTTTCTTATTTTTGGCAACAGGGAGTAACACAACGAAACAAAAAGATTCTTAATGTTGCTTCAAAAAACGCGACTTCATGAGGCTGGAAACCACGCTATCTGGCTTAACTTCCATGAATATGCGTTCATAGGTTATAAACTTGAAAAACTGTGAAATGACTGTTAATAATTGTTTTGAGAAGAGCTGAGCTTGGCTTCGTATTTGTTGGAACCAAACGAACTTAGGAATGATGGCGATTATTTTACATGTTCCTTGCTATAGTTTCAAAACGACATACTTGGCAAGTAATGTCATCTTGTCAGCAAATTTTTGATAATACAACGTGGGTATATAATATTGTTTCTGAATACCACATTTTCCATAAATATTTATTGTAACATTGGCCATTGCATAACTACATTTGTATAGACATGTCTGCACCTAACGTCGAAATTAAATTTTGAAAGCTTTGCAATTTTTTTTTTTTTCATGTGTCATCTAACGGCCACGTGACGTATACCAAAATAAATTTCGAAGTGATTAGAACCGCTAGATGGCAAAAAATACCATATTTTAATATTAAAAAAAAAATGATATTTTGCAACATTTATGGCCTAGTAAATTTAATTTGTATCCGTTACCAAGTACTACACAAATGCAAAATTTCTTTTATTTTATTAAAACAGGACATTAGAAACGCTAGTTGAAAAGAAAATGAGATAAAAAGTACATTTCATGGAACTACTGTTTGAATACACCACTTATTCTAGGTACGAAACAATATTAAACGTTCATTAAACTACTTTGTGCATCATAAACGATGATATAATTTATAGTGCGAAAATTCTAGCGTTTATTATACTTCATACTATATCAAATGTTGCTTGGGGCATTATGCTTATTCATTTGAGGGTGTTTCAGATGTAATAGCAAATATTGCAAGACATGGTAATCTCGAGTACTCGGTTTAATGTCGGATGAAATAAACATGTGCTCAGTTAATAGTTATATAAGATACAGCTGTTTCAATCTTACCATTCTCACTTATAAAATGAAACAGGACATGTAATTTCACAAGCTTTTTATAAAGTACCATTCGTACACATATTTGCTATTCCTTTACTATTCCTACAGAAACACCCTGCATTTTGTTTTATTTAAAGATATTTGCGTCTGGACTACTAGACACAAAATTCATGCAAAAATACATCAACAAAAACAAATGCCATGTTATGAGAATGATTATTTACAAATACTAAATACAGTGTTATGGATGTTTCAGCTTTGATACTTTCTTTTATTCTGAGTCCGAAAATGTTTACAATGTTTTTACTAGTAAAGTTCAGATTCTCGAGATGGCCATAAAAATGTTTGATGAATCTTTTCTAAAGGATCACAGATGTTTAAAAATTCTTATTTATGCCTTGAATAACAAAGAAACTCAATTTTTGGTATTCTTAATTTTAAGTTTCCGGTAATAAACCCTTAACTGCGTAAGCTATCATTTCTTTTTCTTTATTCTTAAACCATACATGAAATACCAGGACTCTGAGAACAAAGCTTTCTTTTAAAGTCTGATAAAGTGATCGAATTTCATCATATTCCCAAATTCTTTTTTTTATATGCTTTACGTCATAAAATTGTTAAATTAAAACTAAGATATGGTTTTATAAAGTGTAAGTCCATGATGGTGTAAAACAAGTAAAAGAAGATACTACAGCAAAATCTAATAATTCATTTTCACTTTAATTATCATTTCCATCAATATGTATTGAAGTACAATGGCTTCCTTTAATATTTCAATTTTACAAGTGTGAAATATCTATGGCTAATTTTTGAAATATCATGGGAAATCATTCTCCTTAATATATAATAATAAAAATTTGACTGAAGATGTATGTACCTACAATAAATGCCGCATGCTTAAAGTGATAGTACAGCAAAGAAGCGTGCCGCATACAAACGCAATAAATGCAGTGACAAAAGCATTTATAGACTGAACCTAGGTAAATATGTCAACAGAAACAAATGTGAGCCCAAGACAGCCAATCACAAACATACAACAATACCTAAAACTAACATACCTAGAGTATCTCTGTATTGCGTAGCAAGGAAAACAGACATGTTACGAGATTTCGAATTGGAAAAGACAAGTGTAATATAGATAGCACAAGTATAGTTATAAGTATCGATTGTACAAGATTTAGTTTTTGTACACGTTTGAGTTTGTTGATTCAGATTCTCATTTTAATTGACAGGTGAATAAAATGAACCTAGGTAAAGTCGAGAACGTAAGGATAAAATTGTGCAAGGCTGGAGAAAAAATCACACATAATCTATTAAGTAAGTCACAGAGCGTATACGAATAGTTTCAGATATTTTTCGTGTATGATAAAAGCACAAACTCTGTTTTATTAATATTCCGTATGTACAAAAATATTTTTTTTATGAACAAGCAGAAGCAGTGTTTTAAAAACAAGCATGATTGCTGACGACGGTTTTGGGTCCGCGTCCAAATAATTCTGTTAAACTGCAACCTAGGTTTTCTGCGCACATTGGCGCAATTATTAAAAAAGAGATATATTGATAATATAGACATTGAGTTTGCAAAAATCAAAGTATTTTCAAAACCAATTGTCAATTTCTTAGATCGGCAAGTATACTTACTATGAGATTCAAAATGATTGTCAATTCCGCTCCTATAGATAGTAGCAGGGTGTAGGTATATGCTGCGTGTTTGTAATGAAGGTTTGAACTAAGTCAGTGTTGGAACACAAGAAAGTAAACGGATCTGTCATAAATAAGGAAAACGTAACTTATAAACGACTATGGCTTGGTGTTTCTGCTTGTAAAAATGAAATGTAATTAATTTAACTTTACTAAATTATGATTTTATAATTCAATACTAACTGGTGTTTAACTAAATTTATTTATTACTTTAAATTATAACATACAATTAGTATAATTATTAAGTGACAAAACTGCATCTCTCAGTTCTTCTATGGTATGCATGCGGTTTCTATAGATCCTATTTTTTAGATAGCCAAACATGAAGTAATCTAACGGGGTTAGATCAGGCCATCTTGGTGGCCATCTTTGTACTCTAACGACCCTGTCAGCAAAAAACTGTTGAAGATATTGGCAGGTTTGTCGAGCAGTATGTGCTGGAGCATTATTGTGCTGAAAATAACCAGCTTCAAGCTCATTTTCTTGTAACTCTACAATAAACAATTCCAACATCTGTTGGTAACGTTGGGCTGTTACAGTTTCCTCGAAGAAAATTGGCCTTATTATTCGTTGCCTGGACATAGCTAACCAAATTCCAACTTTTATGGGATGCAATTGCGTTTCTCGAAATTCGTGTGGATTTTCTGCAGACCAGATACAATAGTTTTGTAAATTGATATAGCCTGTTAGATAAAACCAGGCTTCATCCGAGAAAAATGATTTGTTTAGCAAGTCATCGTCCCTTAAATTGTTATTAAACCAATGATAATATTTCAATCGCCTATCGTGATCTAATGGTAATAATTCCTGTACCGTAGCAACTTTATAGGAATGAAAATGTAACTTTCTTTTGATAGCTCATTGCGCTGAAGTGTATGATAAGTCTATAAAATTATAAAATGTAATAAACTATTTCACTTAATGTTAATATTGATTTTTTACCTGTTTGTTGAGCTATTACCACAGATAAAATCCCTTATTTTCTTACAGTATTCAGAAATACTATTGTTGGTGATATTAGATGTTAATATAAACGATTTGAAAAAAAATTATAAGACAAATAATCGAAAGATACTACAACACGCACGCCAATGTCGCTAAATGTCAAGAAAATTGATTTAATATATGAAATTTGTATGTAGCTAACTTCGCTCATTAAATTGGTAATAAGTATAGATAAATTTTTCCGGAAAACAGTTTTTTTCTTACGACAATCATTTTGAATCACATGGTATGTATTTGAGAACGCTAACCTTTAGGAATCATCATTTCATTATAAAACATTCAAAAGTCTTTGCGATATATAATCGCTAAAACATATTTTCTGCGAAATAATTTGACTTGACAGTTTGTGCTTCCATCACAAAATCCTCCTCTCTCTTTGCGAAACTATATCGCTTACGCATACGCAAGATCGATTAGCTAACAGAGTACAAACTGTTAGTCAACAAAAACAGATAGGTCGCATGGCTAGTATATGTTTTCCAATCTGACTCACCTTAACTTCCGGACTGACTAGATACAATAGTGGATTGGCACGAAGACGTTCTGCCCGGTCCGCTTGCCTCCTGACTTCTTCCCGTCTGGCAGATCCCAGTGCCGATACTTCTTCTCGGGACATAGCCCCCGTTGCTCTAGGAAGCTCCTGGAAGTCGGGCATCGATTTTTTACGTTGTAACGTCGTTTGTGGTATCAGGTTCTGAGAGAAAACCAAACGTTTGTAACTATCAATTTCGTAAATGGCGTGTGAGAAAGTTTGGTTCCTTTTGAAATTGAAAAGAATTGTTTGTGATTAACGGCCGTTTTATTGCTGAATTGTAAGAAAGAAAAAAAAAAATACTAAATTACTAGAGAATGTGTTCGAATATTTTCATATTTTATTTATTTATTTTTTTTCAAGATTTTATTTGATGTATTATATGTTGCAGAAAAGAATGCAGGTTCTTCCAAAATGTAACAACATGTTGAAATGTATAATAAAGGCTTACAAGTTATGGTATTCAATGCATGGTTTAAATAAAGCATTAGTTATTTCAATGTAATATCAAAAAAAAAAAAAAAAAAATAGTATGTAGGAAAGATTGGATATTAATTTAATAGTGGATTATGATTGTTAGTGCGAGATGATCTTAATAGATTTACTGCTGCAGTGGTAAGGCAAGCAAGGTCAAGGAAGGATGGCACAACTTGAAGTTTTCATGTTACCGTAAAAATTCTAAGAGATATCATCTTTCAGTTTCAATGAATAATCGAAAAATAATTAACATTTTTGTTAATATTCGCAAGACTTTTATTTTAATATGTCTTTTGTAATGCCTTCTATGTTTTGCCCATTCTTATTAACATTTGTTGTTCTTTTCACCCATTTGTGTGTGATTTATTAATGTTTAACACTAAAGAGATATAGTATTGAGCATTTCTCTTATGTGTACACACTAAGCAGAGATATTTTGTCAAGCTTAATGCCAAACCTTAACGAATAATAAATTCGTTTTTATTTAATAAATAGATATTATTGAGGCAAAAATTCGTTGTAATTTCATTCGCTGATTGAAACTATTTCTTTCATTTTCCACATTACTCTTTATAAAATGTGCAAAATATAAGGACATAATCATAATAAAAATATTAAAAAAAGTTTAAAAAACATGAAATAATTCAAAATCACACTTTTGATTTTAACATTTTTAATTTTAAACAAAGAACAAAATTTAAAATTTACGCAAAATATACTCGAAATATTCAAATTTATAAACGTAAAAATTCAGTTGATGATCAAACAGTCACCAAACTATATAAATTAATTTTATAATTAAACACAACAATATTCTTTAGAAATTAAATTCAATTAAAAATTCAATAACGTTTTTCATATTTAAACAAAAAAATCAAACCAACACATATATTACAACGCTACCTTTACATTAAAACAAAAATTCACAATTTTATATTAAAACAAAAACAATACTGATTTCATAATTTATCAAACAAAAAAAAATATTTACAAATACTTTCATAATTTAGGTTTTATGTAAATGTAAATGTAATAACTGAGAAAGGTTTTTTAAATAAATCGAAACGTCGTTTATGTATTTCTATTAAAAGTATCCAAATAATCGTTTTTCTTGATATAAAGTAGCGAAAACAACATTTTTTTTAAAATTTGAAGTTATTAGGAACTTTTTGATGAACATCATGTCATAAAGATGATTCATTATCCTATAATATTGTTATAGTTGTTGTAAAATAATTATTGAAATATAATATTGCCGACAGTCTGCATGTAAAAATTTTATGATATCATATTTTTACTTCTTTCCAATTTCTGATTTAGCATGAAATGAACACATTTTTCTTTACTATTTTTAGTGAAATGATTGGCCAAAATGTACTGTTAGAAAAATTATAGCAAATTATACTTAAAAGCAACCAAGTCTCCTTGGGAAAAACTCTGAGCTATTATATTTCATATATTTTGTTATTGTTAATTTACTATAACGGCGTGAGTTTTTGTTACCTTTTTAAAAGAATGTCATTTTTGCCGATTTTTAGATTTATTAGGGATCACAATAAATCAATAATCTTGGATCTTTAGAATTTTTTTCTGTAGAATTAACAACTACAATTTTACGAGCAAATCTGGCAGTAAACTGATATTTGAGACGTCATTAGCCGATATCATTTGCTAAATGTACTATCAAAGACAAAAGTCTTGACTCAAGTTTGACATAGATAGAGATAGAGCCATTGGAATTTCTTCAGTATTTCAATATTTTTCTCTTTAATTTTGAGTCAAGAATTTTGTCTTCGATGGTACCTCAATTGAGTTATTAATCTTTCTTTTACCATAATGTTTTTGGGTTTATATTCGTGATATTGTATAATAATTATTTTTGGTTTTTACTATTCAAATATTTTCTGTGGTGACTCCTCATGAAAGGGTTATCTTTATTTTGGCACCTTTCGCTAATAATACAGATCGAACGGCGTTAAAATGCAAAACAGAAATGCATATATGAAAAACAAAAAAAAATTACAGGAACAAAAGAGCATTTTAAGCACTTCATGTTACGTTCAGTGAATATCAGAAAAATAAAAAAAAGTTCTTTTATAGAATTTGAATTCAAAAAACTTCTCAATCCAACTTTAATAGTAAAATTAGTTCACTAATTTCGACTTGACATTGCCATCATCAGAGCCATAATTACAACAGCAGACTTAAAAGAAGTCTATGAAAAGTTATACACATAGAAAAAAAAAAACAGTGACAGTAAAAAAATTACACATCGACTGATTAGAAACAGATCTTCACTATTACTTTCACTTACTATTTTATACCAACTTTATTATTAAATTTTTTGAATTTCTACTATTTCACTATTAAATGTTACCTAATTTGCACACAACTATGCAGGTTTTTTCATGTAAAATTTGATACAGTTGTACTTAAATATTATCCTGATATTAAAAAATATAGAGGTAATAAGTAAATAAAAAATTAATAAATTACTTTAAAGAAAGTATGTTTTGTTTTCGAAATTAATATCTAACTACATTTGGTTCTTTTATTGCAATTACTTTAGAAGTTATTATCATACTAATTGAATTAAATTTGTGATGTTTAGGTCTTAAGTGAAATACTTCAATACATTGTTATTATTGTTTATTTCTGCAACGTTTCATTGTTTTTTTTAACAACTTCTTCAAGGGAATTACAATGAGCCATCTATAATGGAGAACCAATAAAATTAAACTACATAAAAATAGAAAATTTTTAATTATCTTTAATTACTTTTTTGAATTTTCACTTGCATTTATGTTGTCAATTAGTAATTTTCAAAATATAAAACATTTTGAAACGTCAATAAACATTTAAATATATTTTATCAGTCGTAATGTGACGCGTATCTACACGCGTGAATATTGTCTCTTATGTAGGCGTCATTTACCCTAATTACGTTTATTGACGTTTCAAAATGTTTTATATTTTGAAAATTATTAATTGACAACATAAATACAAGTGAAAACTCAACAAGGAATTAAAAAAAAGTTCTTTTATAAAATTTCATTTTGTCAGTTCTTCATTATAGATGGCTCATTGTAATTACCTTGAAGATGTTGTTAAAAAAACAACGAAACGTTGCAGAAATAAACAATAATAACAATTAAAGTATTTCACCCTAAACATCCCAAATCTAACAAATTACTATTATAGTTACGCAATAAGGGTCAACTAAAAAATTAAAATAGGATCATACTTTAGAAGTTATAGAAGAGCTCCACTTTCCAGATACACCCAGTAGAGTGATAATATTATAATGGCTAAAATAATTTAGATAAAACATTAGTATATAAAATTGAAGAGAAACAAAGTGAGCTATGCACAAGGGTGCAAGGTAAATGACAAAGAGGTATTGATGGAAATATCAAATTTTGATTTATTTGTGCTTGTTTTGAAAACTATCGGGGTTAAAATTGTTTAATTGAGCGGAAAAGAGGAGTGCCAGTAAACTTAATATCTAAGGGTGATATTCGAACACAAGGCTCAATTTACATTATTCAGTTAGTTATCGGAAATTGTAAGTAAATGTACAGAACAAGTAAATCGGGTTACTATAACACTAAAATTATAAATATGTTTATGTTTATGTAGGATGGTAATTTTTATCGTTTTTTAGTTTATTAATTTTGGAATAATAATTGGAATATCGATATCATATTTTGTTTAATTTAAACAAATAGTACGTTAGATAAAAGCATTTTGATCATTTTCAGGTAACTCATTGAACAATTTGTTGTTTCCACAACACTGTTGCGTTGTAATAAAACAAACAGCATACGCGTTGTATTTTCTTGCCGATAGTATATAAAAGTTAATAAATACTTTGTAAGGACATCTATTATTTAAATGCTTCCAAACGGAGGAGCTTTAACCTTTCACAGGATCTATTATTTGCTCCGCAAGTTTCTATGACTTACAGAAATAAAAATTTAATTTTGAAACTTGGTTGTTTGTTTCTCATCGTTCCGGAACGAACTGGATAGCAGACTGAATCGTATACGGTATCCACGATCTACATACTGTACATTTACTTACGGCATACACGTATCATCATCAGTGTCAATTTCACGGCCGTAGGAATTTTGTAAACGAATCACGGAAGAAAGAAGCCGCCATAGAGGGCGCCACCTCTGCAAGTACTACCTCCACTGGCGGAGTATCAATCCAACTCTCAGAGGCCCTCCTCGCCATCAGAGCCGGCGAGAACATGAGGGCCTCTTCTTCTTCATCCTCGTACTGATACCACATGTCGTTACATAGATTTTTCGGAGCACAGTAGCATCCGGATGTCGACCGAATACTGGTGGCTCTATTATTATCCGGTCCGCTCCGCGAGCACTTTTTGGCCGTGCCCCCACTCCACTGATCGCGAAAATTTTTCACGCAGCGTCCGAGAACGTCATCATCGGTCGTTACAAAATAGATTTGGAGTGTGGCCACGCATCTATGCGGATTTTGCCATTTTTTCCTTTTGTTTTTTTTTTTCAAGCTCTGAGATTCTAATACATGAATTTCTGATCCCGACCATTGTGGTAACCTTAATTAGTTCTGCTAAATATCGAAAATATTTAAAGATTTTGGCTCGCGAGAGTTTTGACGAATCTTTTTTACGTTAGAGACGAAAATAAATTGATTTCACAGAACAATGATATAATCCGCGGTCAAGTTAAATCTACTATTCGGTAGCCAGCATGTATAGAAATGGTGAGCTATTAGGAAAGGATCTAAATGCGGTGTACTCTATCTTGTCGGAGCAGACGGATTGCTTAGAAATATATTTAAACTAAAAAATCAATGCTTACTCTCGCCATCTGAAAAAATATAAAAGAAAAAGAACGCTAGGGTAATAGTTTCAGTTTGAGTTTAATATATCATAAACTTATGTGCCAAAATCAATATGCCTATCTGTATTTATATATTTAAATAGTTTAATACACCAACACCAATTTAAGTATCATGAGCCGAGAGTTTATGATATAGAATTGAAACAAATTTTCCATTGCAACATTTGAATGTTTATAGCTGTTGAAAATATTTGCTGTAAGATTAAGCAAAATTATAAATAAATAAAAAACTTTCAAAACTTAGTGTACTTATGTACAGAAAGAAAAATTATTAGAGTAAAAGCACCAATGAATGCATCTGTAAATGAAAAAAAAACCGACTTTGGGAACACAAATAACGGAAGCGCTAGTAGAAAATATAACGCAATTATTCTAGCAGTACAAGTATTTCTGAACCATTAAATTTTTAAATGTGTTTGCCTATCACTAAGATCATATTTAAATATCTAAAGCGGTACATACATACCAAACGGCGAGCTCGAATGGAATTGTAATGTAAGGCGGATGTAATGGGGACAGGTTTAAGGTTGAACTTAATGCTATGACGAAATTCTACGAAATTTCTATAGCAATCTCATCATCAGTCATAGAAGCTATGTTAATATGGTTCGCATTATACATACTAACAGATTTCTATGGGTATGCAACAAACCATTAAAAGTAAACATAACGTATGTCAGTCCTAAAAGCATTGCCATGGTGTTTGATATTCAAGTTAATTAGTAAATAATATTTGTAGTTTATTTACATTATTTTCGATTGCATTGGACCCTGCCTGAAACAAACATCGTCCAATGGAAAGTAATTTCTCATTTTACATCAAAGTAGTAATAATATTTGGAAAATATTATGGAATTATTGAATATTTGCAATTAGAAAGACTTCACGAACTAGTCTGCAGCAAATATATACTTGATAAATATTTAATAGGTTTTATTCCATAATACTCTTCAATCCCATTATTCAGCAAGTGCCAAATGTCCATCCTACATGTATTTAGTTTTATATATAAACTTGTTTTCTTTATTTACTATCCTCAGATATTTCTTAGTTAAGAACTTCTGATTACCAGAAATTTTCTTTACTTCCATATTGTATCAATGTTTTTCGGCATTCCATTCATCCGATATGTTCGCGAGCCTACGTCCATATTAGAATTGCTCTACAATTCCCGTCCACACTACAACGAATCGTTCCTTTGATGTTGGACTGAAAACCGACAGCGCACCATTGCCTACGCGGGCGATTATAATATTCGCTGTAATAGGGAACAATTAATAATGCATTGCGAGGGAATGGTATGATATTGCAAGAAAAACGAAGATTTACCACTTTTTAGCCTCAGCAAGGTGGTAATCGTTATGATTTTCTGTGATTAATTTTTGTTGTAAAATTGTATAAGCAAACATAAAGATATATTTAGCTGCTCTAGGAACATATTAACCTTATTTATTTATTTGCCTTTTTATTGATATATTAGATCTGTAATATATATAGTTTCATCTGTCATTTCCTTAATATTTGATACAGCAAGCAAAAAGCTATGTATAACCAAATTTTGAGTAGTAGATTCAAAAGCAGAGTGATCTTCGTGCAATCTAAATTATTATTTTTTAAATAAAGAAGAATAATATAATGAGAAAAATACAAGAAATAAGTATGGTAATAGTATTTACAAAATTGCCTTTGTAATTCTCATGTTATTAAGCCTATAGCTGACCAGAAACATTATAATTACCTACAAAATTTGACATAAATAAAGTGCCAGGAAATGACGCTATAACATATTACTAAATTCTGTATTTTTTTTTGTATAATTATTTGCAAATTCATCAATTTTAGAATTAAATAATTTTGACTTTTATCCTCGTCTGGAAGCTTTGGAAAATTTAATATACTTATTGGATAAAATGCAATTTGCTTCTATAAAAAAATAAAAGTTTTACCCATTTACTCCAAAATTTCTGGAATTATATTAAATTGATGTTAAATGATTGTATGCATTTTGATTGATTTGTCGAAGCCATTTGATTATCAATTACAGTATGTAGCATTAGAGAAGAGATGTTGTGGTGGCTTGAAAATTATTTATCTGAAAGGAAATTTAAATTGATTCAGAGGCATTTGATGGAGAACAGGGAGTACTCAAGGTTGTATCCTGGGCCCACTACTTTGTAGTTTATATGTTTTAATGATGTTGGTGCAAACGTACAAAACTGTAATTATTTTATATAATATGCCGAAAATATTTGACATTTGTATATATGTAAAAACTGTTCAATAAGTTTTGAGTTTGGATAAAGCTTTAATAAAATCAAAGTTATGCACATTAGATCTCCACATCTGAACGCCGATGTTTCCACAATATATTATTCTGGAATTACACTTTAGAATTAATTCTAAAGAACAAACATATTTATGGACTGGGCCGTAAATAATTGGATTCTTCTACCTATCGGATTTTCTGCCACTAAGTGCGATGTATACAATTTATTTTTCTTTTATTGAGTCAATTATAGATTATGGTGTCGCCATTTATGGCAATGCTTGGGAATACTTAATGAACTTATCCAGTATATTTCAAAGCAAGGGAGAAAATTGCAATAGCACTTTCCTCACGTGGTATAAATACTATTATTTTCCCAGCCAGTCCAATTTTAACTAAATGTCTAAAAATAATAAAGACATACCTGTGAGTGACATGATAGTAGGCTTAATCTGTTAAATATTTTTTGGGAACTGTCAAGTTAGCGTAATTTTAAAAGTGTTTAATAAAAGTTTAATTGAAAATTAATACCTAATAATTTAGCAATTATCTCATAAATGGACTCATACTGGGTCGAATGTACTAATGTCATCTATCAATAATGTCATATATTATAAGATGTACAGTTTCATCATGTCAATGTCACAACTTTCTTCCCTAGGGAGGAAAAGTATAACTTTTCTCCCTCTGCTGGAAAAATAGCTGTTTACATTACTACGTTTTGGCAACTCAATTCAGTCTTACATTAAACTGATTTTTTATGATGATTTCATGGGGTGTGTTCCGAAATCTGCTGAAATAGCTACTCCTGCGCGACGACAAGCGTTTGTTCCGTAATAATTCTACACGTAAACTTAGTATTACTTACAATAACATTTCTCTCAAATTCATGGCTTACTAATTTCATATTAGAGGTTAATTTACTTTTTTGTGAATATTTCCGCTATAAATATTTTTTTCAGCTATGTTTACATCGTTGAAAAGACTGTCTAATTAATCAAAAATTCAATATGGCCGCCATATGTAAAACAAAAATAGCCTTAATAATTTGAAAACAAATGATAGGTGGCGGTCGGTTTCTCTTTACACCAAGAAAAAAGTGTCCAAAAAAAGTGTCTGAATAATGTAAAGCTCTAGAAGCTTGAATTGTTGAGACAAATTAAAATCGACAAATTTTGGTTTTTTGAAAATATCTTAAATTTAAAAAAAGTTATAAATAAATGAATTTGAAACGATATCTCTTGCGATTATTGAATTCTACAAAACATTTTTGTTTATTTTGTAATGTTATTGTACCTTGTTATTAATTTAGATTTTCAAATTGTATATACTATTTTGTCATTTATCTTTACCCTTATATATTTTTAGGTTTGAATTGTAAATATGTATCTATTTATGTTGAATAAACATCTGTTAAAAAAAGAAATTTTATGTTTTTCAGTTTTTCTTGAGCGGCTTATTTTTATAATGAATTAATTTTTTTAAAATCAATTAAAACTATTCATTAACGTTTCGACAATCTATTTATTCTTGCCTTCTTCAGAAATTTTTTTTTCTGTAATTCAATTTTTTATACATTTAAAGACAACACAAGGACATTTTAAAAGTTACTTTAAAATTTACATGTTTTTTTTTTGATTTTTTTTTAAATGTAAACTTCGGCACTTTAAATTCAAAATGTTTTCATACACAGTTAGTTTGTATTTGAGAAATAACATTGTTTGTAATTAGTAAAAACACATAAATTTTAAAGTAACTTTTAAAATGTCCTTGTCTTGCCTTTAAATGTATAAAAAATTGAATTATAGAAAAAAAAATTCTGAAGAAGACAAGATTAATTAGATCGTCGAAACGTTAATGAATAGTTTTAATTGATTTAAAAAAAATTAATTCATTATAAAAATAAGCCGCTAACTCAAGAAAAACTGAAAAACATAAAATTGCATTAACGGCTAAGAACAAATTCCCATCAAAAAAAGAAATTTTAACCAAAATCAAAAATTTATTCCAGATTTATTGTGTTGCTGCGTATATTTGCGTGGGCTGTGATTAGAGCCCACCTCAATTCTCTTATGCTACATTTCAATGTTTCTTTCATAACAAAAATACTCCAAACTGTGGTACTGGTAATGCTGTAAACTTCTCCTAGACCCCTCACCACAAACTGCACTAAACTGGACGTACGTTTCGATAGCAAAGCTATCATCATCAGCAGATACACTGAACTATGAGAAGAGATGTTGTAGTGGCTTTCTTTCATCTAAATATAAGAATGATGTTAAAGATAAAACAGAAAGATTCATTTAATGGTGTTTGTACTCTAATTCGTATAATGCAAAGATTTAACCGATACAATAGCAATACAAGATAGATACTTAATGTATGCTAATGCAGTGGTAATGTAATGTCAATATTCTAGTAATGTAATTTTGATTCTATTTCATAGTTTCCGAGAGCGATAAAATCAATCAGATTTTGAATTTGATAAAAAGAGTGGTTACTTAGATTACTACGAACCTTTGGATTATATCCTCCAGCGTGACCTCCACCTCCGAAACCGCCACCGAAACCACCGCCAAAACCTCCACCGAATCCGGCACCGCCACCAATTCCCCCGGCGATATACAAACTCTCAGTCCTTTTCGGTTGATTCGGCGAGGGGATGATGTCCTGGCCCAAGTTCCGCTTCTTCAGCAAAATTTCCTCGAACGGAGGTGATTGAGGCGGGGTCGGATTACTTCTGACCGGATTTCCGGTTAGCACAGAACCGTTTTTCGCTGTCGCCGGTGTTGGGACGGGTGTCGCACCTCTGACTACGGAAGGCGCTCGAGTATTCCTATCTACTAGAGTTTCGGGGGGCGCTAGCCCCCTTTCAGTCGACGGAAGCCTAGAGCCGACCAATCTCTCGGTCGCCCTCGAATACCTATCCACGCTGCTATCTCTACTCGGCGGTCTTTTATAGTGATCGAAGTGGTCGATCGACGACGCCTGCTGCATACCCCCTAAGTAAGGACGATCGGCCGAGACTCGCCTCGAAGCCCTTCGCATCGCGTTCAGCTGACTCTGATCGTTAGCCGTTAGAGAATTGCGCGCTAAACGGTTACTACTTTCGTTGTTCGATTCTTCGTTAACGTCCGGCTTAGTTTGTCCCGGATTGTGATTCTCCATTTGCTGGCTGATCTGAGCCGCTAGAAAGCCGCCGGGGAAATTTCCAGGATTCGTAAGGGACGGGACGATTTTCTTCTGCGGTTGCACAGCGTTCGGCATATTGGATGTATTCGTGTAATTCGGCAACTCAGATCCCTGATGGTTCCCGTAATAAATTTGATTGTGCGTCGGATTATTCATCAGATTCGGTGACGTCTGATTCATCGGACTCATCGCCTTATTAGGCGTTTGATTCTGTATAATTTGATTATGCGTCGGATTATTGCCGAGCTTCTGTTGTTGCTGCGTTGTCGGATTTAATTGTTTAGAAAATTGGTTAGACATTTGACTATTAGGATTCGGGTTAGGTAATTCGTTCGGTAATTGATTTAGCATGGAGATGTTAGGGTTCTGATTCGGCATACCACTAAAGTCTTTCTGATTGTACGTGTCCGGTGCGTACCTATCGCGATATTTCGCTTTTAATTTCTCCAAACCGGGTTGTTTGAAATCGGGCGCGTACTGTTTCGCCACCGTCAACGCGTAATCGGAATCCTCCCTCGCGTTCGTCGCGTACAAATCGGCCTGTTCCGCTTTACCCCTGGCGGTCGCCGTTCTAGAGATCGCTATATCCGCCTTCTGGAGGGCGATTTTCGATGCCCGTTGTGCAGCGCCCACGGCGGCGTCTATCCTCTCTCGAAATTTCGCGGACCGCATTAGAAATAAGTGTTTCTTCTTCGGGTTGGTGATTAGGACGTTATTTTTGTATTTGCCCTCTTCTTTTTCGCCGTTGCTGAATGTCGTCACGCCGTATCCGTATTTCTTGTTGTTGTACCATTCGCCCTCGTATTTGAGGCCGTCTGAACGTTCGCTCACACCGAAGCCGGTTCGTTTATCGTTTTTCCATTCGCCCATGTATGTTTCTTTTACGCTTGGGTCCATTTGTTCGTCCTACATATAAAATATAAAGAATAAACTAACTAAGCAAACACACATTTCGGTTTCCTAAACATGTAAGCAATAACAAAAATATTCATTATAGTGTAGTGTTAAATATTATCAGCATCCGGAGTTTACAGGATAGTATATAGCACGACTTGCTTGATGATTTTTATAATATCCAACCAACGACATCTGCATGACATTTGAGAACATGAGAACTACTTTCTTGGCAAATCAAAATCATAGCAATGGCGGGTGCAGCTAATGCCAGCAAGGTTTATCGGCCGTTTGCACCGCTTGTGATTAAGTTATAGTTAAAACTTAATCATAATTAAAGTTTAAATTCCCTTGCATCGATTGCTTAACTATTAATTAAATCCTTAATTCGTGATTATCTTTAATCAGTACCCAAGGTACGAATTAACTCATAATTAAAGTTGGCGCAAGCGTAGTTTCTTTGTTTACAATGGTGTTTATAGGCAATTATAGGTTATGTTATGCGGTTTTTGGTTATAATACAAATATCTTGTGACTGTAAATTGAAATAGCTAGCTAATTAAAGTGTTCACTTTTAAGATTAGGACTAGCAATAGCGGCGTGCAAGAAATATATATTTGGCAGGGTTTTAGAGAGTCCAAGGTAAATCAAAAATTAATTCCTGAAATAAAAACTAACAATAAATGTATTTGAGGATTACTCGTGGTTTCAGGTGGGATTGACCCGGAGGTATTTCGTAATAGGAAAGGATATCTTTCTATCAATTCACAATTTTTTATATGATGCTAATTTAAAAATAATAGATATCGTAGTACGATGGCCAGGGAATACACACTTTAACGATCCATGCTTTTCATAAGCGACAGTGGATATGCTCAAAAACATATTTATTGCCCCACTGTTCAATTCTGAAACAGTTGTGAAAAGTCGTTATAATGAAAGCCACATTACAACACGGAATGTCATTGAAAGCATGTTTCTAAGAAGAATGTTTTGCAATACTGGAATATGGTTGTCGCTTAAAGCTGGATACCTTTATAGCAGTAATAGTTGGTACCTTAGTATTGCACAATATAGCCATAAATGTGGATGAAGAGGAAATCAATGAAGAAAAATCAAATCAAGAGTTTAAATGGACAACTTCATGAGATTAATTATGACGCTGTTGATGATGTACCTGCTGCGATATAAGCATTACTAATCAATTATTATTTCAACAATTTGTAATTCATTGCTAGAAATTAAATTTTCAACATTTTTGTTTGTATTTGTTTTCTTTGGCATTTGTATAAACGAAATATATTTTATTTACTCTAAATGCTTATCACTTTGATTTTTTTAAAGAAATTTGTGTATGTAATTAACCATTTATATTAAATAAAAGGAACAAAATATATAAGGAAATGATGGTAATAATAAAATAATTCTAACAAGTAGTAGCAGAGGTCAAATAAAATATCAAACATTGGAGCATTTGCAAAACAAACAAATAAAAGAATTCCATAATGAAAAAAAAAACCTGCATTCACATATTAATTTCCATTTTAAAACTACTACTTAACTTTTTTTATTTCAATATCTAATTCTGTAGCAATTTTCTTCAGCTTAATTCCAATAACTTTCAAATGCCGCTTAAAATTGCGTATTCGCATAGCGGCAATTTTCATTATGATGGAGATGTGTTCTCAATATAAATACAATTTTTGACTAAAAACTAAACTTAACGCAATACCAACCTATATTTCTGGCGCAAACTTTTTAATTAACTAATCATTAATTAAATTTGTTCGGTGCAATCCTATTCATATTTAATTCGTAATTAAATTTAATTTTGTTAATCACAGACGGTGCAAACGGCCGTATGTGGTTTATATCAAAACTAAGTAATGCAAAACTAGGTAACCAAATAACTATGTAACTTGAATAACCAATAAAAAGTGAAACACAACTTTGAAAAACATTAATAGTTCGGTTTTTGACCAAGCGAAGAGATTAACTAGAAAAAAATGGTTGTAGTGGCGCTGTCGAACTTGCCTAGGCAAATCTTATCTTGACGCTTTTCCCTCCGTAGGGGAAATAGTTTAAGTATCAATCCTCAGAGGCACTGGAGTCAACATGCAAGTACATAAAGTTGCCTAAATTCGCAAGGAAAGGAATTTCAAAAAATATATTAATTAGGATAGCATATAATTTAGGCGCAAGTGTGCCACTACAATTTTATTGTCATTTATTCTAGGTTGTAAAACTTGTTTCCCTCACTTCTATTGACTGCTGATTGACGAGTTCCTATTAAAATAGAGTCTGACTGTTTCGTGAATTTTATAATTTGAATTAATGTTTTGCGCTGACGATAATTTTCAACTCGAATTGAGGAATATGAATCTTTCGAAAATTCTTGTACTTTTTTGACGCCAGCTCTTGGACTAATAGATAAGCAATATAAAGCTGCTTATTTGAAATGATGGTTTTACAAAAATATATTTTCGTGAAGTCGTGAAGCAGATACATTGTACACTATTTAAGTGTTTGCGTAATACGTTGACTGGAAATAATACATTTTGACCTGTTATTTTCATAAGATAGACTTTCATACGTTAAGTGCTGGTTAATAAGTGTTTAATTTGTGTTACAGTACCCGCTTCTACAAAATTATTTTGGTTCTGACTAGAAGCTGGCAGGTAATAGTCCACGCTTCCTGAATATTTTTATGCTATAAACATTTAATGCTAATTTACCTCTTTTATACAATCAAAAAAAATACAATGCTTTTTTCCTGTAAAATATTTGTTTATTTCCAAAATTATCTTTATAAGTTTATAAAGCAATGCTCTTGCTTGAAAATTGATTGTATTATTGGTTGTATTGTTTCATATTTTTGACCTACCCTCATATACAATTAAATTTTCGGCAACTTTCTGCCGGTCGCTGTATATGAACATTTTATATAAAATAATACGCAACCATTTCTATCTTAATCTTTAAAACGCTTTAAGAAGAATTTACTACTAGAGCTATACTATAGACACATGCAAAATGTTAATTATCTCCAGCATTTAGAACAAAAGAAATGAAAAACGATTAAATATTTACAATAATTGATGGGTTACTAAAACAGTAATAATACTATTTTTTTTTTAATAATTCTCCACTTAAAATACTGAATGAGCTTGTTTATCTAAAATTTTGAGGAATT
Organism: Protaetia brevitarsis; assembly: GCA_004143645.1. Classification (NCBI taxonomy): domain Eukaryota; kingdom Metazoa; phylum Arthropoda; class Insecta; order Coleoptera; family Scarabaeidae; genus Protaetia; species Protaetia brevitarsis. The sequence goes on along the minus strand of RXPK01000195.1, from coordinate 1,981,726 downwards.
TTTACTGGACCAACATTAATATAAAATTTACTATTTATTCTCTAACAATTTGGAATATATTAATATGTAGGTGTTAAGTTTAACAAGAGGTGCTTGTATTCTCATTTCTACAGAATATGTTGATGTAGCTCTTGAATTATCGCACTAGACTGTGCCAAATTTCTGCGACTCACATAATGCGAATAGAGCCTTCACATAACAGCATAAAACAATAATATTTAATTATATTGGCGAAAGATGTATTAAACACACTGTAACATGTTTATTATCGTTTACTTATTATTGCAACAAACTTACTGAAAATTACAAATTAATGTATTTCTGCTTTTAGCTTTAGCAGAAATACATTAATTTGTTATTTTCTCACTGTAAAAAACTTGCAATCTTTGCATTTTTGGCGTACTGTTAGCCTTTCAAGATCTAATATTGACATAGATACAATTATAACATACTTTAAAAAACGGAACTATTTTAGACAATGAATTTCATTACCAGTATGAATAGGGCTTAAAATCGGTTGTTTTTTAAATGTTCCAATCGTTAGTCAATTGGGTGACTTTTAAATTTTAACTTATTCGCGTTCTCTTTCCAGCCATCGTACAAGAATGTATTTAAACTTCTTAACATGTAAAATTAGGTATCAAATTTATATACATTGTTTCGATGTAAACACGTTTGAAGTCGATTCCTCTATATTTTAGGTTTTATTCATTAATTACGAAATCCCTGCGCCTTAGGTAATATATAGGGTGTAAATAAATAAGTGCGAGAAAATTGAAGAGTGATTCTTTGTTGAAAACTAAAGGCGGTTTTAAAATAAAAAAAAGTCATTTGGTAAGATATGACTTCTTAAAGGGGGTAGAAATAAGGTAATTTTTTGCTTTTTTTAAGTATTAAATAAGTGACAAAAATGTAATTAAGTAGGCATTGTCTGCTACTGACAAGGGAACACCGGCGGGTGTCCCCCTCCGATTTCGATGAAACTTAACAGATCGAAAGAGTACCTTAAAATAAGAGACACCTATTTTTTTTTATCGGCGTATCCGCACGATTTTCGGCTACAGCCCCCTCCAAAGTTTGGACGATTTTTAAATTTTTGCAAATATTTCCTCAATTATAACAGATATTAAATTTTCTTCTTAACGTAATTTGCAGCATATTGCATGGCCCTAAGGGTGGCATCGTCCGTATTCGCAAAAAGTTAATAACGGGGGACGGGGTACCCCGTACCCCCTATTTTTTTTACATTTTTTCTTTTTCATATTCATCAAAAGAAGGCCGATTTTACATAGAATACGATGATATATAACAAAGTTTAGAGAAATTAATAATTGTAAAATAGAAAATTATAATAAAGTTTCAAATTAATAACTTGTCTATTGATATAAATCAAATAAAATATAACAGAAATAAGTTTTATCCTTAACATAATTTCCAGCATAATACATGGTCTCAAGGTAGATATCTTCATAAAAAGCTAATAACGGGGAACGGGGTACCCCATACCACCGCATTTTTTTAATAATAAGTTTGATTCATTATTCATTCAAAAAGATCGCTTTTACATAGAAACAATGGCAATAAATTTGGAGGATTAATAATAAAATATTGTAATAATAATAATTAGTACATTAACAACAATTATTTGTTATCGTTACCTCCGCTGCTCTCCTTACTTAAATATTTCTTAATTTAGAATTGTATCTACTCGACAAGCTTATGGTCAAATCTTTCTATGCCTACTAACTTAATACTATATGCATACGAAACTTTTATCGGTGGTAGCAATATAAATCGTTTTATCAACTGCAGTTAGTGACTGCGTTTTATATATTTCCTTAATAAAATGTTATTCATTCTTAGAATACCATAATCCTTTAGTGCGTATATATGAACAAATTTGCTACACAGGACGAAGGATATAATAATACATACATATATATTTTTTAATTATTTCAAGTTTTTTCGTGCATGTAGGTGTACAACGTAAGTATTCAATGGAGCATAAATATAACTAATGTGTTTTGTAACGATTATAGCATTCGGAAACAATAGAACAGAATTAGAAAACATTATAATGCTTTATAAATGTTTAAATACATGACACTGTAATGCAATTATTGGTATATATGTATTGCAACAGCGAACAAGATTAATATACATACAGTAATTAAGCTATGTAAGTATTACAGTAGTGATAGTCTGTGTAAAAGTGTTTAAAACACAGATTTTGTTTGCACCATGAACACCGCACAATAGCTGGTTTATTGCAAATACTACACAAGGGTGTATGACTGCGCATCTTTGTTAAAACAAAACTCTACAGGATTTTAAAAGGGCCAGGTCTTTCCTCAACGTATCCACTCTTTTACCACGAGTACTTGAATACGTCGAAAAATCTTGGGAAGAAAACTGATTACGGGTTAGGGATTGCAACTTAATAATAATTATTCTCTCATATAAATCTTAGGTCGTAGTTCATAAGAATCACTATATCCGAAAAAGTTCTAACAAAATTTTCTACAGTCTAAAACCACATACTTCTAGAGGTTGTACCATCGCTGTCGTTTTTTTGGTATATTTAAAATGTTCAAAGTTTTGTCTTTTGGCACTAATTGCTGAAGTTCGGCAACACAAATGCCACTCCAAGAATCAATCAAAAGGACACTCTTTGGCCCGGTATTCCGAGAGAAAAACATCGGTTAGCCAGGTTTGAAATGATTTGAAGTGAGCTTACCATATACCGAAGAAGAAATATACACATTTACAGGTCGAAACAATGATTTGCGCAACTCGAGGTCCAACTCACGTATGCGTAGATAAGTGCATATCAATTCATTACAATAGACACGTACCTATATTTATTTGAGTTATTATTCTATTATTAATTTTTCTAAATTTATTATACATCGCCATTTTCTATGAAAGCGATCTTTTTTTGATAAATAATGAATAACCTTATTATTAAAAAATGCGGGGTCATGGGGTACGCCGTCTCCCGTTATTAGCTTTTTATGAAGATATCTACCTTGAGACCATGTATTATGCTGGAAATTATGTTAAGGATAAAACTTATTTCTGTTATAGTTCATTTGATTTATATCAATAGACAAGTTTATTAATTTTGAAGCTTTATTATTATTTTTCTATTTTTACAATTATTAATTTTCTAAACTTGTTATACATCATCGTATTCTATGTAAAATCGGCCTTCTTTTGATGAATAAGAACAAGAAAAAAATGTAAAAAAAATGGGGGTACGGGGTACCCCGTCCCCGTTATTAACTTTTTGCGAATACGGACGACGCCACCCTTAGGGCCATGCAATATGCTGCAATTATGTTAAGAAGAAAATTTAATATCTGTTATAATTAGGAAATATTTGCAAAAATTTAAAAATCGTCCAAACTTTGGAGGGGGCTGTAGCCGAAAATCGTGCGGATACGCCGATAAAAAAAAATACGTGTCTCTTATTTTAAGGTACTCTTTCGATCTGTTAAGTTTCATCGAAATCGGAGGGGGACACCCGCCGGTGTTCCCTTGTGAGCTCCTTAGCGTGGACGGTTTTAAGGAGTACGAAAAGCGTCCCTTCAGCTTGCTTCAAGCGGTATTATTTCTTACAGTAATATCGTCATTGTTAAATATACTTTGAATAACCTGATTCATTCTGATGGTCTCTTTGTATTCTCTGCTTTTTGTATGTCTGTATTTTTCTTTCGCAAACTTGACGTTTTTTCAGAGTTTAGATGGAAAACTCCTTATCCCCTGTTCTTCCATTCATACCTTGGTTATACATCTATATAAACACAAATAATAAGTTTTAATAGCTAATCTAATAAAATGAGAAAAACCGTATGATTTTTGTAAAGATTAAATTAATATTTGTATAATAAATATGAATTATGAGAATGTGAAAATTAAAATATATTTCTAGCATTGGCGTCATTTGGTCAGAAAAGTAAACGCTGCCGCACAGAAAATCGTTATCATCATATATAAGCTTTGCATATTAAATAAGTTTTTTTTTTACATTCTCGGTGTTTGTAGTCATCTTCTAATACACTGAAGGATTCAGTTTGTGGATGTATTGGCTTAATGAAAACGAACTAATTCATGTAGTAAGACGTTTCGACAATATATGTATTTGTCTTTTTCAATTGCTAAAAACTTAATGTTGTTGCATAGTTATAATTAATAAGTTATATTTCTTATTATTTAAAAAATATGCTAAATAACAGCATTGTTATTTTTGTCAAAATAATACAGTGTAAAATTAAGTACTTAAAAATAGCATTACAAACAATTTACACAATTTCACATGTACCATTTTAAGTAGTTTGTAATGTTAGCATATTAAATAAGAAAACCGCCTTTCAAATAAAGCAGAACAATGTAAGGAGATCCTTAAATTTAATATCCAGATGATGGACGTCGGTGGGAAAAGATATATTTCTATACATAAGTATGATGGGTTTTTATTTGCTATAATTATAAAAGAGGCAAACAGTTTGCATGCCACATCTGTACTCCATATCAATCCAACCAATTTCTTTAAGTTTATGATTAATATGCTGAATTTTTGGAATACTGTAGATGAATCTAAGACATGCATTTTAAACACACTGAATAACACTGCGATTATAAGCATGGATAACTGGTCTATAAATCGGGGCCAGATATGTGAAGTGTGAAAGAATTAAATAATATTGGCATAAGAAAGCCTCTATATTACAAGGCAAATATGAATGGTGTGGGTAGAAGATTTTTAAGGAAGTATATGCTCTCTGAATATATTTTTCACATTTTATAATAATAATATCATAATAATAATAATAATAATAATAATAATAATATATTTGTCCAACAGAATATAAAATCCAATTACAGGACAATATAGGTACAATGTACAATATACTAAAAAAAATAAACAAAAGGAAAGTAGATCAACTAATGTAACTATTGTTAAGTATTGTTATATACTTACACCTAGATAGCAGTAAGGACAAAAATTAACTACTGTTTAGGGAACAAACTGGTCAAAATGTTCGGAGAGGGATACCTTTAGCTGTTTTAAGTTATTGAAATGTATATCATTAATGTGAAAGATTTTGTTATAGTTATTGCACATGACATATAAGGGCGACTTAAGCATCAAATTGGTTCTAGCAAATGGCAAATAGAAGCCAGCGGAGGATCTACTGGACATCCAAGGCACCAAGAAATTACACTTGGCCAAAAGCTCAGGACAATCGACAAAGCCGTGGACTAGGTTGAACAAAAAACATACACTAGTACATATACGCCTATATAACAACGATGGCATTTCCAAGCGAGATAGTAGTATGGAGTGGTCGAAGTTCCTCTGTGGATAGGTGTTTTCGATTTGAAACCACAAAAATTTAGCAATTCTACGCTGTAATTTTCTCCAATTCGGCATTGGATTCCATAATATACGGGATACCAAATAGGACTCGTACTCTATTAGCGCGAACTTACCAAAGAAAAGTAGAAGATTAAGGAGAGATTAAGTTACGGCAGCATCGACTACACAGTAGAAGCGTAGTTTAATGTTCTTTCTTAGTGTTAGGCTTGATCAAATTAGATTAAAAATGGTAGTGTATTTATACACTTTTATTTAACACTAAAAAAAGTAGTGACATAATTACACTAAAAAATTTTAGTGTGAAATAATTACACTAACAGGCTACTTAGTGCAATTCAACACTGCAGAGTAAAGTATATACTCTATCAGTGTAACATAGTCAATTCTTTGAGTGCATATTGTATTTTGCGCGCTGTAATAAACAGATCATTATGATGCGTTCTGATTGGCCAGAATAGTTGTAACGGTTTAGTGTTCAGTGCTTCAGTGGACAAGACCTACATATGTAGGTACATTAGCCGCAATACGCTATTCTAGTTAGGTTATGTATTACATACGTGCTGCAGTAAAATAAAAGGTAAGTGATTGCCATATATTATAAACAATACATTTTATTTAGAATTGTATTATGGAGGATACCATCAGAAAGGGAGAAAGTAAATAGGTCGAGATTCTTATCAATTTTCTGATTAATAAAGTGCCGAGTGTTGAGTTACTGCATCGTCAGTAGAAGAAACCTGATAGCAAGGATGATAAGATGTTCAACATGTTCAAAAAACTACTTTCGTGTTTTGTCGATTCGTTAATTTCAATATTTGAGTTTTTTTTATACTATAAAGTACTGTATGTATAGATTATTTTATGTCGGAGTAATTACGTTTTATCTCAACGAACACGTCGTTGCTTTATTTATTAGTGAATAAGGAACTTAATTTACTTTCCTTCCGTTACAGTAGTATTGATAAAACATTAAATAGAGAAAATTACCTCTTTGTAGAGTTAACAATCACTATTGATGTTGTTTAATGCACACTAGTAGTGGCCTTACGATCTACACTAAAAAATTAGGTAAACACTAAGAAGCAGTAGCATATGCACTAGTAGTGATATACTATATTTACCACTAAGGCATATTAAATATCTCTAACTACTAACACTACTCTTAGTGTTAAAAAATTAACTATTTAGAGGGACATCATGAACCGCGCGTAGTAATAGTTCTAGTGTAAAAATTTCTCTTTACTGTTGTATGGCGAACAACAAACCCAAACTGTAAAAGTTAACTTTCGATCAAACAAAATACCCAAATCCCTAACAAGATCGATCCGGGCCAAGTTGACGTTGCCTATATTGTAATTATACGTTATGAAATTAATTTTTCTAGTAAAAGTAACAATCTTACATTTCTCTATGTTCAGGGCCAAGCTATTGGATTCACACCATGAAAAGAACCGATTTAAATCTGACTGCAAAGCGTAAATCACTAGAGAACGCTGATGCTTCTGGTATATTTTAAAATCCTCTGCAAATAGCAGTGTTTGTGAGACAAATGACGCCGGGAAGATATTGAGTAAAATCAAAAACACAAAGGGACCCAAATTTGAGCCTGTGGAACACCTGATGTCGCAACGTATAACTCCGAAGTATAACCATTGTAGCAAACAGTTTGGATTCTGGATGTTAGGTAGTTACCAAAAAGATTAACTAAAGAATCATTAACAACATGTGCTTGTGGTTTGTAACTAAAGCTATCATCCATTAATAATCTTAGATTTTTGACACTGTCTTGTTGACAGTTTGGAACAGTAACGTTGTTAAGCTTAATTATAACATCTGGTACAGCTCTTGTTCGTTCTTTTTTCTCTACCACCAGCATTAACTGCGGTTTTAGTTGGATTAAGTTGAAATTAGTGCTTAGTACATGCAGACTGGATTGTCTTCAAGTCATAATTAGCCATACGCACGGCATCATTCAAGTTTGCTGGAGTGAATGAATACAGAAGCTGTGATGTCATCGGTATACATATATGTATTACAACATTTTATTAATCTAAATAATTCACGCGTATAAATAGCAAAATAAAATAACCTTAGGTGAAAATTAACAAATCATCTAGTGAGTGTCTTCTCAATAGCGGATAATGGCTACTTAATTTCATTTCTGTCACTTATTCGCACTTAAGAAAAAAAATACAAACTTCTAGTTTGGCAAGACACCCTGTCTTAACAGGAGAGGGATCAGTGTTTTCTTCCAAAACCTCCCACAATTTTTAACAAGGAACCCTTTAATTTTTTTAGCACTTATTCATTTATACGCTGTATATTTTCTTCTTTTCTTATCATTTTTTAATGTAGAAGTCAACTGTGAAAATTGGCGGAAAAGCTAGCTAACTATGGAAAAATTATTAATAATACCTAATTCAAAGTTCTTCTTTTCAAACTGGATAATTACTGGGAGTACGGCAGGACTTAAGAGCTTTGCGCCATACCAATCAATTATTTCTTAGCCATTGAAAATCATTCTCTGAGTATAGAAATAATGTTCTCTTTCGAACAAATATTGACGTTTAAATTTAAATAAAAAGCATTCGTTATATTCCCTTCGTATATAATTTCAATAATAGAATAGAACATTATATCTATATTCAGATTTATAACGCCATTTGATGGATACAATGTAATCAAATATTGACGTGTTTATCGTGTAAAAATTTCTCATGCGCCGTTTTCAAAAGCTGGCCAAATACTGTGAATTTATTTATACGTCGCATTCAAAATTATCTGACTAGCCACGAGTAGATAATGCTTGAGCACCGAATATAAACTAGCAACGCAAACGTGGCGTATACAATTCAAAGGGAATTCAAAATCAAAGTTCTCTTACTTCAACGACGAAGCTCGCGTTCGAATCCGAAGGAATTGAAGCGTTCGTTATGCCTGACTGCGCGGAATCCGAGCTGACCCAAGAAGCGGAAGAAGCCGTCGATCTTAGGCTACCGGATGTTGTCCAACCTCTCTTCTCTAAATCACCAGTACTTCGCTGTTTCTTCAGTTTCCAGCCCTGAAACGAAATTAAAAAGGGTCCGGTCGGTAGGATTCACGATATTAAAAAGGAAATGTAAGCGGAAAGTACTTTGAGAATTCGCATTTGGAATGCTCGACATTGTATTAGGTATACTCGCGTACGCTTTTGCTTTTCGGATGTGTTCTTTTATTAATACTACTATTACAAACATAGGAATTTTGTTTTGGTATGCCAATACAAATAAATATAAACAAAATACGTAACAGGTATAAAGTTAAATCGAAAATATATGCTGGTTTGTAACGTTTCTCGATAACTTTTTCATTATTTTCTGTCCCTTCTATTTTGAGTCTGAAATGTAAATATTCTTCTAAAATTTATAATGAATTATTTTTTTAACTTTATGGAAATAGACAGGGCATTTAAAATGAAACGAGCCACCTCAAATAACTCTTTACTTGCCGTGATTTATATAAAATTCCCAAACCTGTCAATTGTCATATCAAGGGGGACAACTGTTAATGATGGATCTGGCGATTGAAAATAATTGCCTGTGGTAGGGAAGGTCTCGTGACCACTCACTGCAAAAGGGCTTTTAATTTTCCTTATGGCAACACATGTATATATATTAAACAGTAATTTTTTTTAATTCAGTAAACAAAAGTGCATGATTTGCAACCTGTGCAATAAAATACGATTAGAATGAAATGGTTTGGATTTTACTTTATTAAATGTTCAAAAATGATGTGCCATGATAACTCGCCATACAAATAGTAAAAAGCTCGCTTCAGAAGCTCTCCCTGGCGATTATCGCACGTTTTTCTGGAGATTATCTATCTGGCATTTTTCCAACAATTTATTGGGAAACTTTTTGAAGTAGCTGAACGCGTGGCATACACCTTAAAGTTAAGATGCTCTCAGAGAAAAATGTTATGGTGTAAGATCCGGCGATCTGGGAGGCCATTCTATAGGCGTTCAGAAATTGTCGGACTACAGCTTTGAATAGAAACTCACCTATTCAAAGGTATTAGGCTGAGTTTAGGTTTTAGTTTAGTTTAAATTTAAGGTTTGAGGTTGAGATCTAAGGCTGATGTTTCAGTTTGAACTCGAGATGAAGTTTAGGTGAAGTACGAGGAATGAGGTTTGGGGTTTGAGAATTGAAGGTTAGGGTTTGGGGTGGAGCTTTAAGTTTGAGTTTAAGGTTTGTGCATGAGGTTTTAGATATGAGATTTGAAGTATGATGTAGCAGCCGTGAGTTAAAAACTCCGCCAATGCCTGTCCCAAGCCAAGATGAGGAACGAGAGAATGTTATAAGGACCTGACGAAGACTCTAAATCACTACTACAAACCTTGAAAGAAACCCAATGAAAGTTTCAGCAAGGCAGCGTCAGCAATGAATCAAGAGTAGATGGATCTGATTGAAAAACGACTCGTAATTTCTATATACGGTTGCTCCGAGTGGTAGCATCATATAATTCACGATTAAAATCTTCACTGGAAGAGTAAATGACTTTCACAGTGAAGCCAAAAGAATCTAGTTAAAGGCAAAGGCTTCTAAAACGAATCTTTCAAAGGGCACGGATTTAACTACTCTTGAATCAAAGAACTTTTAACAGAGGTCAAGAATGCTAGCTCTGAATCCAGATCAACAAGAACCAGTAAGAGCAAGGTAAGAAGTCTGGGGTATCTAAATGTAATGGTTTATAGTAGAACTATCGAAACACCCAGAAATACTTAACAATAAGACGTTATCAACTTAATCAATTTGACGATTTGGAATGAATTTTATTTTTCTTTCAAAATCCTATGATTAATGTTGACATTACTACTTTAAGTGCAGAAATAAATGGATTTCATCAACAAATTTAGAAAATTTAGAGTTGGAAATTGTAGAATTACAAAATGATGTCGCTTTAAAGATTATAATTATAACATGGACAAGGAACTATGGAAATTAGTTGAAACATGTAAATATCCAATATTAAAAATTACGCGCTGAAGCTAACATCTTTTTTTGGATCGACGTATTTAAGTGAAGCTATCTTCAATGCAATTTATTAAAAATAAATTTAGATCACATCTTACGGATGAAAGCTTGAATGACAGTTTAAGAGTAGCAGTATCAAATTACCGTCCTAATTTTGAAAAACTATGTGAAGAACTACAGTCCCAACCTTCTCATTAATTGTTATTGTATTATGTAATAAATGTCTTTCAATAAAATTGCTAACACAAATTTTTATTATTATTTTAATTTTAATTAATCAAAATTAAAAATGGCAAAAGTTAAATGAAAGAAAAACTTTAAGAAAGTATAATTGAATCGGTGAGTTGGAAAAAGAAACATGTTCGGTACTTACACCATAAGACATGTTCCTTTTTCCAACTCACCGATTCAACTAAGAATTAGAAAAATGTGAAATTTATTTTAACAATAAACATAGATGATGTCATTGCATATTGTTGCGCCTGCAGTTTTATGAAATTTTTTAATTGCACTCTCGCTTCCAAAAAGGTTGCCCATCAGCTCATATTTATAGCAGACTGGCCTTTAGCCTAAAGGGCCTAAATGGTAGAATTAAAGCGGTTGCAAAATTTTTGGTAACTCTGTCACATGGCTCCCACTAAACAAGAAAAATAAATGTGAGGTTTGAGACATGAGGTTTTGAGAAAATTTAACGAATAAGAGTAGTCGTTATTTTCGAAACGGTATTAAAGGACTTGCATTTCAGGGTATTCTTTTTAAAACATGGATAAATACGGGTACTATTTTGATTTCAACTTTGTTCTTTAGATCATAGACTTTTTGTTTATTTTTTGCCGAGTTTGCTTTTTTTTTTAAAAGCGTCTATCATAATTACATTTGCAGCGAAGTAAACAACCATCAATTCATCACAGTTATACAAAGTCTCGAGACGTTACATAGCCTTTCTCGATCCGTTTTTATATGACTGAATGATAGAAGTGGAACAAATCAATTCAACGAACCGTGTCGTCTCTCTCAGTATGCAACGCGTCAAAGTAATTTCCGCAGTCGTAGTAAAAAGGCGACGACGTCTTTCGGTTCACTCACCATCAGCAGCCCTTTCTTAATGTTGCCGGAGCCGAGAGACCTCCGTCGTCCCGACGGCTCCGTGGAATTCATTTTCAGGACGAAACCTCCCCTGGTGTCGTCCACTCGCTTCTCTCTCTTGTCGATCTCGCTGCCCGTGCCCTCGCTGCTCTTTAGGGAGGTCAGGGAAGCTCGGATCGCCTTGGTCGCTCGAAATTTTGACGCTTTCCCGAAGGGGGCGCTCGTTCGAACGCCATACCCGTGTCTCATTCCCCTCAGCCATTGTCCTTGATAGGTACCTGAAATTTGTAGAAGATCGCGGTGTAGTTAACTTGATTTAGTCTAATATCGTTAATATAAGGGGATTTTGCTATTTGGTTTCCATTTGCAGAATATTAATATCGTGGCGGAAATAAGATAACATATAAGCAATGTAAAGTGGAAAAGGAATGAAAAATATATGTGTAGTTATTATCAGGGCTGTTCCGTGCTGGTGTGCAAGGAGTGCGGCGCACACGGGCGCCTAACAGCAAAGGGCGCCCAACGAAGGCGCGCGCGAAAATAATAACAGGGGTGTTTTGAAACATCGCTTTAAAGTTTAAGGGCATGTGGTACGATCGAAAATAAGGTTAAAAGTCACAATAAACATATGTTCACAAATCGTTTTACGAGATAAAGGCGTGTTCCTATAGTACACGGATATACATATCCCAGTAAACAGGTTGCTTATCAGCTATTGTTTTATGACAGGTTAATTTGACGTTTTTGTGCAATTTGTAGCAATTATATGGTTGTGTATTCTAATGCTGAAATGAGCGATATGGTGTTCATGTACGGTCGTGCTAATAGGAATTCTTTACACAACGTGCTTCCAAGCTGAAACGTTTCCTGATCGCCAACTGCCTTCGCATGTGATGTTTCAGACGGTGTTTTAACGACTAAGAGAAACTGGTTCGTGTGAGAAGCGGTCTTGTGATACTGGACAGTAGAGAATAGCATGTATTACAGATAGAAGATCGAATTTTGAATATTATTGATGAAAATGCCGAAACTAGTGTTAGAAGAATTTCGACACAAGTGGGTGTAAGCAGCAATCTTGTTTCGAGAACTCTTCATGAGCAACTCCTATACCCCTACCATATCCAACGGGTACAAGCCCTTACTGCTCCGGATTATCAAGCGAGAAGGGCTTTCTGTGAGTGGTTTTTGCGAACAGCTGCTGATCGACCAGATTTCGCTGATATCCTTTTCACTGATGAAGCTGATTTTACTAAATATGGAATATTTAATTTCCACAACAATCACGTTTGGTGTGACGAGAATCATCATACTACTGTTGAAGCCAGGCACCAGCAACGTTTCTCTCTAAACATCTGGTTAAGCATGATAGGGGAACGGTTGTTAGGACCGATTGTTTTGCCACAACGCTTAACAGGTTGTACATACCTCGAGTTCTTGAAAAATAACTACCTGAACTTTTTGGTAGATTTACCTATAAATCTAAGACTGAACACTCTGGTTTATGCAAGATGGAGCTCCACGTACTTTACGCGTGCTGTTAGGGAACATTTAACAATGAATTTCCTGGGAGATGGATAGGGCGAGTAGGTCCCATTGCTTGGCCTCCAGGTTCTCCCGATGTAAAACCCGTTGAATTATAGTACTGGGGGTTATTTTGAAAAGTTTAGTGTACGCAACACCGGTAAACGATCTTTAGAGTTGCGCCCCAACGAATAAGAACACTATTGCCAGATTAATGAAAAACCTTATTTTTTGAAAGAGTGCGCGCTTCCTTTGAAAGCAGATGTAGATCCTGTGTCGAAATGGAAGGACGTCATTTTGAACATCTTCTTTAGTTATAATTCTACTTTATGTTAAATGCAATAACATTCTTAATAAGAACCGCTAAAGCAAAACTTATCTGTAATTGCGATAAAATCGCTGTTTCTCGTAACAGTTAATTTGTGGACATATGTTTATTATGACTTTTAAACTTAATTTTTGATCGTACTACATGCCCTTAAAATCTTTAAACGATGTTTCAAAACACCCTGTATAAATAATGTAAAAAATATTTCGTCATCATGTTGGATTCAACACCTGATGTAAGCAATATAGATCAGCTTACTATGGTTGTAAGATTTGTTTTGTTAAATACTGAGACCAAAATATTGGAAATTAAAGAGCACTTTTTAGATTTTGACCAAATATCAGATTCGGCAGAATAAGAATTAGCAAATGCCTTGATTAACAGTTTAAAAGCTTTAAAACATAGATATCAACGATTTAAGAGGGCAAGGATATGACAATGGAGCAAATGTGAGAGGGTGTAATAACGATTTACAGAAAACAATAGGCTTATTATTGCGATCTTTCCCTTCCATCAATGAATCCTGTGCAGCCACGAAGAAAGAAACCAATATTTAGTTACGAAAGTAAAGATGAAAATCCGACAAATCCTGAAGAAATATTTAAAATAAATTTTTATTTCATTATTCTCGACACTGTCTTGGCTGCATTAAATGAAAGATTGGAGAAATTAAAAAATAATTGTGAAATATTTGATTTTTTGAATGATTTAACAGGCGTCTGAAAATTAGATAAATCAAATAGATTAGCAAAACGTATAAAGTTGGAAAACATGTTAGGCGACATAAAATTAAATAAATCTGATTATTAGAGAAGAATTATTCAACGAGTTAAATAATATTCAATTGTTTTTGAGTGATTCTATGAGAGCGTCAAAATTCTGAATTACTTGCTCTTTAAAGTTATAACTATAAGAATATTTTTGTCATTGCCAGTTATTGTAGCTCATGGCGAGAGAAGATTCTCCAAATGAAAAATAATAAAAAATCATCTAAGATCAGCCATGGGCCAACAACGGCTATAAGATTTGTCTATTATCTGTATCGAAACCGATATTGCGCACAACATTATGATATTAATGATATTGTCTCTAAATTTGCTATAATAAAGGCAAGAGAAGTAGATATCTCATGTAATTTTAATTATTTTTGAAATGAATATTGTTGCTATGTGAAATGTGTGTTCCAGTTATTTCATATTTCTAGCGACGACATTAAGCTGTCTGTCCCTCTATTACGGTGATATTATTTAATACATTGACACTCTATATACCAAAAGGGCTATAAAGCTAAAAATATATTCCTTAAATAGATCATAGTCGGCCATAACTACTCTGCAAGTTTCAAAATCAATTTTTTACTAGAAGTTCGAAAAATTCTAATAACCCAGTTCGGTGGGGCACCTGTATATTGCTCTGTTTTTTCAGCATAAATGCCTGGAATTTAATTTGTGAAGTGTGTATTCCAATTTTTATATATAGTTCTATTAATTTCAATTTCTAACTATATCTAACTATTATTTAATTACCTTATTTTTCAGGTTCTAATAAAAATAATACTAAACTATAATAATTTGGCTGTTTTATCTCACCTAGCGACCTCTTTCATATCTCAAGTGAGTATCGTGTTCAGTGACGTTTTATCTCCTAGATGGCACGAGATACTCGTAGATGCATCAAATCAACATAGCTTTTCAGCCGCTTGCTAACGAATCGTTAGATTCTACATAAATAGTGCACCCTAAAGGCCCTCTATCGGATCTTTTAAGTTAGATAAAATGTTAATTTAATCTATTGATGCAAAATCACACCAATCGAGTAATAAAGAACGTTTTAAATTAATAAAAGCATTTTTCTTTATTGAAACCTAACACTATATTATATATTTTATTTTCCTTTATATTGGAGATTCATATGCTGTATAAAACAAATTTATTTCAATCATTATGATGTCAAATCTTATTCGGTAGATTTCACTAATTCAGACTATTGGAAGTCATCTATTATTCATCGGCCAAACTATCTGAATAAAGGAAATTATCATTTCAGTGCAAAAACTATCGATAATTGTGAAATTAACCCTAATTCAACCCATACTAAATCTGGTTAACAAACAAAAATTCCTAGCAAATACAAAACTTACGGCGGTTCTTATAAATTTAACTTAATGAAACTGATCGGAAACACATATAAAAATATACTAGGATTAAAATTGAATAAAAACTAATTAATATTTTACATTTTTAGGTGGGAAATAATCGGTGAAATACCTGGGTACATAGGAATGGTCTCCTTACAGGTGTGGTTGCAGGTAACTCCAACCTTTTTTTTACAAAAAAAAAAATTAATGCGTTATTTAATAATTAACAAAGCAAGAACATGTTGTTAATAATAATAACAAAACTAATTTATTTGTAAAAGAAAATTTGCACTTTTACCTTGTAAACATTCTCGAAAGAGACATTAAATATCAGAAATTTCGATAAATTAATTTTTGGTTTTCAATTAAGCCAATAAATCGACTAATCCTTGATTTTTGATTTATAATAAAAAAAACAACTTTTATCTTTTTTTTTACCGTAGAAAAATTCAATATTTTACCTTACAGTTTATGAACTGAAATATCTAGTTTGATTCCTTCCACGATAAGTCAAGTTTTTTAAAAGTTGATTTTTAACACCCTGTATAGTATAAACAAAAAGTATATGGGCGATCTATGCAAATATTCAAAAACTTAATAGAAATACACAATATATGCTCGCGGAAGAGAAGTAATAAGGCGACATCACATATTGCTGTGGATTGGCACCCCGGGTTTCGGAAGTTTAAATTTGTATTTTTGTTCAGTCCGGATTGGTTTTGTCAAAGCAAGGATAGAGTTTCCGCTATTTAAATATTTGTTTATTTGAAAAGATTTTGTAATTGATTTAATTGTTAGTATTATTTTAGTTGTTCAGTTGTGTAAAGTTAATTTCATTTATTTGTACATTTTGCGTACTCCAGGATTGTATATAGTTTATATGCTTGTATTTTCTTCTTTGCGAATGCGTTGCGGCTTTCATCGCACGCAGATGTAAATTTCATATATATATGGTGTTACCTTGATGGCCTTTTCAGTTACCAGAATGACGAGCGAGAGTACTGTTTTGTTTATTTTCTTGGTTACCGTTTTTGTAATTCATTTTTTATTTAAGATGTAGTTCGTTTGTTTTGAAATTTAAAATCGTCCATCTAGCACTCAGTTCTATTAATAGGTGTTATATCGTTGTGCACAATTTTGTAAGGCTCGTTAATAAGTTTCGTTTTAGAGTGATCGCGTTTAGAGTTTAAATTTTCCGTTTTTTTTGTATGTTCAAATTAATTGTTGTTTAATCACGCGGGAGGTGAAAAAGAAGCTTTGAGCTTGTATTTTAAATCTATTTTGATTTGCTTGTTCTCTCCACGTTAATTGAATTAAATTTTAGTTTGCTTTGAATTTTTGAGATCACGTGGATTTTTTTTGTGGTATAAGAAATTCCTTCTAGAACGAATCCACCATTTCAATCTTTGGGGATTTTAAAGAAAGTCAAATTTACAAACCACCACTATACTTTCTGAAAGTTACTCTGAGATCTAAGAATCTCTTTGCGCCGTTTGAATTTTTATTGCTGAGCTAGCTAAGATTAATTTGTTATTTTAATTTCTTTAAACTTATATGCTTGTACAACAGTTCACGGCAATATGTTATGTACCAATCAAGAAGGCAACAATTTTGAACATGTTTTTTGGTTATAAATGACAACTAAGAAAAGTCATTCGGTCCATTCTACTTATTGAAAATGACTTAAAGCGACATGTTTCGGTTTAAAACCATCTTCAGGTTTAAAATCGGTTGAACCTGTCTTAGTTTTTTTTTTTGATCTGTTTAAGAAAATATGAAAAAAAAATAGTACAAATATGAACTCTATCTACGAAACTGTTAAATTTCGAAAAGGACACAAATAACAAAATTTACTATCTACTTTTGCACAAATATTGATTAAGGAACGTGCGGTAGAAATTTTGTAAAGTTCCTAGAACGTATTTTGACGCTAAACTCTCGCAAATAACAAGACTCTTCTAGGAAGGGCGAACCCAAACACGCGAATCCCACAGACGGCCGTAAATTTCAAGAGAGAATTCTTAACACGTTCGCTCTAATCATGTGCGTAATATCGTAAAACTCTCGAAAGCAATTTGTGCTTGTTTACTACAGGATTAATTTTAGTATTCATAAAGTAAGCGGAAATTGTATTTCTCTCTCAAGAAAGGTCACCATGATATTTCACAATGTATAGAAATTACAATGAAAACAGCGGAAACTTTTGATAGCTTCTAATTTTGTTAATTTTGCGTTTATTATTGCTTTAATTTTCGATATACAAATATATTAGTATCATTTTAAGACGAATTGATGAAAAATAGAATACGTTGGTATGCAACTTAAGCATAAGTGGACTAAATAAAAAAAATAAGAAACTTCTGGCCAAAATTTCAATTTTTTTAGATGTAGATAGGTACGTAGAATGTAATTATATTTAGTTAGAAAGTTTAATATATTCAAACAAATTACTTAGCTCAGATCTTATCATAATTATATAGTTCAACTTTGTAAAAATGTTGGATTGGTTCAATTACTTTCATATTGTTGAGACAACGTCGGTACTTTGTTAACTCAAACAAATTTGATTGCAAGCTTTTTACAGTAAGAAATTGGCAAATTAATGTATTTCTGCTAATAACTGTAATAGTCAAGAGGAATTTTTCCCAAGAAACATTTTATCCTCGCGCAGGATTCGAACCTACATACTCTCGTTTACCGGACGAACGCTCTACCAAATGAGCTAGAGAGGAGCATAATAAATTCCAGCAATAAATCGACGATATTTAAGAAGAACGTCGGTCTGCCAAGATCTTGGACATATCTCAAAATTTGCGAATTGCTGTTTCTGAAGCAAAAAAGCTAATGTTAAGACGGGCATCGGCCTGTCGACATAGCAGTAATAATTATATGCACCAGCTGCCAACATCCCTCGAATTTTACGTACTTATTGTCGTTAATGAAATCAACAAACAAACCCTCAAATTAAAATCTTGTTTTTTTTGAGAGATATTGCGAAAATTAAGATAATAATTTTTATAAAAAGCGATCATATTATTTTGTTACTTCTAGTTTATAAATTTAACAATTAATTTAATTCTATTAAAGATATTGTTAAAACAAACAAATTTCATTAACAAAATCATTTGTTTGCCCATATTTAAACAAAGATTTTAGTCAATACAACTAAAATTTGGTTGAGTTAACCAAATGGGTTTTTCAGTGTATACATAAATCCTTAAAGTTACAAGCACTAATACTTTTAAAGAAATTCCTTTTTAATATATTTTCTGTTGCACAGAAGATTTCCCTACGGCAAACTGCTACAAGCACGTAATAAGGTACCCGAAATTGTGGAGGATCACGACCTCAAAATTGGAATGGTGTTTTTCCTCAGGGAACACCAAATTTTTATGCGAAAGGATCAAGTACTTTATTTTTATTTTACGAGATCATGAGCATGATCTTCGCAAGATTAGATTAGGTTTTCAAAGACGATAATATATATAAAATTGAAAGTCGAATAGCTATTCTAAAATATTATACAATAAAGCAGGATTTTCTATAAAGTAAGTAGGTAAGTAAGTAAGTGAGTAAGTAATTTATTCGTCCGTTAAATAGAAAGTTTATGGACCCGTCAATACAATAAATGACACAAATACACAAATACAAATTGAATAATTCACAATATGCATGAAAATTGTCAGCCTTGCGAATGCTTGCACGTTGTCAGATCACAAAGTGCTGTATAAGCACATATTTAGTAAATTTTCTTTTAATTTTGTTTTAAATTTGTGATTCGGCAAATTTACTAAACTTTGGGGCATGGCATTATGCCTCGTTTGGGTCTTTAATTAGAAAAATTATAACGAATGCTACTGATACCCGTACTATCGTAACATTTGTCAATATCATTTGCACCAGCCAACATAAACACAATCATTCTAGGTAAAATCTCTAATTTTTGTATCCAATTCCGAAATCATATCCGCAATGCGTCCATTAGGCTTTATAAAACTTTCAGTCTTATAGTTTGCCTCTTAATATTTGGCTATAATGTCTACCGTGTGACTATCACTTAAAATTAAAATTCTGTGGATATCTCCCTTAGATATACGCTTGACTGTCGAATAGGATATAGGTTTAGTCAATTTTGCATTATCCTGTGTAACATATTGCCAATTTTGAATTTTATCTTGTGGTGATTTAAAGGTGTCCCAAAATTATCGCAAGTTTTGGATTAAATAGAAAACACAGTTTTTAGTCTTTGATTGTTATTTTTTTATTAAATCATAAAGTACATAGCTTAGGTTATTTATGGAATAACACATTGAGCAAATGGCCTCCACGGCTTTGCATGCATATACGCACTGGTTTGTAGAAATTTTCCATGACCATTTTGCATAAATGTGGCTGAATTTCGTTGAATCTCATCCTTTAACGCACGGGTACTTGTGGGCTTGTTGATGTAGACCTGTGATTTCAAATAACCCCATAAAAAGAAATCTAATGGTGTTAAATCACACGATCGAGGGAGCCAATTCTGATCACTGAAACGAGAGAGTACACGACCTGAAAATGTCTCATGCAGTAATTTGAATTGTTTTACGGGCTATATGACATATGGCACCGTCTTGTTGAAATCACATATTGGCCACATCAATATCATCCAATTTCGGCAGAAAGGAACTGTGTTATCATGTCGCGATATCGAGCTCCAGTAACAGTCACTGCTTGACCAGCCTCACTTTCAAAAAAGTATGGTTCCATTATGCCTCCAGCCCAAAATCCACACCAAACAGTGACAGGTTGTGGATGCATTTGTTTTTCGACAATCACATGTGGGTTCTCAGAACCCCAAAAGCGACAATTTTGGCGATTAACAAAGTCATCAAGGTGAAAATGTGCTTCATCGCTTAGGATGATTTTGCTCGAAAAATCAGCATCCATTTGTTGATGTTCAATAATCCATTCAACGAACTCTCTTCGCTGTGCATGGTCATTAGGCTTCAGTTGTTGTGTTAATTGAATTTTGTAAGCATGGAGACACAGATCTTTAGTGAGTATACGCTGTAGAGAGCTTCTTGAAATTTGTAATTCTTGTCCACGGCGCCGAATTGAGGTTCCTAGATTATCACCGACACTCTCACGCACTGCTTCGATATTGACATTTGAACGGCTTGTTTTTGGACGACCAGTGTGTTTGGCGTCTCCAACGGATCCAGTCTCCCTGAATTTTTCAATTAATCTCTTTACAGTTGATGAAGTTAAAACACTATTCTGACCATATGTTGTATGAAATTTGCGAACTGCGGCCGCTAAGCTTTCATTATTTTTGAAATATTGTTCAATAATGAAGACACGTTGTTCTATCATGTACTTTACTGCACAAATGGCGGCAAATTCAAATCTTGCGTTCATTTTGGGACACCCTTTATTAGAGTTTACTTTCGTTTGAGTCGCATTCGGAACAGCCTGTATGCGAAATTTGCTTTTTTAATTTTCTGTACATTATTGATATGTGTCGCACTTGTTTTTCTAATTCGTTTATCTTATTTAATAAACGTAGACATGTGTTCTTTTTTTGTCCTCTTTCGCGATGTGGTAGTATCCTTAGAATTTACTAATGAACCTGCGCTATCATTTAAGGTGTCTATATCATCGCGAGTATCTTCGTCTAAGTAGCTGGAGTTTAGCGCTTCTTTCATTCGATTCACTAAAACTGTTTTGCATCCGTTCTTGTTGAGTCCCAGTTTTTCCAAGACAGTTTTAATATCTTCCTTTTTCATCGCAGACATTTTTGCATATTTTCTATTGTTTTAAACATAAGTAACACTTACTAGCGTATATACTTCAAATAAATATATTCTTGCGTGAGATCACTATACAGTTCTGCGAAAATTCCACACAATTAATTACAATTTTAACAGTTGGAATTTAACAAATCACACGGAAACATATTTACATGCAACAACTCGTACGACAACCGACTCCGGAACACTGAGTAGATAAGATATGATGTAAAAACCTAGGTGCTCTATTTTGCAACCACTGAAAATGAAAATTAAGCAGTGACATAACCTAAAAAGTCATGAACAGTCTTGTAAATTTATTATCAATTTGAATTGATTTAAAATATTGCAGCTGTTTCGTAAATAATAAGTCAGATAATTTGTTTAATATCAAATTAACTTTATTAGTTATTCGTATCAAAAAAAGGTTCGCATTGGAAAAAGATAATAAAACTTCAATAAAAAAAAATATGTGCAACAATACTAATAAAGTGTAAATCCTAAAGAACTTTATAAGATAATCTCTGAGAAGGTTTTTTTTTTTTTAATTTAAGTGACTAATTTAAGCTTTCAGTATTAATCCAATAATATTAGTAATAGCATAATCTGAAAGCAGTGATTAAGTTAATCAAACATCTGGCAAGCCTTCGCTTATTGCATGCCAGGATATAAGTAGAGGTTATCCGTTACTGCAGTGAAAGTTCTATGTTTAGAGTTAAGGACGTGGAATAGGCCGATTGATGCACACTGCGAGCAATTGAATAGGTATCGCTAGATTTTCACTATGTTAAGATTTACAATGAACGATGCAATTTGTACATTTGGCACGTAAAACACGTACAATGAATGTCCAGATTGTGGATAACTTAATATTTGCAAATGATAGACGCCATTGCAAGCTTCCTTTCTGTCATACACTCATAAGAATGTACTGCAATCTGGACGCCTTCAAGATTCTGCCGGAATAAAAATTAAGTAAAAAATAAATTAAAACAAATGATGATATGAGAAGCATTTCTAGCATTTGAAGAATTGAAAGCTATGGGTGCAGAAACAATAACAGACACAATTCATCAACGTCTGAAGAAAGAGCAGGACTAGATCCAGAACGATATGTTGGAGATGTTATAGCAAGATGGTTGTTCGACAATGGCTAGCAAACATGGTGGTATCTAAAGAAATATGAAATAAAAAAGCCCTACATTTCAACTGTGCATCGTTTAAATCATTTGCTAAATGATCGAAGCAAAGCGCCAGGGATTCGAAAATAATTTCCACTATAAAAGATATGATATTTCTGTTTAGTAAATCAGTATTAAGAAGGTAGTAGGTATATTCCAAACATATTTGCTTTATGCGAGACAAGTTGCAAAAATATAAATGTGTGTCAGTGTTTAAAACAAATTTCGTTGTAATCCAAAAAGGTTTTGAAAAGGTTTAGCCGAAGAAGAAAATATCTTCACGACAAAGCCAGCATTTTAGTTGGATTGTTCTGTCACGGGATTAATATTCATCATCTGTATAAGGGTTATAGCCAAGTTCCGCTTTGTTGGAACCGGTAATAGACACTCTACAATAGAAAACTTTAATGATCATCCAGTGTGTGAAGGACATTGACGAAATTTTAACAACAATAGTAAGAGCCAATTGTGAAGAAGGTGATATCATGATAAGTAAATTTCTAATTTCGTTTGATACTATTTAACTTAAATCACCAAGAATCACGGAAGGTTAGCAGCATTGTTTAAAGCTTAGTGAGTACTGGACTAGATTCGTTTTTATAAGATATCTTAATTCTTCATGTCAGGCCCGAAATAGATTTTCGGACGACAACGCACTGGCGTTTTCTATCTGCTACATTTAATGATTGAAGGCTTCAAAAAGAGAACGAAAAGTTTTGTAAAACCTTACGAGCTAAATGGGTTTCGAATTTGATGCTAAACTTTGGTGTAACATATGGAAAGAAATGAATCTGCTACCAAGAACTAAATGACTTGGAAATGAGCAGTGTGGCTTCTGAACAGAATAGAAGAAAGCACTCCTCACAACATTATAGCAACCCTGCTTAACAAATACGGTCAAGCGGCCATTCAGTGCTTTGCACAGAGTGAAAACTTGGCTAAGATCTATATCATGACTGAAAATTGGTTAAGTGACCTATATTTAATGAGCTTCTATCGCAATATAGTTGCAGCAAAGAAGAAACAATGAATCAAGAAAATGACTGGCAAGTTTGCTCAAAACCCAATTATTTTAATCAAAAGAGTCTATTCATCTCACCTCGTTTGAGGACACGACTATAATTATAATTATAGGAGGCGAGGAGATAAGTAGATCTGATATGCGGGTGTCTCTTTATAATCGCAAAAGAACTGTTATTTCGCGATTATAAAGTATTCTATAATGCATACGAAGCAATCAATTCAACCACGGAATACTTGGATCCGCCTCCCATAAAATAAATGTGCTGAATAGACGATTCGTCTAACACTAGTAGGCAAAATGATGGTTAGCGAGTGACATGGGGATTATAAAGAGTGTTAACACATTCGGGAAAAGAGGAAAAAACAGAGAACCAAAACGTGAATAGAATTATTATCGAAAATAGCAAAAGATGGAATACGTGTGGGAAGAAGATGGGCTTACATTTGCAGTGCTACAATCAATCAATCAATGTCTTTATTTCTGTTTCGACGTACAGCAATTATAAAACTGATGTAAATGAATATAGAAAAAACGTCATAAGAAAAATTATATTTTTAGGATATGCTTGAAAATTCTTCAACGTGTATGGCTCAGTGTCACATACAAAGCGAAATACTTCACCTTTATAGAGTGTAATCGACTTTATCTTTCTAATTTCATCGGGTAATTTGTTGTAAAATTTTACAATGTTGTAAGTTAAATTTTTGTTAGTTGTTGTAGTCGTTCTTAAATCTTGTTTCGTAATTATGATTTTTTTCACTATTTTCAAAGAGCTGTTTATATTTATATGCAATAGTAGACATTCGCATATGTAGAGCCCGTACACAGTCAAAAGACTGTTCTCCTTAAATTTATTTCGACAAGACTCGCTCGCACCTAAGCTCAGCAATATCCTCACTGCTTGTTTTTGCATTATAAATACTTTATTAATGTCTCTGGAATCTCCCCATATTAAAATCGCGTAACGTATAGCTGAGACAAAGTTTACATGATGCACAGATCTCATTGTGAAGATATTTGTCACTTGATTTAGAATTCTAAGGCCGTGACAAATACTGCTGAGCTTATTGCATACATACATGTTTACATGTAGATGATAAATTACAATAGGCCCGGTATATATAATCCATTGTAATTTATCATCTACATGTAAACCTAATATTTTGCAATGCTTTTCTAAAACAATATTCTCATTACCAAAGTTATTTTTTTTTTGGAGTTTCTATGATCTCATTTACTTTAAAAAATATACATTTTGTTTTTGTATTATTGACTGGTTCAAAAAAGAAACAACGTAATACTTGTTTTGTTTGAACCAGTCTTTTAAATTCTCTAATATCAGTGATTCTATTTATTTTAAAGAAATAAAATAATTAATCGTTAATATACTAGTATCATCCTCAAAATTAATTATCTTCTGATTTTCATCGCTATTTACTGTGTAAATATCATTAATAGAAATTAAAAAGAGTAGAGGACCAAGTATACTGGCTTGTGGCACACCCATATTAGTTGTTAGTCTATCAGAACAAGTGTGCTTCTCTGTTACATCTAGTTTTACTATCTGTTAACGATCGCTTAGATAAGATTGAAACCAGTCATATGCAACACCTCTGATTCCATATCTATACAATTTTTTCAATGGTTTCGCTTATTAGTAGAATCAATATAATAAATGCAAAATATTGAAAAAAATGGGTTGTACTTAAGGAAAAAGGAAGGTGGAGAAGAAAAAGAATCAAAGAATACTACATTTTCTGAAATTGTAAATACTTCGTCTAAAAGCGTAAAATGTAAAAGTGTTTTTACAGATATTGGATATTGTTGATTACAACATTGACTAAATGGGAAAAAATGAAAATGTTCTTTTTTTCACTTCTTTGCATTCATTCAACCACTCTTAGTTTAAATCAGCACATTTTGGTTTTGATCTTCGAAAACTTCATTGAAGGAAATGCATGTTTTTATTGAATCATATTTGTTAATTTTTTGTTAGTGTTTAACGCAAAATATATTTAGATTTTCGTTAAGTAGTCAACAAATCCAACAATTGTTGAGCTAAGCAAAATACAGTTAATCTAACTAGAAAAACACATTGAAGGTATTCATATTATTTTCATTTTTCCTTAATTTAATAAGCTTAATGGTTTCTTTGAACAATATGGATATAGTCGAAATAAAGTGATCCTTATTAAGAAAATGGAGGGACCAAAATTGCAGTCAATTTAAAGCTATTATAACGTTAAAGTTTTCTTTTCCAAACCTAGTTCAATCTTTTAAACCAGTGCTCTGATCTTAAACATTATTATAGTAGTTTACTACACATAATATAAACATATGTATTACTGAAATTGTCACAGAGATGGCGCTTCTCCTATTTCACTTCCATAATGATGAATAATCAGCACAAATAGTACGGTAGATTGTAAAAAACTAATCTGTTGTATTTACCAAGTAAATATTTTTCTAGGAGACCACCAGTGGTATGCAATGGCAGTGGTATCGATAAACGTTGTTCCATTTTAGTGTACATAAACACTTTGTATTTTATTGGATATTATCGGTTCATAATCCAATGAAACTGCTAAATAGTTTTATCCGTTCATATTTATTGATGCGTTTCGGTTTATTCTTTTAAATCTGTTACAATCATTAGCTATATTAGTTATATTTTGCTTGTAAAAGCGCTTTGAAAGCTTTAAAAGTTTTTAAAAAATATAAAATATGTCCTAAACACATTTTACACAGTACATAAACAAACATATAAACTATAAATGTCATATTATAATTACACATTTGTAGTTTATGATTGTTTATGTAAGTACTGTGTAAAATGTGATTATTCGTATTTTATATTCTTTCCTTATAAACTTTTGACGCTTACAAAACGTCTGCTGTGAGTCAGCCACATTTATGCAACTAATTTACATTTCAGGGATTTTAGTATACCAGGGATTTATACCGATATTGATAGATTTACGCTATGTTAATACAAAATATCGGTATTATACCAGCATTTTGTAATATAATAAATAGGCTTAAATACAAGCATTTGTTGAGTGCACCAAAGATTGGTTGAATCGACAAATATTTTTTTTCTTCGTAAGTATAATCGAAAAATAGTCTGTTTATAACTAAAGAGATTGCCTTTTCTAAAAAACTAACCAGACCTGAGCATTAATATTGTGGCACGTTACTTCATATATTTGTGTATTTTCTTAAACATTATCAAAAAAAAAACTAAAGTTGAGGTCAACCTTGTGATGACCATAAGAAAATCTGTTTTAATTAATACGTATTATTTGAGTAGTTTTATAATTCAAAAACGTTAATAAATATTATTTTGTGTATCTAAAATACATATACCTAATAATCGTTTCTAGAACAGCATGCCTAAGGTGGAATCATTCGGAATTTTAACTTTAAGATCTTCTGTCCATATCAATTATTTCATTCTATTATTTTCGGTATTCCTTAAGTAAATATTGACATTAAGCACATAGTCACTATATTTTCTTCAAACGAAAAACAAGAAACGCAAGCTAATATATTAGAATCACAGTTTACATTAGTTCAGAGCTCCCCACACGATTCCGGAAGTCGATCGCGTAATCTGAAAAGCACACATCTCGAACGGAGATCCGCACGAAGCACTTTTCTAAATAGATCGGCATGGAATGCCCCCTTTACGTGTATCTACATGAATTCGTAATAGCTATAAATCTTCGTTTTGTGCAATTAATCAACTGTATGTCTTTCACAGTTTAGGAGATGGTGAGCACCTTTATTTGAAACACCCCAGTAAAAAGAAAGCATTTTATTGCTTTCTTTTTACTATGGATAGGATGCTACAGTTCTATTATTTTATGAGCATATAGTAGTGTATATAAAGTCATATATTTTTTTACGTAGAATTCAAAATCGGAATAATATATAAAAGTATTCGTTTAAAGTAAAGAGTAAAGAAGTATGCGTTTGTCTATTTCTGACGTTATGAGACTCTCTGTACCGCCAAAAATACTTTAATGGTATGTAACAAGTCTTAAAACAAAGTAACATGAACATTAATAGTCGCTACCAAAGAATTATGTAAAGACACCATACTCAGCAAAAAAATTGGAAACAAAATACCAGATGGCTCTATAGCAGCAAAAAGCCTGAGACAAGGTCGCTGTATATCCCCGATTTTATTCCACATATATGTCAATGAAGACTATAAAAAAGTGTAGAGACATGCAATTGGCAATTGTAAATACAACTTCTGTATACACTATACTATTCAGATGACCAGGTAGTGATTAGGTGCATAGGACAAATAAGACCTAAAATTTATATCTAGGAAGCTTATAGAAGAATATCGAAAGTGGAATTTATAAGTCAAGACGGAAAAGATACAATAAATATGTGTAAAAAGAGAAGAATCACCGAGGTATTTAGATATAGAAGGAGAAAAGATCAGAAATGTAAGGAGTATGTGGATGTAGGCATAACACCAACAATAACAGGACGAAGTAATGCAACAATTAAGGACAGAATAACTACAGGAAAAAAAGCCAATAGGAGCATTAAAAGAATATTTGAGATGAAATATTTCTAAAACTAATATTGATATGAATCCTTCTGGAAAAAAAAAAACAAAGCAGACCTCCTAATAGAACATAGCCATCGGGAATTAGGAAAGCAATATCCGAGAACATGGAATAGCGAGTATATAAGAGAGTATATAATAGACTTCTCAGGAAATTTGTTTTAGATATATCGTAAAAATCGTTCATACTATACATAGGTATTATATCTTAACGTTTTAGGTATACATTTAGTGGAACTGGGATATTATTGAATGTTTGACATTAAATTTTAGAGGCAGCTAACGGTGCAACCGTCTGATATCGTAGCCACAGAAATAAGGCCGCAATTTAAACTTTCTAACAGTTATTTGGCTTTAACTGTTTACCGATAGTCAAATCAACTGAAATTCAAAACAAGGACTAAAACAAGCACTAAAAGACCGTTATTCAGCCCACGCAGAGGGAATACGCAACATATTACTAAAAATATAACACCCTGAGGAGCAAAAATAAAATTTCCTGAAAAAAATTACAAAAGCAAGAGGTAAGCTAAAATTTATAATAAGATATCTTTAATAATTTTACATACAATCTTATAAATAGCATTTTGATCTAGTATGATTTATTATAATGGTTTTGATATAACAATTTATGTTTGACATGCAACCAGCCATTCATGTTGTTTGTAGACAAAATTCCAATGACTTCTTTGTTATGTTTTGAAACTGTTTTAAATGATTGTTTGAATTAACTAAATTATGTAATTTATATGGTTTCTAAGAAAACCATAGCAGTATTATATATCGTGATGCTATGAGGTAGCACACAGTCCGGTATAAAAAAATAATTTTCAAGTACAATACTCTACTTAAATTATTAAAATCCTATTTAATCATCCCAATGCCATCTACTTTACTAATTCTAAACATAAATATGCCCTCTCCAATGCCAAATGGCATGTAGGGATAACATTTCGAAGCACAAGAGCATGAAGGGCGCGCTGGCCATAAAAAAAATTACGAATAGGCAATTACCCCCATTTATTCTTTAGTATAATCGAGGATTGTCCACTGTTCTCTGTTCGAATATTCAATGTTAAAGTAATTAATTCAAGTGAAATTATGCGGATGAGACTCTTATAAACCATGTATCAATACTATTGATCGACTTTGTAAGATAAAGAAAACATTTAAGTGGAAAAAAAAATTATTTAAAAAAATGGTTCGAAATAAATAGCAGTGTAAAACAACGCAAATAGTAAAGTAACTTGAGTTCGCTTATTCAACAGCTATTACGTTATGAAATAGTAATTCCAAGTTTTGCAATTTAATTTAATCATAGAATTATAAACACGTTGAATTTTAAATTTCAAAATCCCCCGCGTCTTTCTGCTTGTATCAGTGTGATTCTTTGGTTGAATGACGGATAGTTATCCGCATATGCAACATCTTATAGTAAAAATTACTGGATATTCGGATGCGTGCTGTGAGAATACATACTAAATACAAAAATTCAAAACTGCCACCTTAATAAACTTTTACACTAGTTATTTCAAGATGTTGGTGGGCGGTTATAAAATTTTCTAACCCAAAAATTTCGGCATAAATTAGATAAGAATTAAAATGATATGTTTATTTTTAGGTTCGTATGGGCAAAGAATATCTTTGGAGAGAGAAACCGGCACGCATCACTAGTCAGGGTCTCGTATAGGACATCAAATCGAATGGGACTCTGGTTTGTTCACGGTATACAGAGTAAGGACAAGCTCGCAAAATCCTTTGTTCTTTTGTGGTCCGTTTTGAATGACCTTCAAGCCCAGCTGCCATTTTGTAAAGCTGTTGCCGGGAATTTTCAAACGTGCGGAATACTTTATATTTTAAAGGAAGTAGAAAAATAGATTAAAAAAATACACAAATTTATGCGTTTTTTATTCTGATTTTGTGGCAAATATTTATGAACAGTTTATAGTAATGAAAAACACGATTCCAGTAAAATAATATTTGATTAAGTGATACAAATATTTGCAAGTGTTTTACGATAATTATGTTCATATTCTTTCCTTTTTGTGAAATAAATCTTTATTAATATTTTTATAGTGTAAAAATATTCTTCCAGGAATAAATATGTTGTGGTTCTTTCTCAAATAAAATAATAAAAATGCAACAGCTTGGGAAGGGACTTTCAAATTTCTGACACGAATACACAATAACTTTTAATTAGGGTTCAAGAGTTATGACTATATCGTTCTGTGCGATACAAATATTGTTCTTTTTTATTCGACTACTTCATTTCTAACATCTGACCCTGCACTGGTTTGTCAACAATACTGTCCGGGGGTGCACAAGTGGATGGAGTTCAGAGATATATATAATATCGAATTGTCTATAATGTGAATAAATGCGATTAAAATTTATACCAGTATAATGCAGTTCAAACCAAAATCAAATTATTTTAAACAGTGAACATAAATTGAATTAGGTTAGTTATTGCGATAAATAGCAATTTAGCTTAAATGTGTAGCTAACAAATAAATTGATTTAATGTGACCTAGGAATCTCTGCACAACGACAATAGTTCTTCTTATTCATATAGTTTCTTAATTCCGAATTATAGATTCATTCGGAAATCCAAAAAACTGCGACCATCGTTAGCATCAAAATTTATCTTGCGAGAGAGACTAGCACTACAACATGATACCCATTGGTGTCTTCTTTCGCGGTTATTTGAGTTATTTCACTTAAACCTAACAATATAATATATAAGAAAGTATGTAAACCTTAAATAGATATACTAAAGCATGAGTAAATTAATTTGTGTAGATACGAATGTAAACAATAACAAACTGCCATATTGGGAAACTGGAAGTTAGGCTAGAAATTTGTGCCCCTATGACTCATCCGTTGTCCCTTTAAAAATACTGTACAGTGGGTATGCAACCCTGCA
The DNA here is from genome assembly GCA_004143645.1 of Protaetia brevitarsis. Taxonomy (NCBI): domain Eukaryota; kingdom Metazoa; phylum Arthropoda; class Insecta; order Coleoptera; family Scarabaeidae; genus Protaetia; species Protaetia brevitarsis. The sequence goes on along the minus strand of RXPK01000195.1, from coordinate 1,950,772 downwards.
AACACGTTAATTTTGAACAGAATCGAAACCCAGTAATTTTTTTCTAACTTCTAATGCTATTGGTATATCAATGAAATTGGATTATAAAAACATATTGAAGTCTTATTAAACCAACTTTAAGCAAAATAAATGTACTGTAAAATATATCGAACTGAATTCGATCCAAACTTCGATCTGCCTAAATTTGCTAACAATAGTTTTCTGGTTTTAATATTTGATTTCGTTTTCTGTAGGAATCTTTCTACTGATCAACTTTAGTTGCTGAAGGGAAAATTATGAAAGAAAAAGCCGTAGAATGACTTGTCAAATGGAGAGGTTTTCTACACTACCTGGATCGTCTGATTGTATATTGTAACATTTTATATCCTTTAAAAAAATAGACAAAACAGTTTAAACCATGACAATATATATTAAATTCTACTAAATTTCCGTAAAAAGATATTTTTTGCTGAAATGAAAAGTAAGGCCCTGATTAGATCCAATCCTCGCTAGAACCTCGAATACTCGTACATATCCACGACTAGGGTTGTGCAGAAAGGGACATGATGTGAACGTAACAAGGACGAGTTCATTTTCTTACTCCGAAGTTTTCCGTCGAAAGGTACGTCACGTAAGCGTCGCTCGCGATCTCTATTTTTAATTATCGAAGGCGCCGAAATAGAAACGCCACCTCGCATCGATCTTCTCTACTATAATTGTCCGGAGGTCCGTTGCATTCCCAGAAATGTTTCTTAGAAACGTCGGTGACTAAACCGCGGTGTTTTTCGAGAGGTCGCGAATCACCGTTCACGAAAAAACAGGGAATAAGGTACGATTTTCCGAACGTGCGGACGACGTCCTTACGTCAATTCATTCATCAATAGCCGCCAACCTGCCGTGCTGGTGTGCGTGTACTCGTGTGAGGCTGTGCCGAGCGAACCTGCTGTTGCGTGAATAATACTACATGGAATGGTTTACGTTATGTATTTCGTGAATCAAAAGTGGCGGATGTGTATGTATTCCCCCCGCTACGTCTTCCCAGTTTCCAGTAAATTGCGTGTACCTTAAACATAATTTATGATTCAGTTTTATACAATTCTGTAAACTACTGATTTCCGATATATTTTAAATTTTTTACAAGTCTAATCGAGAATATATTTTTGTTTTTTTTAAATAATATAAATTAATAAATAAATATATTAAGAAATTATTGACACAAAACAGGTAACTAATGGAATGCAACAAAAGGAGAAATACTAACAGATGACCAGGAAATAATGAAACGATACAAAGAATATTTTAGATGAAGAAAAGAACCTACATGAGATGAGGGAGGAAAAAAGGACAGTAGAAACTAATGTTGAAAAGTATGAGTGTTTTTCAATTTACTTTATTGAATGTAGCGGGTACTGAATAGCGAATACCGTGCTAAAGTTTGTATTAATAATACTTGCTATACTTGTCAAAATATCCGCAAAGTATTCGTTACTTTTATACTCTCAGAGTATTCATTACTTTAAACTTACGGAGTATTTATTAACTTTATACTTACGATTATTTTTATATTCGAACATTTTTTCACTTTGTGAATACTGTAAGCATTTGACATCACTTCGAGGTATGCAGAGTATAGTTCTCATTTATGTCTTTGCGTCATTTTGCCTATTTTTTTATAATAAATCTATAAGTGAATCAATTTTATGAGTTTGATTTAAGAAATAAAATTTGTAACATTTGTGCAAGTGTTGTACGTTATTATAATATGTAAATTTGTTTATAAAAAGCAAGGAAACCAAAAAAAAAAATTTTTATTGACTAATATATTGTGGCGGGCGTATCATGCGTAATGCACTGCGAATGGTGGAGGAATGGTGTCTTTCACAAGGACTCTCAGTTAATCCACAAAAAACAAAGTTGGTTGCCTTTACCAACATGAGGAAACTCATTGACCTAGGCGGCGTTAGACTGTTTGGTCAGGAGTTACAATTAATCAAGAAAGTAAAGTATCTGGGTGTTACCCTCGATGCGAAACTGAGCTGGACAAATCACTTAGTTAAAACAACGACCAGGGCTGCGCAACTATTCTGGCGCTGCAGGAGAGTTGCTGGCAAAACCTGGGGATTAAAGCGTAGGGTGATCCATTGGCTATATACTGCCGTGATAAGACCAGCAATAACATACGGGGCAGTAGTCTGGTGGAGGAGGATAGAAGTGTCCTCCGCAGTGAAACTGCTAACCGCTGTCCAGAGACAGGCATTGCTGGATATCACTGGTGCAATTTACATCACAGGTACCGCCTTTTTGGAGACCATCGTGGGCATCCCTCCGCTAGAGCTTTATGTAAAAGCGGAGGCTATGAAGGCGATCCTTAGACTGAAAGCCAACAACCTGTAGCATCCCAACTTCAGGGTGGGAGGGCACACTTATACTACGAGCACGATGCTGGACGGGTCATTGCTGCAAATGCCCACGGACAGCATGGCACCCGAAATTATCTTCACTGAAAAGGTGGAAATCTCCATACCGAACACAGCCCAGGCACGTAGTGAGATTACTGCTAATGATAACTGGTTCACAGACGGATCCAAATCCAGCCAGGGCACAGGAGCAGTTTACTAAAACGATTCTAAAATTGATTATGGCTAGACTATATGAAAAGAAGCCTGAAAAGGTCCTTTGTCCCCCCCAGCAAGGACAAAACGGTGTTGGAAGCTGAAGTTGCTACAATTCATCATTGTGTCAAAGAAATGCAAAGATGAACTGAGTTAGGTAAAAGTGTCGCTATTTACTCTGACAGCCAGTCAACACCTAGAGGGATCAGTTCCAAAAGTGTTAACACTAAGGTGGTTTGGGACTGCGTAAATACTATGCTTAGCCTAGGTTCCCAAATTACTCGGGCATGACATGGCAGACAATCTATCCAGGCGAGGATCGTCAAGGTCATTTGTTGCAGCTGGCCTTTCTTTTGGCATTATTAAATCGCAAATTAAAAAGTCGATCAATAGCTGGATGCATAATGAACTCAGGGGGTGGTAGCAAAAGTCATCAGGGCAAAAAGATTTTCAAAAAGAAGAGAGGGGCCACAAATTACTAATGACCATTTGAGTAAAGACAAGAAGACCGCGCAAGATCTAAGAAAGAGGGAGGTATAGCCACCTCAACCCGAATCTAATTTAAAGCGCTGTGAATCGCTCTCCCAGAGTAAGGTTTTTGCCATGGTTTTCCCTTACTCCGTGGCCATTGATTTTATATAAGTATATTATATATAATCAGTGTCCTTGGCGAATGCTGGGAGATAACGAAAGTCGTTCCATGGGCGCATTTAATAATAACTGATAGCTAACTGATTTACAGTAGACTAGCGATTATGTGAACTAATCACATTTTACATTTTTTTTTATCATTTTTCAAAAGTAATATTCGTATGGTCGCGAGGCTACTGTATTTATTTTGTTATTTAAAAAATCATAGGACTTATTTAGTTAGAGTAGGATCATTTCAATTGTTATAGAACCCATATAGTACTTAGAATAGGTAGCCTCGTGTAGTACCTTTTCAGGTGGAGCACGGGGTTAGGATGATTTGTAATAATTTAGTTTTCATAAATAAAGTGTGAATCGCTCTATAACTATGTTGCACAACACTGTAACTTTTTAGTCTAAGCATTTTTTCTTAGTAACATATTGGCATACTGCAAACACAAACAGTACTTTACCTGAAACGAAATTGATAAACAATTGATTTTATCAAAGTAGGCCGATGACTCTGAACAAAGGTTGCTAATCTTTTTAAGTAGCTTGTCTCTTTCCAATATTCAAAAGATCAAGGGATATTATTTTGCTTTTTTCTTTCGGGTAATACTAAGTTGTATGCTGTTTTACAAAAGTAATTCCTCCTGAAGCCCGACTACACATCAACCAATAAATTATTTTTTTCAAAAAAAATATTATAATTATTCTTTAGAAGCATGTTCTATGATTCTTTATAATGTAGCTAAAATTTTGATTACTACAGTGTTTTAATTAATAATAAACTAGATGAACGTGGCGCCTCCACCAAATTTTAATAAAAATGTGCAGCAATAATTAAGTGACAAAAAGGAAAAGCAAACTATTTATTAAAGTTTAAATATGAAAGCTTTAGATAAATGTTTGTATAGACAATGATATCGGTTAAATTATTCTGATGTAATCAAATAGCACGCCTCAAATATCTCGCTGACAGATAGATTACGACGAAAGGATAATCAAAGAATATTCAAATAAACCAGAAGAAAATGAATGGTGCCTTGACAAGCTTTTATAAATAGATTTAAATTAGTCGCCCAACCCTGCGTTCGCAGCAAAGAAATCCATCCCTCGTTTTATACCGTGTCATAGACCACTAATTAGCGGAGCCTCAGCTGTTAAGATGGCGTTTATAGCATGATGTAGAGGCGCTATAACTTTTCGACGTCGTTCCGCGTTCGAAATACCGGAGTAAAACATAATAGCGAAGGACGTAGCTCAGCACAACATTAGACAAATTCGTCTGTTGGCAACGTTCCATTCCACACTTTATTTTCACGGTTTTTATTCTAGACTATATTATGTCGGTTTGAAATATTCGAACCTTGATAAGTGCGATTTGTTTGTTGGAGAGGGACGAAGTTCGCCGATAAATCATTACTAATATGTTCGACCTTATCCACAAACATACCGTTCGGATGCACTCAAATTCTCGGAAATACTTGCTCCTCTATGGATCGAAATCGATTCTACAAACCGCTTAGCAGGAATTTTAATGCCCCGGAATTCATTCGCGTTGTTATGTTTATAACAGAAAATTTAAGCTACTTAAAAAAGTATTCAATATTCTCATGACTCTTTTTTTTTTTTAGACAAAAATAACATTGTATGCTCTAAAAGTGATTTTGTATGCTTATTTATGTGAAGTCTAGTTTAATTAGAATTTTAGATTTATAGATTTGATATCCCAAGAATTTGCATGAGATCTTCTTTTATAATCACTTAGGGTGATCGAACAGTATTTACTGCTCCTGACAAAGCCTCCATGAGTAACAATAATAATAATAATAATAATAATCTTTATTCAAAACTGTGGCAACAACCACACAAAACCACGTCAAAAAGAAATACAGGGTTCGAGAGAATACACATACACAATTAATTTAGGCAATATCTCTTCCCAAATAGTCAGTGATTGAGTAACAGGATAATGCAAATAGATATGATTCGACATTGCGTTTAAAACTTTTTAAAGTATTACATGATTTAATTGATTTAATGTAACTTATTATATAGCTTACAACCTATAAATGCTAAATTTTGTTGGAAAAGACTACTTTTACGACTAGGTGGTAACAGATAATTTGTTTATCTTGTATCATAGTCATGCGAAATATCAACAGCAAACTGTGACTTGTATTTAAAAACAAAGCATAATACTTCACGAATATAAATATCATACATCGTGAGGATTTTCTTCTCTTGAAAGTATTTCTACAAGATTCACGGTAGGATAAATTAAACAAAATTCGAATAGCTCGCTTTTGCAATAAAAATATCCGATCGACACCAATGCCTGAGCTCCAATGAATAATTCCGAAAGCCATTTTTGATTGAAAGTTGAAAAATAATAAGTTTTGAGTAACCGCATGTTACAAGATCTTTTTAAATTATGGAGAGCATAACATACCTGTGACAATTCACCACATAATTTATCAATGTGGTTACTCCACTTGAGTGTTTCATCTATGATTACACCAAGAAGTCTGGAAGAGTGACTTAATTTCATAGTTTTCCCATTGAGAGTGAAGTTATTAACTTTATATCTATGATTGTTCCGAAATAAAATACATTGAGTTTTATCAGTATTAAGTAATACGTTATTTCTGCTAAGCCATTGGGATATTTTAGTGTATAAGAGATCAGCTTCGGCAAATAAACTTGAGAGGGTATTGGAGGTAAGGGTAACGTTAATATCATCCGCATACAGTGCGATGTTAGTGGCGGCCCTTAATATTGAAGGAAGATCATTGATAAAAATAAGAAAAGAGATAGATATAGCTAGATTTCTAGCTATAGTTTTTTCATTAGTGTAAAAATGTTGGTATTTTTGTTTATAATATTATCATTTAATATACTACATATAATATTGCCACGCAAAGTTATAAGTTATAAGAATAAATTTACACGTTTTCCATAAAAATAAAACAGTTTATATGAAGGTATTGTTGAGTTAATGATACCTACTTACACTATTATTGCTGTGAATAATGCTTTCCCAGACAAAATTAACTCGATTGAAGTGAAAGATAAACTAACGAACACGAAAGTAGTGCAATAAATAATTATAACCGTTGTACGTAAATAGTACACCTAACCCATTTAAAAGCTCGCTCAGGCGCGCGTAGCATCCACATTGACCGGTATACAGATGCAGATTACTTAAATATAAAAATGAATTTATCTGAATGACGGGCAGCTGTTTGGTTAGTTAAATACCAACAAAAATATAACCCAGATTAAACGGGCTATTTTCGTGTGCCTTCCTAACTTCTGTGCAGGTCTGCATTATGATTATGCTCTAAAGGAATTCGAATTAATGTTGTCCGTGTACTAAGCATTCTCAATTTCGATATATGCTAATTGGTGGGTTTATATAAATCCCTACACAGACACGATAAGGTAAGGAAGTACTGAAACGAAAACGAGCTTCGATATTTACTCGCAGATGTCCCAAAATATCGACTGCAGTTAAAAGGAATTCCAACTGGACGACTATAAATAAGGTTATTCATGTGGAATTATTCAGGTCATCGATGATTGTTTTCTAAGAATTTCCGAGACTATATGCGAGCGTACTGAGAAGGAAAAGATATACAGTGTATTGGAAATAGGTTTAGCAGATGCATTTGATTATCAAAAGAGGACAACAAAGCCAAGCACAAAATTTAAACTAAATAATTGCGTGAATCATATAGGCAAAGCCACCAACTTTACGAAGAGTTTATTATTGCTTAAAATTCTTTTTGAGATTCTTTGAAAATATTTGACACCTATTAATATCTACAGTACGTTTAATTTTGACCACTGCTTATTTTTGTTAATATTACATATACAAAAATATTTCGAATAGAAGTTGAATTGTCTGTAGAGGGCGCTTTCATCAAAATAATTTACTTGCACTTTTCAATGGTACGCTTCTACATACTTTTTTATTTTTTAACAACTACAGACGTTTCATTCAATCATTTATAACGCCTGTAGTTGTTTTACTGCACTTGCTGTTGCATACTTGCTGGCATAAGAATGTGTGGTGAACAAAGATTAGCATTTTTTAATTGTATTATGGTACTTTCACTAAATTTCAGCGTTTGATTTGCACGATGTACAGTGAAATTCAAAACTTACGTCTCCCTAAAGTATTTTTTTTGAACTTTTTAACACGTTCTCGGACAAAGCGGCATCAGCCGCTTTTGTTGACATTTTATGCTCTAGTAAGCTTCTTGCCCGCGCACGTGTTAAATATAATGTATCTCTGTGTTTGCTTAAAATGTGGCCTTTATTTCATTAAACGCTGAAGTTTTCGTAGAGTGCCGATTAGATATGTTTACATTTAAATTAGATGTATTATTCACTCACAAAGAAATTTTAAGGAGATGTAAATTTTGTATTTCACAAAATTTAATTTGTGCTCTTTGAAAAGGAGTTTGTAAGTTCTCTTATTATCTGAGGATCTGTGCTTCTATTTCTTCCCTTTTTCAATCAAATAATCTCTTAAAATCTTAAGGCAAGTGGATTCTTAACCAAATTTCTTTTCTTCCTTTAATTAAATTTAAATAATTGATATTGTTTATTTTTCCTTTTTAGATTTTAAATTGGAGTCTAGACCATGAATCTGTAAAATTATTATGATTTGACGTAAACTACAGAAAGTTTCTTAAACTTTATCCTTAAAAAAACTAAAATCCCATCTATTCTTACTGTCTAAATACAACAAATACTTGGTATACTTTATTTACTATAGCAAAAAACTTTGATATAAAACGATGGATGAAATATGGTAGATCGGAGGGATGCATAGAATTATGTAAAGCATATTGAGTTCAATTAGTCTGGAAATTTGACGTAGTACTCAGTGGGCAACATACTGGAAACGAAATTCAGAAGTAGTGGAACAGAGAGATTGTTTTGGAGGAAGAAGAAACTTGCATACTAATAACATACTGATAGTTACTATGGATACTCCAAACGATAATGATTCCGATTAATGTATCATACTCACTTACGCCTTTTTATTATTTTTTCCAGTCCTGTTATGATTAATATACTTTAAATCCTGATTTTCAAAAAGAATCATCACTAATATTAACAGTAACGGTGTTATTATGAAGAGTTTGTTTATTCATCTGTCAAAAGTGTTTGACAGTTACATAACTTTACATAACCGCTTCGTGTACGTTTTGACAAATAGAAAATTTGCAACACGGTTGTAATGTCAAAGTGAACCAACTATAGTTCGTTGTAGCGAACTGACTCACGTAATACCTCGTCTGTTACTCTAAATGAAAGTAATTAACTTAAAGGTTATTTGAAAGAGGTGTAGAAAAATACTTCCCAATTATTAAATTCTATTTTTATTTACTGCATTTGATAACAAAAACTTCTCTGCACTACCGGTTTCGGATTTTCTGCCAAAAAAAAAAAAAATTAAATTTCCGATTCTTGCATTTTTTAATTTAAAAAGCAATTAATGCACCTGAAGAAGGCAGTGTAAAAAGTGGCATACATGCGTATATGTCACTTGTGCGATGATATCGACTTCTACTTCTATTTAAGTACAAGAAATCGCTAGGTGTGCAACATACGATTTTATGAATAGCCAAGTATAATGAACCCAAACTGAGAAGTACATATGTCGTCATATCCGTTTTGAGTGCTGGAATCGCCGGAGGAGTCTATTATACTAGCTTTAGGGGTGTTCCTATCACTTTGACAGAAGTTTTTAATGTAATTTCTATCGTAAACAAATCACCCCCACCACTAATGACTTCAGTTCGTCTATTGTACGTCCACATTGCGATGACGACTTATGTACTTCTCATTTTGGGTTCACTATACTGATAAGTAAATCGCATGGTACTGATCAGCAGCATAACGAGGCAAGCTTAAAAGAGGTAACCATTGAATGTCAAATGATACCATGATACCACAAATATAACCTAGACAGAAAGAATCAGGTTAAAATAATAAACAGAAGGACTGATGGGAGAGAGGGTCTTGAATAAGACAGATGTTCGAAGCTGAGGTTCATTCATCACGGTGTAAGAGAAGTAGTAAGATGAATTGAGTTAGGTAAAGCCTTTCTCTGAAAGGCAGGCAAGCGACCAGTTCTGTAAGTGTTGATAGTGTTGATTCTAAGCTGGTTTGGGATTATGAAAATGCTCTAAATGAGGTCGATACCCAAAGGAAATTAATGCCTGGGCTCCAAGCCATATGAGCTCGAAGAGAAATGAGGCGGCGAACGCTTTGGCCAGTCAAGGTCATTTGTTAGAACTGACCCTTCTGTCGGCATTACTAAATCACAAGTTAGAAAGTCCATTACGTAGTGGATACATACAAAGTTTAAGAAGTGTTCTTAGAGGAATAAATATGTGAATTTACTAAAGATCTACTGATGTGAGTAAAAATAACAAGATTATCAGCAGATGGCTTGACCAACCATTGTAAACTAAATAGGTGTGTGCACAGCATATGTTGTATCAAATAAAAGAATCTGCCTAAAAACTATCGCCTCTTTGTTCTCAACTATTGATTATTCAAGAGCGAACTATTTTAGAAATTAACTAAATTTACCCAACTAAATACCTTAATATTTTTTTCTCCACATATGACTTGCTTTGGAGTTGCAAATTACTGGTTTTATTTATAATTTTGAAACGATTCATTGGCGGATAACGTTTTCAATAGATTTTATTCAGAATTATGCGGAATATTTCCATTTCGCTAATTGATGCTGGGCAGTTTGTATATAGATCCCTAGCGAATCTTTTTACGTACCTAGCAGCAATAAACCTAAATTACCAAAACGAATTTTCAAATGAGAATTTGTACATACATACATAAAATAAACATTAGTGGTATTAACATACTGCTGATCGAATAACGTATAACTAATTAGAAAGAGTGTTTAATTAAATGGAAGCTTAAATATGTCTATGAACACGGGCTAATATGTAGTTTGTATAAAACCGTGTATCTTAATAAAAATACGTTTTTTATATGAATGTATGTTGTTGCGATGACGTCGTTAAAAAGATAGTTAAATCTTATTTTTCTTTTGTCGCAGTGAAGATTTATCGAAATTCCAAGGGAAGAACGTCTAGATCGTTACTATATTTAAGTAAATCGCGTAAAATTTCCATGGAATAATTTCGAAAGATCTCTCCGTCCGAAAATACACCATTATTAACTTCACCATGACCTATCTAAACGGTGTAATATAAGAAACCCAAATATTTAGTTCCCGCAGTCATTAATAAAATAGTTTAAAACTGCGACCGCTTTTAAATATACACTATAGAATGTAATTTTATGAACTATGCACGGATGAAATTCTATATTGAATCGATGTTAATTGGGCGTTATAAAACATAAATCGGAAACCTTCAGATATTCGTGCCAAGTTATTGAAGATCTGAGAGAGATTCCGGTCGTACTTGAATTTATTGTTAGCTCACACAATACAACGTTACTGCTATTATGACTGGATTATTTTGAAACACAATGTAAAAAAAATTAAGAGGAGAGATATTAAGTCTTAAAAACCCATAAACTAAAAAGTTCCTATTTAAAATCAAAATGATGCCGAAAAGTTGTAATAATGTATTTGAATTAACTTCATAATTAATTAATATAATCAGCAACTAAATGGAAACACTCTAATGTATTAATCTGGTGAATTGAAAGAGTAACATAGGTTCAAAATAATCATGAAAGAAATAATGTACCCACAGTGTATATTATAGTGCGATTCATGCTTTTTTCTCAAAAAAATGTACCATTCGAAGGAAGTATTAATTAATAACATACTTTTGTCATTCAGCGATGAATGAAAAAAAGGTTAGAAAAGATTTATTGGCACCATTATGAACATATTTGACGCCTTTTACTTTCCATACAAAAGGCGGGTGTAAAATAAAAATTGTTCCCGATTTTTTTGACGAACTGTTTACTCATATCAATTATGCCCTTATGGTAGGAACGTTATGAGGATGTATTTGAAATGTTCTGAATAGATATGCAATCAAATAAAATGATTTGGCTCAGGGCTGTTAGTTTTCCAGCAAAATTCCCAACGAAACCTTGACAAAATATAACTTTTATAATTAAAAATTGACTTTAACATTCAACTTTGCGAAAGCACTAGATAGTTCGTGGCCTTTGCATGTTATTCATACAAATTGATTCTCTGGTATCCATTCACTGCGTATTATCTATTGAATTGCTGAAATACAGAGTCTATTGTATTAAAAATAGTACCTTTTGAATTGAAGCTAGTTTTACTGAAATGTTGCTGTTATATAAAATTTATAAATTAGCTCTGTAAGAAATGTGATATGCAATACTAGATACAGCAGGATCTACTACAGATACTGAAGGGTACACCCTCTCCAAGCTTGTACTGAGAATCCTGCTAACGGGCAATTGAGATATCGCCATTGGAGTTTAGACTATCTGTTGACATTCAGTTATTATCTCATTTATAAGATTTATAAGATAGGTAATTTAATTATAATGACCTAGATCTTTCGAAGAAAATTGTCGACAAGAAATTATCAATATCTGCAAATTTACAACAAATAGCAACGTTTTCAAGCAACTTTTTGATGTTTTTGCTTTACATTTTTCGCACTAACATAAATTTCGAGATGTGGTTCTCGCGTCAAAATTAATATTTTTGCAATTATTCAATTCAACATTTAAATTAAATTAAATTAAATTAAATGTTGAATTAAATTGATAACCTGACCGACACCCCAAGAAAGAAAAAAGCTAAATAAGGTTTGTATTCAAATGTACTTTATATCTATATTATTGAAATATTGTTCATGATACATTAATACTTCCTTCCAGTTCCACAATCGTTGACTCTAAGTTGGTTTATGATTGTGTAAGCGCCCTAAATGAGGTGAGTACTCAAGAGAAATTAACAATGACCTGAGTTCCCAGACATTCGGGCGTGAAGGGAAAAGAGGCGCTAGACGATTTGATCAGGCAAGGTTGGGCAAGGTCATTTGTTGGAGTGGGTATTACTTTACCCTAATACCTTCGGTATTACCAAATCGCAAATTAAAAAAAGAATCAATCAACGAACTGATTCATTATGCATCCAGGAGGAGCGTCAAAAATCACCAGAACAGAGATAGGCAAAAGAGTTCCTAACAAAGACCTGCATTTACTAAAGACCTAGTTAGTAAAGACAGGAAAATTGCTAAAATGATGGTAGATCTGTTGACTGGTCGTAGTAGACTAAATAGGCATAGGTATAACATACGTTCGAAAGAGCCGCTGTCAAAGATGATAAGGCTAATTAAGAGAGCAAAATTAGAAAGCGCCTTCAAGGATAAAAGAAAACATAATAGCTCTGAAAAGGTCGCGGTGAAACAGGTGCGTATGACCATCCCAACCCTAACCTTATTTAAAATATCGCTTAAAGCAAGTCATTTAGCCCTATATGCGAATAAATTAATGCCATCGTTACTTTTTTTCTTAAAATTTCTTTCTTCAATATCCTTTAAAGAGTTCGTTCTTCTTAAGACTTTATTTTTTACATATTTCCTACCTAACTATATTTGCCATTTTGCCAGCAGTCCTTTGGTTATGTATCTTTCTTAAATGACCCAACTATCTCAATCCTGCCGGTTTCACTACTTGACATGTTGGTTGATTCCCAAATCGTCCATAATTTTGGTATATGCTCGTCTGACTCTTCAATATCTGTGTTTCCTGTACGATGGTTTTATCGCAATGTTTAGCACAGTAGTGCAAAATCTACTGCTACTTTGTAGAGATGAAATTTAGTTCGTCCTGCTACATTTTTTGACCTGATATTGCCCTTTGGTCATTTCGCACTTATTATTTGGTTTTCGCCCATATCAGATCAGAACTCAGGATGATATATTGCCCAGCTTGGCACTGCTAATATCAATTTAAACTGTCATTTACAACTGTAATAAATAACCTCAAAATTTACCTAATGCTAAATACTTATTTATACAGAAATTTAAAGAACAATTATAAGAAATACCTCCAATATCAGGTAGTACACGCCTTAAAATATTTCAAAATTTCCTCGCAGTGGCAAACTAAACGTGTTGCAGAAAAAGATCCACATCAAAAGTACAACGTCGGTATCAGGGAATCTGAGCGAAAACCTCCTTCAAAGCATCCAAGGTATATCGTTATACTCAAAACAGCAAAGACATGTACAATTCCACAAAAGAAAATGTACCAAGATAAGCTAATTCATGGGATTTGTTCTAATGATGAAAAATCTTGATGTTTCTTCTATATACTTTCAGCCCAATGGTAAAATTCGAGTCAATTTCGACGAGATTTCGGAAATATGATTTAATTTATTTGAATTCACGACAAAATAAAACAAACTTTTTAAAAAGATTTTTATCCTGGTCTCCATGGACACCTAGTCATTCATTTAATTATTTACATTATTATTTATTTTAATTAACAACTACATTGAGCCTTCACCCTTGAAGTAGTATCGATACCAAGGAAACTACATTAAAATCATACAGTTACCGTACGATGAATGTATATATCTAATTACCACGGCTACGATGCAACTAAATTAACACCCAATATATGCTGGATTTACAAACAGATATGTACACAAAATAATTATATTTATTATTAGTGAGTGAAATTCATTATATATTCCATAACAATATATTGTGTTCACAAATTCACATAGGATTTGGTGTCTTATTGTAGATAAATAATTACAAACTAATTCATACTGTCCTATTGAATGGTGTATGATAGTATCGTGACGAAAAGAAATATTAGATCATTTCCATTCCATTGTATTTTAATCTTTATTTCAATTATTTTTAAAAACTACACGTTTCGGCAAATTTTGCCATCATCAGGTTTTTGAAACGTCACTGAATATAAGACAAAATTCAGTCAAAAAGTAGTAGAATATAAAAAGTTCATAAATTAAAATAACAAACAAATTAGAGTGGCGTGATATAAAAAAGTTATAGGGAAACAGATATTTTGCGTGGAAAACAGATGTTAAGTTAAAAAATACTTAAAGTCTGTCCTCCACAGCGGATATCTATTTTTCTAAAACTTTTCAAATATTTTATTTTCTATTGTATGACGTTTCAAAAAATCTGCTGATGGAAAAACTTGCCGAAACAGGTAGTTCTTAAAGATAATTAAAATACAAATACAATAGAATAAGAAAAATCTAATATTTATTCTTACCAGGATAAATTAAAGACTAGTGAACTGGAGATTCTAAAAGTACCAACACTACCAGTGTTATAAGTAATTCTAGTATATGAGCTTGCGAGATTATATTGCACATATTATGCACAAATGAAAATACAGATACTATAAATGACAAGATTCAATATTAAACCCATAAATAAGCATTTTCTTTTGTGCTAACGCATTTAATTAAATTAAAACACGAGACAATGGAACAATCTAAATTTACTAAAACGTAATTCTCTACGTCGAAGGGCAGTCCTGGAGAATTGGAGCCTGTCGCAGGAACTGCCCCATCCTGCGGGGAAGTCCCCACGACATCGATCGCGTCATGAAACCTCGTCTATCATATTATACGAGTTCGGCGTCAACAATCGAATTCGCAAACGCCAGTCGCACTTGATGATCCCCCCGGCAGCATTTAATGGCCCTCTAATTGTCCCTCACTTCGTACACAATGTCAATGTCAATACAAATACCGTTGGAGCGATGATTGAGAAAGCTTTCCCGTCGGATCGGGATGAAAAATGACTGCTAGATGTTTGTCGCTGGCGAATTAACACGAATATATATGTATACTTATGTACGTTGTGCAGTCCGTATCATTATGTCCAAATATAGTCCCTCATTATAGGTACAAACGTCACTACTGCTAACGCAATCGCAATCTGAAAAGTTGTTATTTTTGTGTTGCTTAATATTCGTTAGTCATGTCTCACGAACTAACCCGTGTAGGCACACAGGGTCATATAAAAGAAATGTTCTAGTAAATATTTAATCGTTCAGATCATTGACGCAAGTCACACTTTAACAATACTAAACCGATTCTAGTTACCGTGAGTATATTTTGTTTCGATTTATAACACTTACTATTGAAATTACTTGAGGGTGATTAGTTTTTGAATGCTTAATGTGTGAATAACACCTTAAATAAACGATTTGCAACAATATTGGATGAATTGGATATTATTTTGAAGCGTACATCTTATTTTGAAGCGTGACACAATGAAAGTTATCGACTTGCCACTGAAATTTGCTGTACATTTTCGGCAATTTCAGAACATTTTGTTTTTCAATTTACTTTTCTATTTAAATATTAATTTCGGATTCAATACAAAATGTCTATATATATTATTAATACTATACTACTATAATAAATATGTAAACATAAGAATAAACACAATGACAATGACAAAGATAACACACATAATAGTAAATTAAGTAAGGTAAGCAAAAGGAACAAGTAACTCTTCTGTGGGTTCCTGGACACAAGAATGGAAGGAATTTTACAAAAAAGGGACTAGAATACCGTTCTTGCGGTTCGGACCCTATTACGGGAATTAGCAGTACAATACTGAACAGACTAAAAAGTGAAATGGAGCAGAGAAGCTTTCCAGAGGATGAGGCGAATTAAAATTATTCTGGGAATCTATAACCGAAAGAGATTTACAGAATACATTAACCTAAGTACGAATAATATCTAACGGGAATCATTTCAAAATATTATAAATTGAAAGGACATCTGAGTAAGCTTGGATTAACAAATCAACCATTCATTAATGTTTCAGAAATCATTCTAAGTTGCTTTTCAGATTTTCGCGTGTTTTGTTCCTGCAAAATATATACTGAGATCGAAAATGATTGTCCTGATCCTACACTACTTTCCGCGATGCGCAAATCAATATTTTCATCGAATCATTGCAATGAAATTAGTAATACAGCGTTTCCTCAAATTTTGCTGTCAACATTGACATCAGTGTTGCCAACTCGTGGGAAATATCCCGATTCGTGGGAAGTTTTGAAGTCGAAGGAAAAAAGGGAAATAGCATGGTATTCGTGGGATTTCTTTTTGCATAGCTGCGTGCTAAAGATAATTTAATCAAATATTGACTCGTTAATCGGTTTGAATAATAGTTTGTGATGAATTTTAAAAGTAAAATGTAATTAACAATAGAATTGCATATCGTGCAAACACGCCGTTAGAATACGAATGCATGCTATTCTATAATTTTATATATCAGAAATTATCTACTAATAAATTATTTGTTAACGTTATTTATGGAATGGTGCGACTATACTAGCTCACTACTTTATTTTACTAGTATAGGACTGGATCCCAACCGCGTCATCACGAGATGCGTAAGAGCATACCTTGTATATTTGTATGTACCTTGGTATTTACTGTGTTTCAGTATTCGTGGGAATTTTGTTAAAAAAAGGGAAATATTGATAGTTCTCGTGGGAAATTCTATGCTTAAAGGTTGGGAACACTGATTGACATATGTTCTACATAGCCGTGCGTTTCGTGTTTCAATTTTGCTTATTTAGTCATTCCGTATTATTGTTTGTTAATTTTCAGATACAATCTTTCTCAAGACTACGCTTTCATTTCACATTGAAAGCGTAACGTGTTTTTTTGGCAAAATATCATTTTCACTGGACCAAGATAAATTTATTTTGGAGGCATACTTTCGAAATGGTATATAAGGGAGGTGGTAATGGGCAGTGGAGATATTCAGCTGTACTTTGTGCTGAAGAATTTATAAATCAATTTGTCGAAGTGCAAATGCATAATGAAACTCTCCTTGGACACATCAATTATTGTCCATTCAGTACCTCGTATAAATTACAAAGAATGTCTGATATAAGTTAAGACATGACATAAATGTGTATTTTGAAAAATGTTTATTACGTTATTTTTGCGCAGGAGTTAGTTGAATGACTCATACCTTAGATGCAATTTTGGTGCACTACACTTGTTGTCCGGGTTGACATTAGTGAATACTAAGTTGCATACGCACAATTAGACAACAATCGCACAATGACCGCACGTTACTATGTTTTATTAACTAACTTCATTCGAAACAGTGAATGTAAATGTTGATATAATCTTCGTGGAAAGTGGAGTAGGATCAGGTCAGTCTTATCTCACTGTATAAAGTCGTATCATCCGCCTACAGTACCGCAAGGCCATCGACAACTTCTGGGAGGTTATTAACTTGTAATAGAAAGGATAATGGACCAAGATAAAAACTTGAGTATCCCATTTACCGTTTTTGCCAAAATGGAATGGAATTTGCATTTCTTTCAAATCAGACGACGCTACACATTGCCTCCTGTTGATTAAATGTTATTCAAATTTTAGATTAATTTTTGCATTTATTTGTAATCAAACTCAATATATTTAAATTAAAAAAATCATCTCATTACAAAAGAACTTATCACAAATGTATTCAAAAAGAAACCAGTTCTTGTAAAATTAAATCATAAATAACATTACAAATTAGTTTAGAAACAGACTGTATATAAAATTTCAGAGGATTAGAAAGTTTTTTATTACGTTAATGAAACTCGACTTTTTTACAATCCACTAGTCGGCAGAATACATCATCAACGTAATTAGAAAATCTGATTACTTTCAAGCGGAAATTATCCGTGATTCATGAATCTTTTTTTACCGTTGGTTGTTGAAGTAGAATATGATTAAAACTTTATTACGGGTTCCTGGTATGACCATTTCGCATTTTTTTTTTAATATTTTATGAGAATATTTGCCAAATCTCCTGAATTAGGAATGCAAATGGATGTTTTATGACGTCATACAGTATTGGTATAAATATATGCAAAGTATCATTTATTCGCTAGTACTAGATCAAGATAAGAATGCTGTGGCATATCAGTTTTTCTGTTTCGCAGCTATTAACTAATAATCTAGAAATTAAATCAGTTATCTTATTTTTTTTGGATGTTTGATAGTGAGATTCAATCCCTATGCGCATTTCTCTGCATCACAATACCAAATACAATAAGCATAAAAGTTAAACAGTTCTTCAGAAAATACAATATAGAAACAACATTAAAAGGTTTGGATGCTACAAGCTCCTCCAGTTAGACTTAATTCTTGAATATAATATATCCATACTTCCTTTCGAAGATTTCGAAAAATTATGTCAATAGTGGTGAATATTGAATTGCCATATTGCAATTAAGTAGAATAACTAAAAAAAAATACCTGTTTGAGCAAAAATGCAAGTAAATATATTTAACAGCTCATTTATATTCAGATAAATAAATATTTTGTTACGCTATATAGAACCTAATCCTTCGTTTAATCCAAATAACTTTTTGTTGAATCAAAAGAATACTTCTCTGTGAGATTAACCATTTTGTGTAGTCGTCTTCATTGCTTGTTTTTTATTTTTTTGAACAGCATCCGATTTAAATACGTTATTATAATAATTATTATAATAACGAGAGCGGAAGGAAGGAGAATAATGAAGTGACAAACTTATTTTCAATTGAAGAACCTCCACAAAAAAAATACATCAAATAATCATATTTTTCGGGAAAAAAAGATAAACTGGAACTTTACGGAAACATCGAATTTTTACTCACTTATTACAATGAGAAATATTGGTATTCTGGGTAAATGATGAGCTAAATATAAAGAGCCGCCACACGATAACCTGGCAGTATTGTCTATTCAATTTCGTACAAAAGCGACATCTGTTGTTATTCAGGAAAACTCTTCAATTGTATTACTTTCTGTGACAATTTGGGAAAACAACCGATATTATTATTCTACGTGAACTGACCTAGAAAAATGGCCACAAACGTGTAACTTTATTATGGCAAATATAGCTTGCTTTTTTCAAGTTCATGTATGTATTCCTTACTCGGCTTTTATAACTATAACAAATGAGCAGCAGTTTGTAAACAGGTTTTTGTTCCCGCGTCTGTACTTTTTCACTGTTTACGCTGTTCGCTTCTAGTTAAATGAAAATGAATAGGGGTATTCTATAGAACGTGGTAAAACTTTAGTTTTCAGCACGAGATTAAGCGAGCTTTCTTTTTGCAAATATAGAGGACCTTGGTATTCTAAACTGAGTTGCGTAATCTTAACATTACAACATAGCACATTACTACGCTTGAATTTTTATAATTTTATCATTTGAAACGGATGAAAAGTTGTAGTCGAAGAAGTTCAAGCACCTTTATACATAATATTTAATTTCAATAACTCTCAACTTTGTAATGTTTATAGTTTTTAATTAAATAACCTTTAAGAATAAAAACAGAAGCATTTGTTCTAGTTAACCTACGCGTTATATTTTTTTTTAAGTTCGTAGTGTGTTGTAGCAGTTGTCCACGATGATTATCAGTTTTGGCGAGTCTAAAAAGCTCCTAAACATTTCAAAATTAAGTATAAAGTTGCCATTGCGATGGGTCTAATTTCATCTCGGTCAAAATTTGCAAATGCTTTAACAACTCAGATTTATAATTCTTCCTGTGTGTTTACTGGTGTTCGGAACACTTTTTTTCAAATAGTAGGCCATATATAAGAATCAAAAGGCGTCAAATTTGGGGATTTCGGCGGCCAACTTCATAAAGAGTTGGTTACTACTACTAAAACTTCTTCTGTTGAACATGCTGGTACTCCATCAAGTTGGCACTTTTTTAGCTAGCTTTTTCGACATTCTTGGAATGATAAATTATCCAAAAAGTCTCCTACTACGACTCTCAAAATAGTTAAAGTAATGGTCAGAGTTTAAATGGTCGTCATATATGAAGTATTAAAGTTAATTATCCTTCAATAGAGAAAACACATTAAACCTAATTTTTGTTGAAATGGAGCTTCCCGACACAAATAAGGATTTTCTTTTGTCCAAAAGTTTTAATTTTCCTATTATAGCATCCTTCTTTTGATTTGGCTTCATCAATTCATATAATTTTACTTAAGAAATTAGGATCCTCTAGAATGTTTACCAACAATTGTTCACAAAATTCTAACCTTTTTATAAAATCTCTACGAACTAAACCCTGAATAACATACACTGTTGAAAATATTACAGTGTTGGCGTTAATTTTGCGCTAGTCAAATATTTTAGTGTTGATTTTTCCAAACTTTGCCAGACGAGTTGACTACGCGTATTTAATACAACAGAAATTACTAGAATTTCGTGTGAATTCTTTGTTCAGATATGAGGATTGACTATTTTTCTAGACATAGACATAGACATCAGAAGCGTCAACCAATCAGAATTTTTCCGTCGGATAGAAATATAGAAACCCCACCTATTCTAATACAGTATTGCATTATACGCACCACCTGCATTGCACGTGTATCTGTTTTCGTGTTTGATTCTCCGTATTAACATATCCAAACAAACCACCAAATGTGACTGACTTGCAAAGTGTAACCTCGTGTTATTAAACGTTAATTCCAGTGGGCATAAAAAATTTCAACATCTTAAAGATGTATTGGGAACATCTATTTACGCAATTAGTTTAGCCTTGAATCAAATAGCATAAACATTCACTTCATTTTATAATGGTTGTCAAAAAATCATTTTAAAATTGGTACGTTTAGTTGAAACCAAAACTTGTGAATTGGTGGTTTTGCATTTTTATAATTGAGAAAACGTCTTGAAGAGAGAATATTGCAGCACTAAGAAATAGGAGTTGCATATTAAAAAGACGTTATGTTTAGAAAATGGTGTTAAAACACCCAATAGATCGCATTAATTTAGTTAAACAGCTAGTAAATTTGTCTAGTCTAGATCAAATAAAATGTGACTAGAAGTATTTTATAATTCCACGTGTCAGTTGGACAAAATAACCCCTTAGCAATAGACAATACTTGACTATCTTTGCTCGTCAAATTTAAACTTCTATAGTTCTCGACAAAATAACACGAAAAGAGTGTGGACCTCTCCTGACTATTAAATTAGTCAAAAAAGTGTTAAAATTTTCAACAGTATACCTACTTAAAAAAAGCATGCTTTATATGCATTTTGTTTTCTTTTGGAATCCTCTGAAGAGATGCCCGCGATACTCCTAACTCTTGGCCGGCACAACGTATTAATGACTGGGGACGTCTTCCAGAGTATGCTAAAACGTTGATGACGTTCTCTTCATTTTTTATGGGTTTAGGCAAAACTCTGAGTACTTGTAATGAGGATCCAGAATTACTAAAATGTTTGTAATCTTGAAAACTTTTTATTGTTCATTGACTATAAATTTGAAAAGCTTTCATGGTAATGTCTTTATTTCACTGTTCATAAATAATAAATAAAATTCATAATGACTTCATTTGCGTATGCTAGTTCTTCCATTTCCAAGAATCATTACTTAAGTAAGATACAATAAATTAGTAAAACACAATGAATGTGTTGTTGTTACACATTCGCAGCCTATATCAAATAAAACTACATTAGAAAAGGTCGTAAAAGCAAATTTATCAGGCTTTGCAAGGAGCGATTAACATACAGACTGTTTCCTTCAGAAAATGATTTCAATGTATTTTTTCATACATACCTCATAAACGTAACTTATGAAACGCTCTGTATATTCTACTTAAATTTGATATCACGTCAAGTTATGTTTAAAATTTACACTTTTAGTCATTATAAGAAGCAAAGATAACCATATTTCTGTAAGGGTCGGATTTGCCCAAAAAATATTGAAATTAATTTTTATCTTGATAAGGCTTTAAGATAGTATAACGAAGTATGGAAAGGTTGTACAAAGTTGTACAAAAGTTCATAGGGAACCTAATAATGAAATAAAATACAGGGTGTTCCGTTTAAATAAAAAAAGTTCCTAAACACGCAAGCCTCTGTATCTTGCTAAGTTCAGTTATAGCAATTTGCTGGTGCACCTTTATCCACCATACCAGAGATACGTAAGTTATCATGGGTGTGACCACCGTGATGTATGTACCATCGAAGACAAAAGTCTTGACTCAAAATTAAAAAGAGAAATTTTGAAATACTAAGTCAAGACTTTTGTCTTTGATATGTTTCGTTAATTATCTGCAAAATTAGCCTTCCAATATTAACTGTAGTTTCTTGTATTATTTTTCTTTTGGGTTTAAGGTCGGGTAAAATCAGTGAAATTTTTTTTTAAGTTCTCCTTTGCATTTTATTTTAATTTTTCTGCTACGATCGTTTCGTTATATTTTGTGATAACTTTTTCAAGCAATATTGTTAAATATATCTAATTATACACTTTTTTTTTCTTAATTTTACGAGGTGTAAGTAAAAACACTGATTTTACCCGACCTTAAACCCAAAAGAAAAATAATACAAGAAATTACAGTTAGTGTCTTTGATAGGTGGTACACCATATTGGGTTTTAACCCCTAACTTTCTTTAGAAAAGAAAACTATGTAGCCTTTATTCGATTGAAATGTAAATTACAGGAAAGAATATTCAAACTTATAAGAGCATTAGAGTAATTTCGGAAAATTGTTGACATGTTTGGGGTCATAGGTATATACCCCTTCCGAATTTTGCACAAACATCGAAGCCGGAACAGACAGTGCGCGCGATCGTTGAGTGGCCAGCTTTCGTAAACCACCTCGAACGTAAGAAATTTTATAAAAGCAAACACTTCGAACAAAAATAGAACATAATCCCAAACGTATATAGGAATGTACGTATGTGTGTGTAAGTGTACAACATCGGCACGTTGAAACCTCCAATAGACGTTTATTGAGTACGAAATTTTCGCTTCGTCCCGGTTACTGGTAATAATAAATACGTGCATCACGGAATTCCACGCGAATTCGCGGATGTACCGTTTGCTTGGAAGTAAACAACCGCTTGGTCGGATATGATTAAAACGCAATGTATGCATTATGCCTATAATGAACAGTAAATAGTGTGTAAGGATACTGGGAACTGCTTTTTTTAAGAAATACCCACAATGTTACACATGCATCCGCAAGTTTGAGGGAAACTTTCATTATTTTGTTTTTAATTCCGAGACATTGCATGGACAGCATATTGTTATATTATTACTATCAATTAGGTACAAAATTCCGTGAATTATATTTTTATTCATTCTAACTTTTGACGTCTTAACTGATAAATCTCATAATTATTATAAAAACAAAAATAAGTCATCCAAACTAGAATTTGGAATCTTTTTATATTTCCCTAAAGCTAAAAATTGGATCAATAAATTGAATGTACTTATATTTAAAAGTTTGCGTGCAGTTAATGAAATCCTCCTTAACTAATGCTCTTCTTGTTGAGGAGGGTGAAATTCCTTTACATATTAGAGCTAAATATTTAGCTATAAAATATATTCTAAAAAAGTCCTCCTTGGATAATAATTTAGTGCTAACAACTTTGAATAATTTATTTCCATATTATGCAGGGATAAATGCTTGTAACAAAATTAAGACTCCTTATATGAAGCATATCATTTTTTTTTTGTATTATTCTCCTTCTATTTCCTCTTCTATCATTTATCCGTACTATAGGATTCCTCATCAATTTCTACATTTTCACGCCAAAATTGATTTTAATGAACACTGGAACAGATATATTAAGATTATTGATCCTCATCAGAATGTGGTTAATGAAAGTTTCCAAGAAATTATTAATCAAAAGTGGAATGATTATATATTATTTTTTACGGATGGTTCTATATCAGAAAATCATGAGATTTATCATGATTTATTCTCCATCACTCAACATAAATATTTCGGCAAATATTTCAAACCATGCTACTTTTACATGTGAGCTGCTGGCCATTTATATAGCTATTTGTAAAATTGAAGAATGTAGAATTGCAAATAAGTTGATAATTTCTGATTCAACATTGGCTCTTGTTTGGCTCTTTATCGGCTCTTCAATATAAGAAGCTTTTTGATCAGCACTTAGTCTGGGATATTCTGGAGAAACTTTACCGGTTGGAATTGGACAATATTTATATTCATTGTTGGGTTCATAGCCATATTGGATTACATGGTAATGAAATTGGGGAATAAATTAACAAGAATAGGTGGAAATCAGATTTCTAATTTTAGATTATACCATAGTGATTTTAATTATTTCATTCACAAGGAAATTATTCAAGATTAGCAAAGATGGTGGAATGATTCTGCTAGATTTATGGGGCAAATTTTTTTCCAAAAATAGAGTTTTGTTAATTTAAAAATTTGCATCACAATTTTCCGTGGATATTAAGAAGATTTATAGTTACCTTTAATAGATTACAAATAGGTCATTGTGCTGTGGAAGCTCACTTATATAGAATTGGTGTCGTTGACTCCCTCCTCTGTCAGTTATGTCAAGAAATGGGTGATATTATTCATAGATTATGTCAATGTAGAAAATATGAATTGGAAAGAAGAATTTTATTTACTAAATTGATTGGAATTAATTATCTCCTCCATACAATATTTCTTCTCTGGTTGCTTCTAATAACTTCGAGATTTATTTACAATTATATATCTCGTTCTAATATTGAGGTTTGATTTATATAATTTGATTATATAAAGATATGTTCGTGGTTCGAATAATACAATTTATATCTGGTTTCAGAAAAGTCCTGAAGCTTTCTTGCGCGGGATAAAAACCATCTTTTCCAATTAGAAGAAGAAGAAGTCATTATGAATTTGTTCATTGTTATTGTCTTCAATTCGTTTAAAGTTTTCTGCATTAATTTCTTTTAGTCCTACCTTTAATTCTGTTTTAAATCTGATAAAACAATTTCCAATCTCAATTCTTCTCTATAATAATGATCGCCTTTTTAACTATTAACATTTGCCTCTTCATCATTTTTCCTATTAGCGCCATTTTCCTTAAAAGCTTCTTTATTTCCCTCTGTAAATTTAAGCTTTCTTTCGTATTGTTCTTCCTCCAGTGATTCGTACTCTTCCTTCGCAATTTCATATTTGCTTTCTAATCTATAGGATATGATTCCCTTAGGTTCAAATCTTGATTTCATCTCTTCTCTCATTCATCTCATCTCCGCTATTAATTGAGCTATTTCTTTTCTTTCTTCCCGTTTATTGCCCGTTTCTTTTCCGAAATATTTCAAATATAAAAATATTCAAAATATCTAAAATCTAAAAATTAAAAATTAAAATAAAATCTTGCGCAGCAACTTACTAGCTTTCGTGTGAACGCATTATAATCATTTTAAACAAATTTTATTGTGAAAATGTGAACAAATATTTGTTTGGCCATATTTAACTCAACATTTAGTTAACTTAAACACTTTTTAGTGTACTAGGAAGAAATTTCACATATTTATGAGAGAATAAGTTATTGTTACTTTTCATTCATTGAATATTTTACTTCGCAATAAAGGCATTCTGGACAAATAATCAGAGAAGTGTTAAAACGTAATCAAAAATAATTTTGAAATGAAAGCCTAGATAATATATTTTTAGAGTTCAGAGTGATATTCGTATAGTTTCATCAACAGATAACCCTCGATATCTATCTATTAGAATAGGATTAGCAAAAAATCAATTGCATAGTAGTTTAGATTAGATTAGGGTTGGAGTGGCAAATAGATCTGTCTCACCGCGACCTTTTCAGATCTATTCTGATCCCCTTTTTGCTAGAGACGCTTTCTAATTTTACCCTCTTAATTAGGCCTATCATCCTTGAGAGCGGCTTCCTCGTGTAATCTAATGGTAATATGTCGAACGGGTAATGTTATACGCGGGGGCGATATAGAAATACGTTATATTAGGTGCGAGTAGGAATTTATATGGACATGCGAATTATAGCAGACTATGTGTATTAATTAATTAGGGAATTTAAAAAATTCCAATGATTTGTTATTAGATACTTGGGATATGTTGCGTGACGGTGAATGTAAAACTTTTTTGAACTAAGGCTCACGTAGGTACAATCGTTAATGAAGGGGGAAGGGGAAAAGGTCGATTAGCAAAAGAGGCGGTGTCTAAAGGGGAAAGCGCAATAATTAGGTATGGGTTAATTTCGGCTAACGTAGTTAAAAAAACGTCTAGGGATAAACTTGATAATGATTGGCAGGGTAGGTGGGATATTACTTTAAATGGGGAGGTGGACTAGGAAATTTATCGGTAGCGTTACACCTTTTAGGGAAATGAGAGTTGATTTGTCGTATAAGGCGGTAGAATTAATAACGGGTCAGGCTAATTTTAAATCATATTTATGTAGAATTGGGAGGGTTAATGATTCGCATTGTGAATGTGGTGGGGTAGATACAGCGAAGCATGTTTTATTATGAATGTCGACTTACTCAGGGGTATTTCACTTATATGTGAACTACCAGTAATAAATTGTAAGACAAAGGTGGGCATAATGGTATTTTGCGACAAACATAATAGATGGCAATTACAGTCATTTATAGATAACTGTGTATCGATAATCGTTTTTAATCGCCATTTTCAACTAACGTTGTGTATTGGTGCAGGTTATCAACACGTGGTATTTTTATAGTTTTTATTTGGATTTTAGGATTTTGTTTTATTTTATTTTATTTTGGTGTTTGGATTTTATTGTATTGGTTTACGTTGTACACATGGTTTTAAAGACATTTACTAGGACAGTACATTCATTGTGTTGCAGGTGAGTACACTATCAAACATTTTCTGGCAATACTAATATCATGCATGTATAATTGCAGTTGTACTACATCCACTATGGTGCGCTACAGAAATTGTGCTGTAAGGGGTTGCGACAATAAGGATGCAGCAAGGCATTCTTTTCCCAATCCAGTGAAGAATATGGGCCTTTACAATACTTCGACAATAGCTTGCAAAAAGAGTAACATAACATAAATATGTTAAACAATTAGAACTGTGTGAAATTTGCAAGGGAAATATTATTGCCTTTAATGTTTCAAGTGAATGACACTCTTTAGTATCTAACAAGAATATGGAAGATATGTTCCTAGTAAATTACAATATTGTATCCCCGAATATTTAGATTCGTTAATTGATATCTACGATTTAGTAAAGAAACATTATCCAACTGTATGTTATCAGAAATATAGTTACCAAAAATTACTTAGAATAGTTGACGATAATGTTTATTTTAATTTTAGAACTTATTGTGGACATAATGCAAATGTACATCAAACGGCCATAGAAAAGTTTACTATATTATGCTGTTTCAATTATATCAACTGCCTAAACAATTTTTTAAAAGGAAAATCAAATATTAATAATTATGTAGACAAAAATTATAAACAAGCACATGATTTCTATTGCAAAAGACTAGTAAAAAGAAATAAACAAAATTTACAGTAACCATGATTTTGCATTTCATTATTATTTTTACTCATATTTGATTTTGTAAAATTGGTGATACACGAATTGAATATTTTTTATACAAAGTTAATTTAACCAATAAGTTTGGTATTCCTTATCACCAATTTTTCAAAACAGTTATAAATGGCAAGATAAATTAGTGCATAAAACATAAATACGCATTTGAAGTGGTGATAGAATATCTCACATTTTTTAGTAATAGGAGTTATTTCTATATTCAATTTAATTATTTAATAATCTAACATGTTAACACTGCGTAGGCTTTCACGGTCGGTGTAACTATAACTAACAGCTTCTTGCGGGTTTCGCCGTGTGTCAAAACTTTCGCTCGACGTTTCGCTGTTCATATGTTTCATCTGTATGAACAGCGAAACGTCGAGCGAAAGTTTTGACACACGGCGAAACCCGCAAGAAGCTGTTAGTTATAATCTAACATGTTATTTAAGTATTGTGTTAAAATAAATAATATATTAACAATTGTTTTGACACAAAACTCTTATAATAAAGTAGATTATTAAACAATTTGGTTGAATATAGAAATAACTTCTATTCAAAATCAACTTTACTCACTTACTTTTTGGATTTTAAATGTACGGGTGCAGTCGTGCTTTGCGAAAGATCCGATAGGTGTCGTCTTTTATGAAATAAATTTTCTGTATTAAGTGAATCTTCTATAGTATTTCTTTTCTATGGACTTACTGATGGGTGGTGGTGGTGGACGGAAGTTAGGGTATTAGCTAAGGGGTTAAATTGGCTGCGACGAATAAATATTGAAAATATAAATCCATAATTTAAGTACTGTTGGTTAGAATAATTAGGAGTACAGTTATTGTTAAGCATTAGAATAGGCACTGCTGTTGTTTTGTTTGTTTTTAGATCATCACTTCTATTCTGTTTCAACTTCAAATTCACGATGTGTCGAAAACGGAGCAGCTACCTGAACACGGCATGGCTGTTAGAATTGAGGAGACGTGGAGGCTACCTCTTTAAAACTCAGAAGAATAATAATAATTTGCCAGCTACCAGTAACAAGGTCTGGGAGTTCTTCCCTGATCCTGCTCCCAGAGTAAAGTTTTTTTTCTATGGTTTTTCGTTACTCCTTAGCGAATGCTGGGAGATTAGCAGTATTCACATAATTGCGAAGGTACTCTGTTATATTTTTGTTATTAACAATTATAGAAAGATGATTTAATTAGAGTAGAAACATTTCAACTGTTATGGAATTCATATAGTGCTTAGAATAGGTAGCTTCGTATAGTACTTTTACGTGGAGCACGGGTGATTTGCAATTATTTAGCTTTTCATAAATGAAGTATTTCTGTCCCCAGTCCTTCTTACAGATATTTTCTATTTAGGTTAAAATTACAGAGTAAAAAAAACCACGAAATTCAAAATGCATAAGCAGCCGACCATCAGCATTTTTAAAAAGGCACTCTTTAGCACTGTAGAATATTTATTCCACCACCCTTATTCTTCTGGCCGCTTCAATATATGATTTCTTCTCTTAACATAATATAACGGACTCCAAGTTCGGGCAAATTAACTTCGCCCAGCAGGCAGCACAGTATCGGAAGTCGAGGAACCAGCCTAGGTGACGTACGCCGAAATCAATGCCAATAAGACCGTGTTAACACGCACCGGGCTATTTTTACAGCGCTGAACATTTACTGACACCGATTTTATGCGAATGTATGCATCACACGTATATACGTACATAGCCTTATACAATTTATCGCATTCGGCACCCGAATAACCTCACGCGATATCGAGCAAAATAGAATTGCAGCCGTCGTGTCTCCGCAAGGCATACTTACCTCATTGATTTACATTATAATCAGTGGGATAATTAATTAAATTACCATCGCTCGTCACTGCCATTGCAATCAAAGGTGGGGTTAGAGTGCTGATAAGTTTGAGTTGCACGTATGTTTACATACGTACTAGATTTCCACGTCAAATGCATGCTTTGATGTACCCAAGAGAATTTGTTATAGTGTAGTGTAGTGGTTTCAAGGTTTTGGTTAGATTAGAATTGTAGAATCAGATTATACATTTATGTATTATACATATAATATATATTATACAATATTTGCAAATTTATAATCCACAATTGACACAAATAAGCTTTTTGTTTTATTCAGTATTAACCATTTCCTGAGACAAAAACTAACAGGTCAAGAAAATTTGTGGTAGTACCTGCTTAGGATAACGAATTAAAAGTAACATGCATTAAAACATGCAAAGTAAAAGTGAAAGACGAATTACTCGTAGGTTTTGAACAGGTATTACGAAAGGTTATTATTAGATATTATTTAACATGGTTTTAGAAAAATAATAATATGAGAAAGTCAATCACACAAGACTAGCAGTATCATAAAAACAAAGAGAGGAAATAACAGGAGGGCTGACTTTGGCGCCGAAGGTGACTGGGCTTGAAGTAGGATGAAAATAAAAATATCTCTCTCATGTGGGGAAGGAAGGAGTAGATGAGGTCCTCAAAATAAAAACACAAAGGAGAAATATAAGAGTCCAGGAAGTATATATGTACCTGGGAACATCAATAACCAACAAGACAGAAGGGAAGCAAATAAGCTACAGATTAACAAAGGCAAATAAACAAGCTTTAACAATAAACTTCTTAATTCGATCAAAGAACTTATACAGGAAGAGCAAAATAAGGATCTGTAAAACAATTTTACGGTCAATACATCAGTACGGATCAGAGACCTGTGTACTTAACAGAAAAACGCAAGAAGTAATATTTAGACAGGAAAGAAAAACACTGGGACATATTCCAATAATGTTCAAAAAATCGCGTGGTCTATCA
Organism: Protaetia brevitarsis; assembly: GCA_004143645.1. Taxonomy (NCBI): domain Eukaryota; kingdom Metazoa; phylum Arthropoda; class Insecta; order Coleoptera; family Scarabaeidae; genus Protaetia; species Protaetia brevitarsis. The sequence goes on along the minus strand of RXPK01000195.1, from coordinate 1,920,375 downwards.
TTAAACCTAAACAGGCCTCAACTGCTGCCAGTGTGGTTGGTGCGAACGAACTCAACGACTATTCTGTTAATGTGGGGCAGGAGCTGGTCTTGGCTCTAGGGGAGACTAACGCGCAACATGAGGACAGGACGAAGACCGCATGTATCTATTACCAGTAAGTGAGACAGAGATCATAAAATATATAAATATTCTAAGCAGTAGTAGGTCTAGAGATTTTTTCAATTTGAACTCTTTAAAATTAGACAAAACAGAACTTTCACCATACACGGCACATTTAGTTCATTATTGTTTTAGCGAGGGTGTCCTTCCCGCATGCTTGGAAAAGTCTAGGATTGTGTCCATTTTTAAAAGTGGAATTAAGAATCCTTCAGAAAACTATAGACCAATATGTTTAATACCTGTTCTTTCAAAAGTATTGAATTTGCGTTCGAAACCAGACTGCTGAATTATTTAGAGGAAGGGTACTTTTTCAGAAATGCCAGCTATAGACAAAATAGGTCCACTAAAACGGCTTTGTTGAACCTTTTAATACATATTTCAAATGAACTAGAAAAGGGAAATATGGTGGTGGCACAGTTTTTGGATTTACCAAAGCTTTTGACAGCGTTTCACATGGCCTACTGCTGCTTTTTTTTAAGGGGTGCTATATATAGCTATACCTAAACTATATTTTTAGCTTATCAGGCCCCCGCAGAGCCACATCTCCCTTCTAATCAACATTACGACCCCGGAAAAACACCGATTATCGTAATTGACCAGAGCGAGATTTGAACCCCGGACTCTGCACTACTAGCCAAGCATGCAAGCCAGTCGACTACCAGCCAGGCTTAAGCTTGAGAAAATTGGTTTTCGGGGAAGGACTTTTTCTTTTGTTAAGAGCTGTATTACGGGAAGATCACACATAGTGGATTCTGGGGATAAAAAAATGACCAATACTGTTCATTTTATACATTAACGACATGAGTGATTGCGTTTTTTCAAAACACATTACATACGCGGACACCTGTATTTTAATGTCTGACAGATGTTGAAGGAGCTCTCCCGTATGGCACTATCACAGGCTGAAGCCTATCTTTTAAGAACAAAGCTCACATTAAATTCGGGAAAAAAAACAAAATCTCTAATTTTCACTTTAAATGCCCACATTAACCTTAGTTCAAACATGCCAATCAAATATCTAGGAAGAATATTAGATGGTAGATTGACATGGGGGCCCCATATTAGTAACCTAACATAGAGACTATCCAATTGTATATTGAAAATGGAAAATAGAAGCCGCGAAGGATATTTTTTTTGCTGTCTCATTTAGTCACTCACGAGAGATGAACATTTCTAAATGGTTTTTTCTTTCAAATATTTCCAAATACTATAAAAATTATTTAAACTTCGAAAAATATATCAGCAATGTTCTTGTGATTATGAATTACGAAGAAGAAAATAAGAAATGAATAAATTTATTTCTAGTAATAATAAAAATAGAATAAAGTAAAAAGAACATCTTCCTCTTATGGAACAATGGCAGGCAGAAGGTTAAGCTCAATGCCTCAATGACCTGTTTTTCAAAGTTTCTGGCAGTCCAAAGACTGGGGCAATTTGGCCCTGCTGAATGGCAATTGTTGAACTGCAACTACACTAGATTCAGTATATATAAGATAAGAACATAGCGTAGGAAAGATAGATAGATAGTATATTGTCGCCAGACCCATTGATATCGATATTGACAACATATATACATTTAACAATAATGAAAAGGCTGTAATATTGATACAATATAACTACAATAATAGCAATGAAGTAGTAACAGAAAAATAATGTCAGTGATAATAGTAATTACATGAAAAGTAGTAACTATGAAACAATAAAAATAATAAAATTTAAGCTTATATTTTGAACGTTTGTATCATCCAATATCGGTAGAATTGATAGTTTGTTGGTGTATGTATTTTCGTAGTAATGGGATATGCTATCTTCGTCTAAATAATCTCAAATCTTGGTTGGTTTCCAATGTATTTTTTATTTTTAATCGAATAAGAGTAATCGATGGCTAGAAAAATATTAAGTTTATTCTGAGTTTTCCCATTTGATCCCGCTGTACGGCAGAGTGAGCTGAATTAATAATATGTGAGGCTAGAACCAAATATTTTAAAATCATGGCTAAATAGTCGGATACTCTTGAAGCAGAAACTATTGAAAACAAGAGATTATCATAATGTTTCGCTCATAATATCTCCCGGCACTCACACATAATTGACTTTAGAATGGCTTGGGGGTGCTTACACAGTGAAAAAAGATTACAGTATTATTCCTGGTAATTGCACGCCTGGAATATTACAGTTATTGAATGTAAAACTACAATAACATTACTAATGCTATTTGTTAAAATTCCAGTGTTTGTTATGTATAGTTAATTGCTATACAGTTACATACAGCTTTACATTCTGTACTTGCAATTTTTCGTAACGTTTTCAGTGTTGCATGAAATCTTTAGCAAAACAGGTTAAAAAGTTGCAAAATGATCTTGTTGAATCAGAGTAGTGTAATGTGTTTGTACACGATACTTTGCTGTTAATAACTGCCAACTTGTCCGGGAACGTTTAACTTGTGAGAAACGTTGTTTCCGAAAGCAACTTGCTATTCAGAAGATATTTCTGCAAAAATATTGCCAAAATCTTCACCGAAAGACGTATGAGAAGATAAATGTTTGAAAATAATTGATTGACAATTATATTACACTGGACGTAAAGAAAGAGTAACATGTTTTGCAGCATAGGCACGAGAAGACACAATCATTTCAATGTACCATCTTTGACAAATTAAATGCGAATTGAAGCTCCACAAATCTTCGATTATTTATGCAACCGAAACTACAAGTACTGCGTTCCGAGCAGTGCATAATTCAAAATTGTTTGAAAACAATTTTTAATTACTATTTCAATGTGCTGAAACTTCGATTGCATTAATAATCGAAGATTTGTGGAGCTTAGATTCGCATTTGATTTGCTAAAGATGGAACATACCTGTGACTGCTCACGTTCAGAAACGAATTGTCCCCTCTACCTATACAATCGTAAATATCCTGAGTGTAATATTACAGTTTTAACAATAATATTCATATCGCGAAGTAAATTTACGGAATAAACCTTTCCGATTACATTGATGTTTGTGAATTAACAGCTCATATCAAACAAATACCGCAAGCCTACTTTAAAAACGGTGTTACCATAAAGATATTGGAAAATAATACAGTCAGTTTGTCGTAATATCACAATATATTTTTTTTACTGTGTAGGAAAACTGAACGAACTAGGAAAATGGAACAAGGACACCCACGAGCGGAAAGAAATGAAATAATTGATACTTACTTAAACTAAAGCCCTTATACCGTTAGGTGTAAGGTTGAAATAATAGATAATCTCACTAAAAGAAGAACTAGAAATATCACGATACTGTGGAAAGTAAAAAGTGAAGTAGAACAGAGAAAATCCAAATATTGGAAACATCTCGAAATTCAATAGTTAATGTTTATTATTATGCTAACGAAACGTGAGTCCAACACAGCGAAGTTTGTGGTAGATGTTTTGAAGTATTCAGTGTTATCTGCTGCACAGCTTTAAGTATTCTAAAACATATAAAACTAAATATACAATATTTAGAATTTCAAATTAATACTGCGTGAGAGATAGCCTGCACTATTCACAAATATATGACGAAATACTGACTAAACTATACCCCCAACGCTAACATTAAATATGTATACCTGGGTAATACGAAAATGTGCCAAACCTGTTGATCGCTTATGCGGTTATTAGTGCTCGTAAATGCTGTATTTATATCACGTATCTTACCTGCATTCTTCCTTATCAATTATTAGCCAACTTGAAGGCAATTTTCAGGCTGTCAGTCAGAGTGAAAAACGGCGCCACCGACCGAGTAATTAAAGAACGTAACAGCGACGATTGTTATCGCAATGTGCCGTGTAGGTACAACATAAAATATTCTTTCTTCGTATTTTCCCCTATTGGTAGGTACACGGCGTCTATTCATAACTGTCAGAACATAACAGTAAAATATTCAACGTTACGCCTCATGAAATGCACTGCTAAACTGAAAGGTTTTCTTTTTTTCATGCGGCATTTTTCATCGCACCACGCACCATATCGTTATTGTACTGCACAGTTATTTGTCATTATTTTGTGCCGCAGAAATTTTCTATTGGCTAAAACTGGACAGTATACGCTATAGCATTTCCTGAAAAAGTAATATAAATAACCAGAAAGAATTTTTGTCCACGAAGGCGACAATTTTAGAATATTATTGATGAATAATACTTTATCACGCAACTAAATTAATCAGCAACATTATTGTCAACAATGTAATAGTGATATATTTAGTTTCTGAGTACACGTTATTCACATTTATATTTTTGTGTTAAAATACTAACCAACCTTAGTTAAAGGAGTCTGATGTCATCTACGTATTAGTATTAGTTGTATTAGTCAATGTTTGTTGAAAAATATAGAATTCAAAAATGACTAGTATTTTCCGGAGCATCGCTAGAGTTTTATAAAACAGATTTGCAGACCAGCTATTGTGATTCGTGTCAAATTTTTGAAACGTCTTCAACCGTTTTCGTCAAATACTTGTCGTCACTATAGCGAATCTCGTACATTGACAATCCAAAAAAAGTCAAGAGATTACAGTAAGCTAGTTTTCAGTTGACGAACTGCGTTTGCATAATTAGGGATGAAACATTTTTAGTAATTTTCAAATAAAACGTTCCTCTGTCACACAATATAGGAAGAACTAAATGCAATATATACACTCGAAAACAAAGAATAGTTTGAAACCTTTCGGTTTAATGTAGTTTTTTTTTTTTGAAGTTATTAAATCTCTTACTTCCATTCGAGCAGCTTGGTGCTCTCTATAAAGCCCAGTATCTTGCCCAGTGGAAACTTGAGAACCCTCGAGGGCTCCAATAGATCCTTCTCGAAATGTTTTTGCCTGAGTACTTTCAATTCCTCACATATGCAAATCACATGTAAACTCGTTTCCACCTGTAGTCTGCATCTTCTGCACCACGGTTCGCTTACTCGACCTATGTTGTATAGATGCTTTTTCAAGGGACAGTGTCCAGTCACCAGCCTAGTAATGGTTTTAGCTTCTTTCCTGCTGCGGCTGAGTAGGTCAGAGAATTTAGCATCCTCGTCCCCTATTAGCGCTTTAGTATGGAGTTGATCTTCAGTCGACCTCCGTTTCTTTGTACTTTCTCCAAATCTCTCTTTTTTGCAGAGTCCTTGGTAATCCCACATATGAGCTCTGGACCTATGAAGTATCTTTTAGAGCCCTTCTTGGCTAGTTCGTCGGCTATTATATTTATATCATCATGTCCCGGCACCTAAATCAGAGACACCGTGTAGTCTCGTGTCAATGTGTTGAGGTATTGTTTGCAGTCTCTAACTAGTTTTGACCTAGTTACAGGGTTTGATACTGCCTTGATAGCAGCCTGGCTATCAGTCAATATACTTATTTTCCTCCTCATGTAGCCCCTTTGGCAATCACTTCTGCGCAGGCAGAATGGTCTGCAAAGAAGCGGTAACTGTGCTGTTGATTGCACCAGTGATTCCCAATTCCCAGCAATGCCTGTCTCTGGACAGCGGTTAGCAGATTCACTGGGGAGGACACTTCTGTCCTTCTCCACTTGATTACTGCCCCGTATGTTTTCGCTGTTATATATAATATAGTTTGTAATGTAAACAGTATTTTTTATCTTGCTAATACTGTAAGTGGCCAACCTATGAAAACATGACCGTTATTGTAAACCTGGGCAAAACTATCAAGCAGGCCAATCCACAGATCTTGTGTTTAAACAATCAAGTCTCCAGGGTTTCGAAATCTCTCGAATCCAAGGAAATGGCAATGGCAATATTTGTGGACATAGAGGGGGCATTTGATAATGCTCTCATTCTTAGGCAAAGTGGTTAAAGTGGGATGTGTAGAACCGATCATAATAGGCTGGATCGCCGCTATGCTTACCACCAGACTTGTCATAACAACTCTAGGCTGGGAGGTAGTCAAATTCAGATGAAGGGTATTCGCAGGGGACTGTTGTCCCCATTACTATGGTCACCCGACAACTATCATTGAAGCGCTCGGAGCTGAGGTGGAGGCCCATATGGACGATATCGTCATACTACTAAGAGGATCAGGCAAGAAAGAAATTTCCTCAGCTCTCCAACAGATCGTTAATCATCTGTAGTTGGTGCAGCCGAAAAAATTAGTCAGAATAAAACCACGGTAGGAAGAAGAAAATACCTGAATACGGAATACCTGGTACCATCACTATTCAAGGTGTAAAGCTTGTGTTTGCAGATAATTTAAAATATTTAGGCGTCTTATTTGATGAGGTACTACCCTGGAATTTTGGAAAGGATTCACAAGCCAAGGCTATCCCTATGGGCATGCCGAAGGATATACAGGAAATCTAGGGAGGTATCTTTGAAGGTAGTCCATTGGCGAATGTCGTCGATATGAGAGAGCCCTGGTAGAGTTTATTTAATTTATATTAATTCAATGCATAACCAAGAAAATATTTTTTTAGTGCATGCTAGAGGCGCTCTTGTATGAATGTTTATAGCTTTGACAGCAATTATACTTGCTGTCTATCAGAAAAGAATTGATTCCATTTGTCTTTGTTATCTATTTAAGTTTTAGAAATATTATCCTAACTATTAACTAAGAATTTCTAAATTTCCTAGACTAAGCATTCTTTTTCTAAAATATGAATAACTCTCTCAAGGCAAAAAATATTAGAATAGAATCGCAGAAACTGATATCAGTTTGAGCGCTTCTTGACAAAATATAACCAATTTTGAAGTCATCATTCTGAAAATCTCGTTTTCTCGTAGACGGTTACATATACCAAATCCAAAATTATCGGTGTTATAATTGCATAAAAGCAAATTACTTTCGAACATGTTTCCCGCTGATAAAATGTGTCTGCATCCAGTCATCTACCATCATCATTTCTGTGACCGTCTTTGATCATATTTGTTAGTTTAACTTCCATTAGTCGAGTAATGCACAGACGCTGCCTGCCGTATCTAAATTTGCCACATCAAAGAAATAATATAAACTGTCAAGGAGAAACAGAGGAAGCTTGCGACATCAGAACACCCTAATTCCTATAAAGAAGAGCTAAACTGCAACACAATGGATTCAGGTCGTTATATATTGGTATTATAACTTATATGCACGGGAAAGTTCCATTATAACACGCTCTATCATCAAGATGTTAACTACTAAAGCACAAACATCATCTTCATTGTGTACATCTGTGCAGTTTTTACGAGTTTCATTTACTATAGCTATATTGCGTGCGTTCATTGTTCTATCATAAATAATTACAAACTGCGTAATACTTTCATTACGAATTGATTACTGGTTGTACGTCGTAGATAAACTTTGTTCCGCAGTAATTTACCGATATCAAATTCGATCATTAGCTAATTGAGTTCCCAAATTGAAACAGTCCACGTTTTTTACATTGTAATTTCTGCTATCAGAGCCTGAATACTGGTAGAAACTTAATTAAGACCCAAAGATATTGCGTGACGTCCCTTTATCCCAGTGGTACAGCTAATCCTTGCGGATCAAAGGTACAAATAGGTCAGCTGTCAGCGACGGTAAAGGTCACACTTTCACACAACGCATTTCTAGTTGTTAAGCGCTGAATTAATTCTGCTAAAGCTGCGGAAACTTAGTAACATCTGTTGTTATTGGCGTGTTATGAGATTAGACGGGACGTTTAATTGTTATGCGGAATAAAACCCGTTCGCTCCTTGTTTCAGTGCCGTTTAGCACAATACGCTCATGCAAACAATGAATTACGCTAAGAAAGCGAGTTTAATTGAAGGAGAATTTAATCGATGCCGACACAAAGGTTTAGGAGGATATATAATCCTTGACACGGTTTCAAGAATAAAAGATTAGCAGAAAAGTGCTGCAGTTAGATGTACAGCGAATGATTTTTAAACACACTATGCTTTTTATTTACAGGAAAAGCGGTAACATATTTTCAATATAATTTTATTCAGGGCTCTATGGATTCATAAAAAGCACGGTTTAAAATTGTTTCAAAACATACAAAGTGACCCAGCAGAAAATTACACACCAACGATATGAAAAAATAAATGGAACACCCTACATATTATCTGTAATTGCTTGTATTATTTTTCTTTTGGTTTTAAGGTTGGGTAGATTTAGCAAAAAAAAATTAAGTTTGGAATAGTGTCAACACAATGAATTACATATTTTACGAAATTTAGTTAATTAAAAATAAACACGTCCATATACAGTTTTATGGACGTGTTAACATGAATACAAACAGGCAAACACTCTACATATTATGGCACATTTTGATAGTGCAGGCTAAATAAAGATAAGTTATTGTTATATTTTCTCTACTTGACCCAACCCCTCTCAGAAACAATTAACTATTCTTCAAAATGTAAACCGAAATTTAAGAAGCGAACTTCACTTCAAATAACAGCGTCCCAATATGGCGGTTTATTATTGTTTACATGGGTACCTACATAAATTAGTTTACTCATCCGTTTAATCTACATGATTTACTTGTTTTATTTATTTGTTTTACGTATTTAATTAGTTTTAAATTACCCTTGCAGTTTTAAAAAAAAATTAATGAACCTTGATGAGGTGCATTGTGTAAAAGGTAAAGTTAGTAGCCATAGCATTTACGTACTTTGTGATATATTATATTGTTGGGTTTAAGTGAAATCACCGTGAAAAAAGACGCCAATGGGCATATGCTATTGTGCCATTCGCTCTTGCAAGATAAATTCTGATGTTAACGATTGTCGCAGTTTCTTTGAATTTCCGAATGAATCTATTATATACAACAGGATAAAAATTAAGAAAGTACTTGGATAAGAAGAACTGTTGTCGTTGTACAGAGGTTCCTAGGTCACATTAAATCAATTTATTTGTTATACACTCATGTTAATCTCTATCGCTATGTACCACAATAACTAACTTAATTCATTTTGTATTCACTTTTTAAAATAATGTAATTTTGGACTGAACTGCATTATACTAGTATAAATTTTAATCGGCACATTTTACATTTATTCACATTATAGACAACTTGATTTTATTTAGTCTACGTCTGAAACTCTGCCCACTTGTGCACCCCCGGATATCAATGTTGACAAACCATGAAATGAATTAATCGAATAAAAAGTAACAGTATTTTTATTACACAGAACTATATAGTTATAACTCTTGACGTTGAACCCTAATTATAAGTTGGTGTGTGTTCGCGTCAGAAATTTGAAAGTCCCTTCCACCGAAGTCATTGCATTTTTATTAATTTATTTGAGAAAGAACCACAACATATTTATTAATATATAAATAATTACAAGATGGCAGCTAGGTTTGAAGGTCATTGAAAACGGGCCACAAAAGAACAAAGGATTTTGCGAGCTTGTCCCTGCTGCTATATAGATAGTACAATTCTCCGTTAACGGTTTACGTGTAATTTTTGTAAATTTTGATATATTTAATTTAGTAAATGGAGTACATGCATAGAGATACAGTGATGACAGTGTGATTATTTTATACTTAATGATGTGAGGCTTACAAGTATCGCAAGATTTCAAAGAACAAACGATTCAGATAACTTTATTTGTAAAGTAGGTAATCTTCTAAAATGAGTAAGTCATAATGTTGTATCTTAAAACAGATTCCAGATAAGTTCTGTAAAACATCAACAAAGATACAGTCAACATTGTGTTTTGAAACTTTTATAGCGTAGGTGAAGAAGTTCATTTTTTTACATAATTCGTTTATATGATGTTCCTAAGACAAGTACTTATCTACTGCTAATCCTAAAAATTATTCGTAGAGCATTCAGCTAAGAATTTTTCATTTTTATCGAAACTGTGCAATCAGATCTTTTATAAGGGTGAATGACAATTAATTTAGATTTAGACTCCTGGAAAGTAGAACTTAAGACTATGCCCACATGGCAATTGTTGATGCAGAGCGATTACCGGATGACGATAGTGCAGAATAATTTCCAAATGCTCCACACCATTCCGCTAGTTATTCACATATTCCACAAAAAGCAACGATCGCTAATTGGGAGGGTTAATGATTCGCGCTGTGAATGTGGTGGGGTAGATGCGGGGGCATATTTTGTTTGAATGTCTACTCACTGATGAGTGGCGGTCGCATACGGAAGTTAGAGTGTTAGCTAAGCGGTTAAATTGGTCTTGACGAGAAACAGATATTAAGGATAACGATGCCGTCGAATTGTGGGCATTTATTAGTAATGCTGTTAAAGAATTAGGTAGGTTACGGCATGATTTTTAGATAGTTAGTAGGATAGTATGTATTATAAATGAATATTTCACACTCTTTAGTGTAAATATTTAAAATAAACCTTTAAGTGCAATTGATTATTATTGAATAATTAGGATTATGTTACGTTGGTCCATCTTTTTGCTGGGTATCAATAACAAGGCCTGGGGCTGCTTTTCAGGTCCTACTTCCATAGTAAGGTTCTTTTCCTTACTCCTTGGCGAATGCTGGGAGGTAACTAGTCATTTTATGGGTACAAACACAATAACAACTGATAGTTGACCGATTTATTATATTTTTGCTATTATTATCAATAATCATAGGGAAATTATTAGTTAGGGTAGGAATTATTGTTATGGAATCCATATAGTAGTTAGAATAGGTAGGTATAGGCTACTCTAGTTCCTTTAGGTGGAGCACGGAGATTAGGATGAATTGTAATTATTTAGCATTTCATAGATAAAGTGTAGATCTTAATATCAAGGTACCACAGCAGAGAGCAAGCACATGCTGATAATTATTAAACGTAATTTAATAAAATTAACTTTTTTAAAATATATTATAGATGAGTATGAATTTAAAAACTTATTTAACCAGAGCAAACACGAAAACAGCTATCTCTCTCAAAATTCGATTAGAAAGAGCAATTTTCTTCTCAAAATCGAGAACTATCATCATACAACTCCATATTAAGAACTTTAATCAATTATTATGTGTATTCGTGTTTAGAATAACTTCATGAACAATGTTCCAACTTGCTTCTCAAGCGATCTTTTTGCCAATTTTTCCATTTCTTCCCGTAAAAGGTGCTCCAGCCTCCTCCTGATCTTAGTTCCACGTAAAATTGATTCAGAGCACGTATACATTCCCAGTTCTCTTTCTTAGAGATTTTAATAAAACAATATAGCAATAACAGTATAAAATTGCTATGCATGTATTTTCTTTGTACGATAAATTAAATAAGTTTTTACAAAACGATTAAACAAACCTTTATTTTGTGTTCATAATGATAATAAAAGTGATGCCACCGTATTTAGTAAAAGATCGAAATGTTTGACGTAATTTACATGAGTCCTGATGATTTGAATACTTGCCAGGAAAAAATATCAACGCTTACAAACTTCCAATGGAGATGTATTATAAATGAGAGAATACTAGGCACAAATCGCATTGTATTATAAATGTGTATGACTATCATTTTCATAATAAATGTTACTTTATCATTATAACTCTTTCAATTTTCAAATGAATAAAGCAAATGCTATTGCTATTCCAATTAATATACCGTGCGCGAGATAGAAATCTGGTCAGCTGACAAAACCTATTAGTAATATATTGGACTATGACACGAACAACAATTTTTCTTTGATGAAGTCTGTAGTCCACTGGATTCATTACCATAAAGATGAGAATAAAATATTGTTTGATTAAATCTATGTTTATTGAATTATATTATTATGTTTCGCTCCACCATGAGAGTATCCTCAGGCAAAAGAAGAAAGACTCGATATGCTCTCATGGCAGAGCAAAACATGTCGAAAAAAATATAATTTAATAAATGTATAGATTGGATCAAACAATATTTTATACTCCTCTTTATATTTTTTTTAGGGGAACTAACATTTTATTGTTTTTTTTTCTATCATCTTAGTTTCACACCTACTAGTGGCTTCATGTAGCATCGACTGACTATACTGATATCTCGCATACGGTATACGTTGTTTGTATATGAAACTATAAATCTCTTAATCGGAATGTAGAGAGTATACAATGCTACTTGATTGATAAATATTTGCACTATGTGACATTCCTACTTACAATTAGATCATTAGTTAATCATAGCTAAAAACAACGCATGTTAGATGCAGTCTCATTTTAAATAAGCTATTCTATATTTTAATGTATGTTGCTTGGCGCGTGTAAAATACTCTAAAATATAAGAAGGTCATCAAACAAAACGTGATTATTGTAACTATACAATGTATTTGTCAAATGAGAGAGTAAAGTATAGAATTAGTACAGAGCAAAGGAATACAAAAAAAAGAAAAATTGAATAGCAAATTCTAGTACAACTTAAGATGCACAGCACCGAGCTCTCGACAAGGTAAAATATTGGTATTAAAAATATAGTTTTATTGGTATATGATGGAAGATTTCGCTCCTAATTCAAGAAGTTGGTTAGGTTGGGATCACTCATGTATTTAGGAGTAACGACTTCAAAATGCAAACTGAACTCATCAATAGGTAATAACTAACGCCACTATAAAATGACTATTCTACTAATATTTAGAAAAGTAGGTTAATAACTTAAGAAGTGAAATTTCAATAATATAATTCCAGTATATTTTATCATAAGCATTATAAATGCACTATTTTTTAAATTCTTTGTATGATTTTGAAACGTCTAATCATTTGGATAGCTAAAGATATTGGATTTAAACTGTGGTATATATGCATTAAATGTATCAATTGAGTGCAGTTATTTTGTGATTCATTCTTGTTTAAACATTCAACAAATCTTATGTGCTAATCGTCTAATTCTTATGATTGGAATTGGAAAAAGCACAAAAAAAGTCAAAGTGAATGGAAACCAATAGAGATTGTCAATTAATACTAATTAAAAGGGACAAATTGGAGTTTGCTAGACCTTTTTTTTTGAGGAATTATCTTCTGAAGTAATAATAGAGGTTAATACCAGTTATATAATGACGACATTTTCTGCGACAAAGTGCTTTTTTCCAAAAATATTGCTCAATCCCTTCATCATTTGGTCCGCCACTTAATAGTGGATGAAATCAGAAATAACAATTGAATGAATAAACACAAATGACAGTTTGTTGTTTCCAAACATGCTCAGCAACTAACCAATCGATTCAATCGTGACGTGTTTGAAAAATCGTTATTAGATGTGTACTAAATCCGCTTGTTATTTGTAAAAACGTCACATTGATCTATATTACGAAATGTGCCGGTGCTTACGTAGGAATTCTATAAAATAACAAAGCATCATTCACATTCGATTAAGTACTACAACAATGCACTAATTATAATTTTCGAATATGTAAGCTCAATATGTACATAAATTTAACACACTTTTCATCTTTACCTTCGTCCGCATATGTCTCTGATCCATAGCCGTCTTGCAGTCCATTGGCCCACGTGCCCTCGTACTTCGCCGACGATGTATTCGATTGGCGCACTCCATACCGTCCCTTAAAACCCTGCGTCCATTCGCCCCTATATACCCAACGACCCCTCGTTTCAACTCCAAGTCCGTGTCTTTTCCCATTTTGCCACTGTCCTTCAAATGTGCTTCCGCTGAAACAATAAAGATCGCTGGATTAACGGTTTCGCATACTCGATTAGGTAGTAGAAGGATAGGAACTCTGGCTGTGAAAGTTCAATGGTTTTTATTCTCATTAATTTTTTTAAAAAAGGATATATTGAAGTAAGAAGCATTTTACTTCTCTCACAGAAAGCGGATTATCTAGTGAAAGCATTATTATTGTAATAGATATTTATTTATTGTCGTGATTACGGATCATATTCGAATTTCATTAGGGAGATATTAGTGTAGTAATTATCTAACAATATTTTGCTAGTAACGGTACTGACACTATAAGGGTCTTAAGGGTCTGAATTTCTAAGCCTAAGTTCACTTCAAACAACAACTCCAAATATCTCAGTTTGTTATTGTTTACATTGGTAGCTACCTACATAAATTAGTTTACTCATCCGTTTAATCTATATGATTTACTTGTTTTATTTATTTATCTTCCGTATTTTATTAGTTTTAAATTACCCCAATTTTAGGAACAATTAATTAATCCTGTTGTATATAATAGATTCATTCGGAAATCCAAAGAACCATCGTTAACATCGGAATTTATCTTGCAAGAGTGAATGGCACAATAGCATGATGCCCATTAGCATCTTCTTTCACGGTTAATTCACTTAAACCTAACAAATAATATATAACAAAGTATGTAAATGTTATGGCCACTAACCTTACCTTTTACACAACAAGGTGCATTGCGTAAAAGGTAAACATTTACATACTTTGTTATATATTATATTGTTAAGTTAGATTTCCGAATGAATCTATTATGTACAACAGGATAAGAATTAAGAAAGTACTTAGATAAGAAGAACTATTGTCTTTGTTCAAACGTCCCTAGGTCACATTAATTCAATTTATTTGTTAGATACTCATTTTACGATCACTTTTTAAAATAATGTGATTTTGATCTGAAATGCATTATACTAAAATTTTAATCCTCACATTTCACATTTATTGGCATTATAGACAACTCGATATTATTTAGTCTACGTCTGAAACTCTATCCACTTGAGCACATCCGGACATCATTGTTGACAAACCACTGCAGGATCGGATGTTAGAAATGAATTAATCGAATAAAAAGTCGAATAAACAGTCTTTGTATTACACAGAACGATATATTCAATAACTCTTGAACCATAACTACAATATAAGTTGGTGTGTGTTCTTGTCAGAAATTTGAAAGCCTACAATAAAACCCTTCCACCAAAGTCGTTGCATTTTTATTAATTTATTTTAAAAAGAACAACAACATATTTATTTCTGGAAGAATATTTTATACTACCAAATATATAAATAAAGAGTTAATAAAGTAAGTAAACTCAATTATAGTACAACACTTGCAAATATGTGTATGACTTAATCAAACATAATTTTACTAGAATCAATAACAGGTTTCAAACACTGCCAAACTTCCGTATTGAATGCGTGATTCAAAAAGAAAATTCTGTCAAACAGCTGATTTTATTGTAAAATGGCGAATAAAATTTTTAGTTACTAGTCGACAAGTTCAATTCTTTAATCCGTCCCAATTCAGTTTCAGTGAAATTATAGTGTTGAGAATTACAAAATGCCTGGGACAAATTTGGTTGTATCCATTGTGTTATGGGAAAAATACGCTCCAAAACATTGCATATCATGCATTTACCTTTCGAAGGATTTGAAAACATTAGTAACTGGTTGTTATGATGGCCAAATATGTCTTTGACAAGTAGATCCAGATTCTCTGAAAATTACTACCAGATGTTTATTGGTTGGACACTCGGCACCTATTTTATGCTTGTCTACAGCGTCTATCATCCAGGATAACAATTACATAGTTTCAAGTTCCGAAGCTGAAGAAATGTGCACATGGGATCTTTTTGATGGAAAATGTAGGGAGTCTGTAAAGTTACCACAAGTTCACACAAATATTCAGGCGTATCTTATGAGCAGTTCGGATGATATTCGATTATTTTGCAATGGTTAATACCCTGAAATATTCGTTATAAAATCGTGTTTTTAATTACTACAAGCTGTTCAGAAATATTAGCAATAAAATCATAATAAAAAACACACAAATTTGTGGATTTTTCTAATCTATTTTTCTATTTCCTTTAAAATATAATATGAAATATTACTCCACACTCTGAAAATTCCCTGCAACAGCTTTGCAAGATGGCTGCTAGGCTTGAAGGTCATTGAAAACAGACCACAAAAGAACAAAGAATGTTGCGAGCGCGTCCTTCATGACGTTTCTCACTTTGTAGCATGCCTGTCCTCTATCGGCGAGAAACTAAACGTACGACTGTTAACCGTTTCAGCTAATGCTCAAAAATAGAAAAAACAATACTATCTAAAATGAATGACCAAATTTCAAATTATTTGTCAAATCAAGAATCAATACTAAAATAAGTTCCTATAAGCTAGTAAAAAGAAATTAAAACAATATTTCCATTATGTTTGTAAATAATAAGCTCTTAAATATTTTTGCTAAATAGCCACTTCAGTTCCTGCTAAAGGACTCCTAAAAAGTTGAAGGTAAGAGATAAGAACCACCTTTATAGGAAGCTCTTGGAGAAACTACTACTTCTCGCAGGCAGTTCTGATGAAGAATTGCTTTATAAAAGTTATTTTAAGGGCTGTTTTCTTCTTCAAAATTCAAAGGTCTAACTTTTTTTGTTTCAAGGTAATTAAATATTAAAATCATTTATATATATTTTGGTTTTATTAAAATATACGTATTTCTATTACAATTATGATTTATACGATAAAACTATGTTTAGTAAGATAGTAGTATGTATGTATTAGTGATGTCACGAATACGTGATTCGACATTCGTGAATGCGAATATTAACTTGTTTACTTTAACAGCGCTATCTGTTAGCTCTCAATTTACAACTATACGAACACATGCACTAAGCGTCTATGCGCACACGTAGAGACTTAAATTTCTCTCTCATCACAGCGAAAATAGCCGAATACAACCGAATCGTTTCGTCTGTTCTTACGTCTTATTTTTGTCAATTCAAGTCTAGTTTTGAGGTTATTGGTTATTCTAGTTTAAATCGCAAATTTGTGCTCAAAAAGTGGTTTTCTTGTTTCAAATTACGATTTAATGTTGTTTGTAAATCGTCTAAAATGAGTAAATTAGGTATAAAAGTCAAGTCAAATTTCAAGTCTCTGATTCTGAACACGTGAAAAGCAAGCTATGCAAGAAAGTTGAAAGTAATAAATATTTAAATATTGTTTTTTTTTTTCTAAATTATAAATTTGAACCGGTAAATTTTTTATTCGCATATTTATTGCGAATACGAATGCGAATATTCAAAATTACACTAATATAATAATATATCACTAATATGTATAATTACACAGTCATCAATTTATGGTAGACCCTGGCATCTTTCCCATTATAAAGTTCGACATTTTATAGACACTTATTTTACAAATGATCAACAACCACCTCATAATACAAGTTCTAGATTATTGATTCCGCGAAATGCCAGTGTTGTTATATACAGTAATTAGTTTACTTATTAGAAAATAATACACGACCGTTGTACGTAACAGTATATTGAACTTCTTGTTAATTGTTAAGTAACAATGTTATACGATGCTAGCTTCCTAGCGACCTTTATGTATCATGCTACAAGTGTAGATATGAAATAGCTGATCTAAACTACATTAATAATACGAAGGGTGGGGGTTATAGAGGCTTTTATTGTTTATAATAGGGGTATTCGCATCAAGACTCGACTAACACTGATACTAGATACTAGACACACAAATCGGAGGGAGTGATTTTACTGCCTTGATATAGTCTGGCTAAACATTCTGACCGCTGTACTTATAAACTATATTTTAAAACTTGTGTTTTAAGTGTATGCTATAGTTATGTTAACATTATGTAACAGTCAAATCTTTAGATTAATATATTTTTGTAATCTTATAAATTTTTTGCTCTCATGGGAAATTTGTTTAAACTTGAAATGGAGATAATAATTCCGATTCAAGCAGTAATTTTTTGTGTGTGGGACCATAAAAAAGCACCAATTTAACGTAGGATAAATAAAGCGGACTGCAAAAGATTCTATCGTAATAAACTCTGTAGGACATACGTATTTCATTTCTATACATATTCTCATAGGGGCGCTTTCATTTTATTATTTGCTAGAGTTTCCAAACTTCAAAACAGGCCTTCGTTTTATTTATTGAGTTCTGGCGTATGCTTGCTGGTGTGATGGGAATGTACATGTGCGTCTATTTATTTTTCATCAAGTTTACTTTACCCACGTATCGTAACGTTATCTACACAGTTGCGATCCTCAGAGGGGTTGAATAAATTTCTGTTTTGCGAGTTGGTTGCAAGAGTAAAACAAACAGACCCTATTTGTGTATGCTTGTGGTGAATATAGAGAGTTATTTGTAAACTGCTGAGGAAAAGTGGATAAAATAACAATCTTCATAATTGTTAAACATCTAAGCTAAGAATTAATAATAACCCTGAGGTAAATATTTAAGCAAAAATAAGTACAGTATCTACTGTACGTAAAACTCTTCCCAATTGTGGCATTATAAACAAAATAAGCAATAGATTATACATTATATTATGGGAAATATTTTTCTAATCGTGAATTTTGGGATACTAACAGTGTGCATAAAAGTTGAGGACAAATGTAAATAAAAAAATCGCTACTCTTATTTTGGCATGTATCCTGAATTCATTACGTATAAGGCAAATTTATATCAATGCATTGATTATTTCAATTTTAAAATGTAAGAAAGTGCACAGCGCACTCGACGATTTACAATTTCAACGTTATCCTGTTTAATAGTTGACTATTCAATGTAATTTACTTGGACGGCGCACGATTTGGTAGCAGTTCAAAAATGTTTTGTATTTATAAATGAAACTAAATCAAGCGAAGGTTGACTACGAATAAATTTGACGTATCAATAACAATAAACAGTTCATTAAATTTGTCTTGATCCGGAGTTTAGAACAATTAATTCATAATTAAAAAAAAAGTTATTCGCTGCGAGAAAATTCATTTATCCTTTAATGAAGGGCAGAGGAAATGTTAGGAACAAAAAAGAGGAAAAACCAAGATACATAGAGCGACAAAGCTGATACAGACAGTAGACAAATACAGAAAATCAGGAAGAAAATGGAACCATAGGAAGAGTTAGAAAGTAATGGAAATACAGGAAAGCTAAAATAATATATAGAAAAACGAACAGAAACCATTTCAGAAGAAAGTTGAGAATTGTGTAAAAGTACAGCTAGGGCAAACAAATAAAGAATTTATACCAAAACCCTAAACCTATAATATCTAAGACCTTGTTCTGTGGAGACAAAGAAGGCAAATGACTTGGAGACGAGGAAGAAATTGTGAAAAAATAGAAAGAAACATTTTTGAAGAAATTTTAAGAGGACGGGATGAAAAAAGTACAACAATACACTGAGAAAAATGGTTGAGTTAATTCAACACAAAATATGTTGCTATCTCTATGTTGTCCCAAAACAAAGTGGTAATAATATTTAGTGTTGACTTGTGTGCGAACAGTTTAGTTATATTAGACTAACATACAATTTAGGTACACCAGGCATTGTACTGAAGGAACTGCGGAAATTAAAGTAACAAAACAAAATTTATATCCACATTTTTCTAATGAAGGGGACGTTTGAATAAAATAAAATAAACTTTACAAACACATTTACGAAAGAATATTACTTTCACACAAATTCAATAATTTTCCATTATTTTGATCTTCACTGAGAAAAATATTGGACATGATATCAATAATCTGCATTCGTTGAGTGAATTTTCACCGACAGAACGAAATGGGTCATTGTTTTGATAAAATATTATTTAAAATCTTTGAATAAGTAATAAAAAGATTCATTAGTGAAATAAATTAATTTTCGTTATTACAACAAATCATTGTACATTAGTCCATGGATAATATTTGTTATGGTAACTATATCTTCATATGTTCAATAAATAATTTTGTTAATAATATGAATATGAGCGAATATATATTGTTATTTTTAATTACAATTTTCATAAAATTATTCACTATATGAACAGTATAAAGTATTAAATTATACCTTCTTCGTTAGTTCAACGGTTTGCAATGTATGGCAAGAACGAACAAATACCATACCTTAATGAAACTGATAGAATTACCCAACTTACAGCGCAGTCGCTGACTCAGTGAGAGTTTGGCGTGTAACCCCTAGAAGGCGTGCATTTAAACTCGTGATCTCTTAGGGGAAAATTGAGAATAATACTTGAAACAAGATCCTGATGAAAGTGAATTTACTCTTGCAGGAATGCTAAAGACCCTTGGCAGGCAGAATTGACATATCAATTCCTTTTCGTGCTTGTATGGTGATTCCTCCACAATAGACGATGATACCCTGTCATGGTGGTATTCTTGCGGTTAAATGTTTAGGCATTTTCTTTTGATGGTTTTTTTGGTAACAAATGCTTGATATCAATCTTTTAATAATACTTAAATAATGCTGCAACGCTTACTCAACAGTGAATTGAGTGCATGAAATGCAATTATTGCAACATGGTGTCATATTTTACGTCTATATTTCAGTATCAGTTTATATAATTAACGAATGAATGTAATAATTAAGAGGATTTTTCCCAAAGAAAAAATTTACCTCACGCAGGATTCGAACCTACATACTCTCGTTTACCGGACGAGCGCTCTACCATTTGAACTAGAGAGATATATGCAGATGCATGCGATAATAATATAAAATTTATACTGTTACGCTAACACCAAAATCATAGTTTCTTTGATTAATTAAATCAAGAAAGCTTATAGTAAAATACAGCTTTTTTGCTTTACATTATGAATACTGCTTTTGTAGAAACTGCAGATTATTGGTTTCCCACCTCAGTATTAGCCATATTTGAAACTTATATAACATCTTTCTCAAATTAAATGCGAATATATGCTCCACAAAACTTCGATTCTTTATGCAACCGAAGTTATAAGGACACTGAAATATTAACTAAAAATTATTTGCGAACAGTTCTGAATTACGTATCGCTAGGTGTGCAGTGCGTGTAGTTTCAGTGGCACAAACAATCGAAGATTTGTGGAGCTTGGATTCGCATTTAATTTGAGAAACATGGTACATGGAAAAGAGCAATTTGTGGAATACCTACACGTACGATCTGAGATATTTCAACAATCTTCTGGTTTAGCGCAGGGATCGACCTTTGGGCCAGTGCTATTTTTGTTATTTATAAATAAAATTGCCGATGTCATTAACCGTGAACATCTAATATTTGCTGACGATTAAAAAAATATAAAGAAATTATGTCTACGGCAGACTGTAGCAGCTTGCAAAACAATTTACAGGCGGCAAGTGTGAAAACCGTTTAAGCCTTAACATCG
Source organism: Protaetia brevitarsis (assembly GCA_004143645.1). NCBI lineage: Eukaryota > Metazoa > Arthropoda > Insecta > Coleoptera > Scarabaeidae > Protaetia > Protaetia brevitarsis. Next base: position 1,899,248 of record RXPK01000195.1, on the reverse strand, counting down.
ATAAATGTAAAATTGTTACTTGCAAAAACGAAAGTAATTGCATTAATTACTCTTACTATACTTAAATGATGAAGATCTCAATCGATGTGAGACTGCTAAACATTTAGGTGTTGTTTTTGATACAAACTCACTTTCATTAACCATATAAATTTCATAGATGTAGCTGCTTATCGAATGTGTGGTTTTACAGCTTTACTGTAAAAGAAATAGACACCTTTGGTATTGTATAAAACAAAAGTTATTTGTGATATCGACATGCAATTTGCGCTGTTAGGTTGAGAAACTGTTGTCCAACGACATTTTCGAGAACGTTTTGGAAAACCACCACCTACTAGACAGTCGATCTACGATTGGTACAATAAATTTTAAACGACAGGGTGTTTATGTAAAGGCAAAGTCCGGGAAGACCTCGTGTGTCAGAAGAAACAGTGGAACGTGTTCGTGCTGTTTACCAACGAAGTCCACAAAAGTGAACAACACGTGTAAGTTTGGAACTACAAATTCCGCAACCAACTGTGTGGAAACATTTACGTAAACGACTAAAACTGACGCCTTACAGATTGCAGTTGGTACAGCATCTACGTGAAGATGACAAGCTTAAACGTCAAGATTTCTGCAATGAAATGTTGCAACGTAATGAAGATGAGTTTTGCGAGCGGATAATTTTCAGTGACGAGTCAACGTTCCACATAAGTGGCAAAGTGAATAAACACAACGTCCGAATATGGGGGACTGAACCTCCGAGAGTGTTGGTGGAGCATTTGCATGATTCTCCAAAAGTGTTCTGTGCTGTATTTCGCACAAAGGTGTATGGTCCTTTCTTTTTTGAAGAAAACACTTGATGCCTCAACTGCATGAGGACAGGGGGAGCTTTATCTTCCAACAGGATGGAGCACCTCCTCACTGGCGCCGTGTCGTTAGAAATTATCTGGACGAAACACTGTCACAGCGCTGGACAGGCCGTGCAACAGCCGACAACCGCGTTCTCGTACGGTGGCCACCAAGGAGCCCCGACCTTACACTGGGCGATTTTTTTCTATGACGATTTATGAAAGGCCTGGTTGACGTCCCTCCGCTTCCTAATGATTTAGATGAGTTAAAACAACGCATCACGAGAGCTGTGGAAAGTGTCGATGTAGATATGTTACACCGGGTTTGGAATGAACTAAACTATCGCCTTGATGTGTGCCGTGTGATAGAAGGAGCCCATATTGAGCACCTATGAGTTCACAAAGTAAACTTTAAGAATCACTTTATAAAACAGTTTAAACGAATTCATAATAACGTTATTAGTTTTGGATTAATAAAACATTGAAAGTGTCTATTTCTTTTGTAGTAACGCTGTATATGCAGATACTGTCGCGATTTTGAAAATGTAAGGTGCTTATCACTTCTTTACTTCGCATTTATTAGATCAAAGCTTAAATGCGCATCCTTGGTCTGGTATCTAATCTATTAAATACATATTAATAATAATATTGAAGCAATTCAAAGAAGATTTTTAAAATACTTACTCTACAAAATTGATGGTGTTTATACCGAAGAACTAGATTATGATATTATGCTATGTCACTGCAAAAGAGAGAGGTTATACAAAATATTTTTTTTATTTGATTTATTAAATAATAATTTATATACCCCCGGCTTTTGAGTAAAATTATTTTTTTTCTGTTCCAAGGTTTGAAATCCGCTACCATTGTATGTTTTACTGTACCAGAAATAGAATTAAAGTAACAAGTGTTTCTTCTAGTGACACCCAATGGGCAACACATTACACACGAAAGACGAAAATGAATGATCAACAGAAATTAAGTACGTTTCATTTTTCAAATCAAATTTAATAATTTATTGGATAATAAATACATAACTCTCAAAATATAATAATCGAACTAACAGAAATTGTTCAAATTAATCTTTATCTATATGTACACGTGCTTTCTTTGGTTTCGCACCAAATTTATAAACAGGAACGTAGAAGTCCTCCATTTCTGTTCCACAACAGAGAATCGATACGCATTCGGTGTTTGGTGGAGGCAAATTTGTTAAGGGCAAAACGATTGTTTCCTCTGTTGTGATTGTATCAGGGTTTATTTCAGTAACGTCAGTTGATTCAGTTGTAATTTCCGGAACCAGTGTATCTATGATTGGCGGATTGGCTTCTGTTGTAAAAGGGGTGGTACATTCTTCTGTTATTGGAGGTATACTTGGTGTTGGTGTATCACTTTCATCATTTTGCGTCGGAGTTGCATTTCCATCATCCAATATCGGAGCTATGCTTCCTTCGTTTGATGCTGGAGTGGTATATTCCTCGGTTGACACTGTAATTTCCCCAGTATCAGGGTGATTCGTACCACATGGAGTAGTGCTTCCTTCTAAATCATCGATAGTGCTATCAGGGATTGAATCCCTTGTATCGATGATTATTGTACTCAATGTAGTCTCTGTAGTTATTTCAGTTGGACCAGTGTCACCAACAGTCGGTGGAGTAGTAGTCTTTTCGCAATTGCAACATACCCCGGTACGTTTTATCTCGTGTATTATATCCAAAAGCTTCTCGAGGAGGTGGTTGCACCGTTTAGGGTTCACTGGCGCTGACCATCCAGGTTTGCAACTAATAATGAGTACAGTTAACAGGAGCACTTTAGTAGGGGATACCATTTTAGCTGATACTAAAGATTGCGCGTGTACTTTTCATGGTTTATATAAAATTTATGGATACGCGAAAGCACGTTCGTAAACAATCGGGAAGGTGATTGACTGGCGTCGAAGTAAACAAATCTTAGTTTAATGTTTTAGATGTAGTCGCTTCCGTGCTTACTCTGTGTGTTGAAATCATAAATATTGATCAGTTTTAATTTCATTAATCGACTTAATTGACTTTCGATAGAAGAACTAAAAGACTTTCAAGTTATTAATTGATATATCTTCGTAGTTCCGTTTTAATATCAGTTACTACCTGTTTATTATCATTTTCAAAAAATGCATAACTTGCATTGTTATGATAAACTTTAGGAAGCAATGACTTTACTTCCGATTTAACGCTTGTATGATTATGTGTAACTAGTTAACAACATATGAATGCGTGGTGCAATACTGGTACGCTAAGTAAATGACCTCAAGAGTTCCTGTCGGAAACAATAAATGCTGATTTGGTAAATATTTAACATTACTTCTATACGCAAATATAATACGTTAATATTCTTAATTTCAGGGTCGCTCCTACTTACAATTAGTCAAAGCCCGTGTCCACTTTGCAATCGCGTCAGAGTCCAGGCAATTTATGTAACAAATTGAGTAAAACAAAACACGAACTCCCAGTTAGTAAAAAAATATATATACTCCTCACAAATTGTACAGGTGTCCCACCGAACTGGTACATCAGATTTTTTTGAACTTCCACTAGAAATTTAATTTTGAAACTTGCAGTGTAGTTAGTCATCGCCTACTATGATTTATTTTAGAAAAATATTTTCAACTTTATAGTACTTTTGGTAGTGCATAATCTTATGCAGTATTAGCAAGCCATATCTTTTATAGTATGTCCTAATACTGTCAACTCCTTCACACGTTTCCTTCTAACACTAAGTAAAATATTGTAAATCGAAAGAAATAAGAAAAACATTGAAATTTTTATACACAAATAACATTTTAGATTTATTTTACATTCATGAAGAATGAATAAAAACCTGGAAAAAATAAAATAGGAAAGGAAATTAAAGAACATATCCTAAATACACCCATAATATTTCAAATATCGTTCACTTACTAGACCAGGTATTTTCTTTATAGGCAAGCCGTCTTACATCGAATCTCCGAAAACAATGCAGCATTTTGGCTTTTTTTGTATTAAACAAGGTATTAAGCGATACAGACGGATAACAGAAATCCGGAACAAACTGTTCAAAATCTTCGAAAATGTCCAACATAAATGTCCTTTCAGAATAATAGTTTCTTAGTTTTGTTTTTAATTTGGCTTATTTTCGGTGTATTTAATAAGCAGGTAAAAATATTAACATGTAATTTGCTGTCACATAATAAGTATGGCTTTTTAATATTTTATAATTACAATTACATAAAATTTGCTAATAATTGGAAAACTTCCAATGATAAATATCTCAGGTATGGAAACCAAACAATCCAAAAATAGATAACGCGTCATTCTAAAAAATAATATACAGAGTGTTCTTTAGGAAAAAAGATATTTCATTCACTCGAAACTTGGAAATTAGTAATATGTATATATTATTTGCCTATCTAACACTTTATGCATACGTCTTTGTACTTACATCGACATTAATAGAACCACTAAATATCTAATACCTCATCAGCTATTTAATTTTATTTGAAACAGTGTAAACGTCAAAAAAATTAACAAAATTGCAAATATTCCAAAAACGATTGAGTTTAGGGATAGGGAACTATCGTGTAAACTAATTGCAAATGACTCGATACATTCATTGTATCGATAAAAAATGTACCATTCCGTTTAAAATAAGAAAGTCGATATCAACACCCTGCATACTGAAAATGCTATAAAGTTGAAAATACTTTCCTTAAATAGACCACAGTGGGCCATGACTACACTGCAAGTTTCAAAATCAAACTCCTACTAGAAGTTCAAAAAATCTAAAGATCCAGTTCGTTGCGACACTTGTATACAAATAAAGTTCTCCTTGTGATGTAAAGTGATCATTATTCTTATAACTATAAGTTATAAAATGAAAAAAATATATACTGAAAGAGACGAAAAAATTATTTCAACAATTTTTTTATATTATATCTTCCGGAAAGTATAAGAGTACAGAAAGTTAGTTAAATGGGAACAAATAGTATACTTTTTAGAGAGAACACACTAAAGAATTAACAAATGTTTAAAAGAACATTGCTCTTATCCAGCTACCATAGCACAGACAAAAATACAGACACGTAAAAAAAATATACAGGGCCGTACTTAAAAACAAAATACATACAAGAATAATTCTTCAGGGCCGAAACATCCTGTTGTAAATGTAATTACAAAAACTGACGGCCAAGTTATGTTATAATACAAAATCTTTAATACATTTTTTTTAAATTCTTAAAACTCAACGTCATATACTGAAAAAAAAATCTTGTAAATTTACGACCATTTTACATGATCAAGAACTTACCTTACTACGCGATTGGTCATCTACTCGAAAAAATACATTTTCAGGAATGTAGAAACGAATACTTTCTACATTAATACCGATTGGAATGCACCCATAGTCATGATACCGCGAATATTACAAGAAATTGTAAGCATGTATACATGATGAAAATAGCTTTGAGTGTTTGCAGACGTTACGTTAGATGTACTTTTCTACGATAACATTACAATTCGTTCAAGTAAATGTACACACATCAAAGCAATCATGCGTACACTTAATTTTTTTTGCGAAATTATAGCGATAATCGCTGCCAACTTTATTACCCGCATTAGAATCTTGCATCGTTTCGCTGACCATGTGAAATGTTGTTAGAATGTTGTACAAAATAACCACAGAACATTATAAACTTTAAAGATTTTATGTAGTAGCAAACTATTTTCAAGGTTGCTTGTGTGTCTTTCGTAGAGCTCGAATAAAGAGCACATAGTGCATCATGCATTTTTACGTACTACTTTACAGCACTTTCATAGCATCTATTTTCGTATCATGTAGTATCTGAAAGAGGTTTTGAAAGGGAGTTTATTTTTTAATATTAACCATCACTTAGTCTACACTGAAAACGCATACGATTCTAGCATAACTTGAAAGAAATCGGTAACTTCTCAAGACGATTTTTCATCATTTACTTAAACCGTGCTGTATATGGCATATAAGAAGATTCAAGGCCAAACAGTTTTTTTGCAAACTTACGATTTTATAAATTTGCATCATTGTCATATTGCCTTCTCAAGTCATATCTTATCATGTTAAATCTGAAGAACAAGTGCCGTATAGTTTAGTTTAGTTTCGTATTGTTTGGGCCAGTAAAAGTGGATACAGTGTGTCAAAATACAAATATCATGCAGATAAAGTATAAAATATAACAAATAAAATTTTGGAAATAAATAAATTTAGCTGTCTCGCCTCAATATTGTACAACTTCACTTCACAAGTAACTAATATTTACTGCTCGATATTGATCAATTTGTGGTTTAAATATCGGAGCTCTTACATACGTGTACACTCACCAAAAGCTAGGTATACTACCTCTAAGCAAACAAAAATAAAGATTTTTAACACAATATATCGGTCAGTTTTAACTTATGGATGTGAGTCTTGGACCCTTACAAACAAACAAATAAGTAAAATACAAGCTGCCGAAATGAAATATTTGAGACGAGTGGTAGGTGTAACCCGGAAAGATAAATTAGAAACAATTACAGAAAAAACAATCAGAACAAACAGAAACCACAAAAAAATATGTATAGTCAAAAAAAAAGTTCATTAATGAGTAATAAGACTTTTCTATTAAGAGCGCTCTAACCTGTTTCTTAATTTTTTAATGCAGTCTGTGCTAGTTATTGTTAATGAGGGTTAATTGATCGTATCAGACGGTAGAATTAACAACAGGTCACGGTAATTTTAAATCATATTTATGTAGAATTGGGAGGGTTAATGGTTCACTTTATGAGTGTGGTGAGGTAGATACAGCGTCTTATTTGAATGTCCACCCACTGATGAGTGACGGTCGCGTACGGAGGTTAGGACATTAGCTAGGGGGTTAAATTGGTCGCCACGCGAAACAGATATTGGAAATAATGAGTGGATCCAATGGTGGGAATTTTTTAGTAATGTTACTAAAGAACAAGATAAGTTACGGCATAAATTTAGATTTGCTTAACTTTCACTTGTCGACGAAAAGCTTGACAGTAAAAGATTATGACAACATTGTGACAAGGTTATTATAACATTTACGGCGACTTCGTGTATTTCCGGAGTGATTCGGTCTCACTCGTTTATTGATTTTTTTTTGGTTAACCGTCATTCCGTTATTCTGTCATCAACCGCCATTATTTGTTGTGTCGTATGCGTTTGTACTGTGTTTGAGCTGTTTCAGTATATAGTAGTTTGAAACATCTTTCATGCAAAAATAAGTACTACCTAAATTTATATCTTTTACTTGATATACGTTGTTACTTCAAGAATATCAATAGTTTATAATCCTAGCCGAACTTTTGTACAGAGAAATCAAATGGAGATGTGCGTTGGCCAGGCCCGGTATCCTACTATTTTCCATTTGATTTACTGGCTGTACCGTATACATACTATTCCTGCGAGTGCTGTAGTAAACCACACTTACAATAAATAAAAAAGAACATGTATTAAATTGCCCCAATAATTGCATATAATTCTAACCTAATTTTCCACACTACAAGTTGACAAAGTGAACATTAGCCAATGCACCTCGTTTAAAAAGTTATAGTTTATATTTGCTTGCTAACTAGCTTATAGTATAACTTGATTTTATATAATTCAGGAATTCTGAATAATTAAGTGTTTGATGTTTTTTCAGTGTTAATTATATTGTAATAGGATTTTTCAATAAATTCAAAAATAAATAAATTCAGTGTTATAATTAATAAGAATATTACATATATTTGTATTACCCCTATTTCAAAAAATCATTCTAATATTATCAAACATTCAAACTGACAACAGTAATGAGCGTCATCAAATTAAATTAAACCAAAGACGTAATGTGGAAGGTCTTGGAAGATTTTCCTTCCATAGCAGAGCGCTTAGAAACCAAAATGGATACGGTTTTAGGTTTGGCTCAACAGACCGCTGCAATACAACAAGCATTATGTAGTAACCAATAAGGACGAACAGAAGAATCAATTTCATAACTTATGAAATTCTTCGTCAGCGAATATAGAAGCTTCTATAACATTAATAAACCATCAAATAGTTGAAAACTCAAAAAAAGTTGGTGTGTAATGGATATTACACACCAACCAATTATTATTTAAATTATTACCTACTTTTATTTCCTAAGTCCGAAACCTTGTTCACTTATTGAACTAATTCCAACAAAAAAAATTACAGATTAGATATTTGATATCAACCCATGGAAGGAACGTTAAGAGTTTGGCATCAAACATCCTAAGAAAACCACAAGAGGACAATATTGCAGCGAATTATTCTCTAACAGGGAAAAGCTTAAAAAACCCTTTTCAGAAGACTGAAATGTTTAAAATTATTCTTGGTGAGTTTTTTGTTTAATAACTACTAAGTATAGTAAAAATAAGGTAATTTGTAGTTTAGTATTTTGTATTTTGCAGTTTTGGGAGAAGCAGTTATTTTTCATAGCGTCTAATATCCACGACGATTTGTCGACTCTTGGGAAACTGATAGCCGTTTCCCCTGTCTTCCCATCTCTGGGATTGTTTATTTTTTTAATAGTTGTCTTTTTTTATTACAGAGAATCGCGTCAACACAATGGCAATGGAAAATAGATTCCATTATAGTGTTTTTCTGTATAAATACTAAAACGCAATCTAAATATGTAGAAGTTTCTTTTTTTATTAAATACTGAAATTCTCATTTTATTTTCATTCTAGCAATTTTGCTTGATGCAAACAGATGTGATGTTGAAAACAATTAAAATATTTTAGGAGACGATGGAGAGCATGCAAAAATAATAAAATGAATGCAAATTATATCTAATTTACTAAAATTCTTTCTGAGTTTTGTTTAGTAATAATTTCGTAAAAAACATCTTTGAAAGCACTTGGAAGTTGCAGCAAAATTTACGATGCTTAGCGTTATTATTGCTTTTTAATAAAGTTTATTTGTACGGAGTTCAGTTTGGTTTCGATTTGCTGGTTATATCTTTTCTTAGAATATTTTAGTAATTTTCAAAGTCACACACACACATCACGAAAATTAGTACTCGGACACAAGTTGAATAAGAGGTCATATACCCAACTCCTTTTAATAAAAATTTTAATTTTTATTATCGAATAGTTGTTTCGGTATTTAATAAAATAATGTTTTGCTACTAAAGTTAACTGATTTCTAGAATCTTCAACGGATGTTGAGTCCAATATTCTTTTTTAGTAAATTAATTACATTCTTCGCAATTTTTTACACTTGTAAACCAATAACGACACAAGCACTTTTCACATAAATATAAGTGCATTATGTTATAACAGCAATAATCAGAACTTTTAAGTATATTATTGTTGTTCATTATTTGTAATAAAACCACCCAAAAGTGCAGTTAATTTAATACAATTATGATGTTGAACTTTTCCATTTTTCTAAACAAGTGTTCTGATCCAAATATTATTATAATAGTTTTTTTACTCATAAGTACTATATAACAATATTTTTCGTCCAACGACAATCAGATCACTAGATTAGTCACAGCTATAATAAGTCCGTCGCTAGTACATTCCCCGTACATTTATTGTGTTAAAATCGCGGTTACGCTGCTTGGTGAGGTTTTATTTTTAGAGCGAGAGAAAATTTAAGTAGTAGCTAGGGAGCCCGAAACAAATCGCTATTAAGTTAAAGGTAGGTACCTACTCCGAACGCACATGTAACTCGCAATCTAACTTTAAAATCGTCAACTCATTTGGTCCAAAAAATGTCTCAATTTGTCAAAACATGATGAGAAGAAGCTTTGCATTGCAATTTTAATACATGATTGCCAATATATAAGTGTTACTTACACTATTGAATATGATACTCGTTATTTAGATTTCGTTGTTGCTAATCAAAATATACATCTAATAGTTTGCGTTGATTTATATATAATACGCAAATTACCGCAATATGTCTAATTGTAACGTTGTATCGCTTTATCGGTAATAATAATTATGCGTATTCTTTCTAACCAGAGATTTACGTGTGTTTATTACACTGTAACTTTAATTCTTTTTTTAAGTTCTTTCATGTCCTATTTTTACGCCAAGATTGTTAAACTCTTGAACTAACAAATAATTACTACGGCTATTTTAACGGTAGCTTTAACTAAATACGCGAACTTGAATATTACTTATAAATTCTTGCCACTTAATTTACTACGACTCATACTACTACGACCTTTCTATATGGGACGAGACAAAAGTGTGGAAACGTACTGTTATAACTTTTGAAGAAATTCGAATATAAAATTGAAATTTGGAAGAGTCATATAAGATCATGAAAACTATATTTTACGTAGGATGGCACCCATCCTCAACCTTTTTGATAAGGCTACATTTATATTAGACGATTCAGTAAATACAAGCAACAGTTGATACTGGAGTAATTTTAATTCACATTGGATGAGAGGATCCTAAAGCCAATAGTTTAGATGCGAATAGTTCAGCAGCGCTCAGTAGGACCATGTTCATTTGAAGGTAATCTGACAACAAGAAAACCATGCTCTAAAACTGTGTCAACTATACTGTATCATATACTGTATCAACTTTCAGCGCTGGACTTGGTTCAGTTTGCTTTTAGCAATGCTGCGCCTTATATTTTGAATTATAAATACGAAACTTTTCCCGCACGCTGCATAGGAAGAAGGGATGCAAACATTCTGTGTTTCTCATTACACAGTCTACAGTTGGCACTTGAGCTAGGTGCTTATTGTACCATCCCTATTAACTCTCTTATATCCACTCGAGCAGCTTGGTGTTCTCTATAAAGCCCAGTATCTTGCCCAGTGGGAACTTGAGAACTCCAATAGATCTCTCCCGAAATATTTCTGCCTGAGTACCTTCAATTCGTCACAGGTGCAGATTACATGTAAACTCGTTTCTTCCTGTAATTCTCATCTTCTGCACCACGGTTCGCTTACTTGGCCTGTGTTGTATAGATGCTTTTTCAGGGGACAGTGTCCAGTTACCAGTCCTAGTAATGGATTTAGCTTCTTAAATGGTCCCTGCTATGATGGTCTTACTAACTCATCGGCTTTTTCGTTTCCTTCCTTTCGTTTATTGCGATCTGTCAGACAATTCAGTTCTCGAATATATCCCCAAATCAGCCTTGATTGTATCTTGAGATTCACTAATGTCCTCAGTGTCGCCTGGCTGTCTGTCGCAATGTAGATACGCTTATTTTCATAATCCCTCTGGTTGATTTCAGTTGTACAATGCATTATTAGGTATGTTGCTGCTTGAAAGACTATGGCATATCTTCCTAGTGTGTTCATTCTACTTCTCACCCGCTGTATATTCCGGCTCCAGTCGCGTTTTCGGTTGAGATGGAGTTGGTGTTGCCAAAAAGAATGACTCCGCTACAAAATATATTACCCCAAAGAGGTGAAAGTGAATGCCATCTTGTACGAAACATAGTTTTCATAACTTTATGATCTTAACTTTAACTTGACTCCAAAGTTCAACTTTATATATGGATTCACTCAAAAGTTTTATGGAAGTTTCTATACTTTCGTACCAGCCTGTATAAGAACACAGTCGACTAAAACCATTATTCATTTTCAATGTCACTTATAACAACGTAGTAAATATTATTACTTGCAGTCATGTCGTTATACTTTTCTGATAATAACATCATAACAACCTCTGTAGCAATAACAGTAAGGCTCTTGTAAGTACTGCACGGATTTATTTGCTAATCTATAAAAAGCACGAAATTCAAATATTACATTTGCGAATAGCTCAGACTCCCAAGGGTTCACATTTTTGTCTGCTGAGTTCGTTAATGTAAACACAATCATTGTTCAATGCTTTGGAAAAACTGATGTGATGCACAGCGAACTTTCAAAACTGTGTCAAAAGTATGAAAACATCGCCAAAGCTGTATAAACATCCATTCGGTTCGATAAATCACACCAGAAAAGTACTTTATATTCGGCAGACAGTGTGAAGGCGGGCAGTCGAAATATTCTTTTTGTCAGTATTTGCATTTGCTCTAGCATCTTACGTGATTATTAACAGAAGGTGATTCTTGTTACACATGTTTGTGTTAACACTTAACAGTTTTTTTTTTTTTTATCGATCAATGCAATCGTCTAACAGTGTTTTGGATTGATTACTACTTCTAATATAATTCTGTACCTCAGAGGCAAAGTACGTTAAGTCCAAAATTGGCATTTTACGGTAGACGCGTTTAAAGTTTTTGTTATGTTAAGGCTAAGGTGTTGTTGTTAAGCAAACGTGTCTAACTTTTTAATGAGACAAGACAAAAAAACAAAAAAATAGCAATGAAACATCATTGTATGTATATTAACTTAACATACTTAACTCGATTTTGCCATATTTGGACTTAACATAGTTTACCTTTACTAACGAAGATTCAAGTACATAGTTACTGAATAGAAAAGTATATTTACTTGTCTAAGGATGTTCCTGTCATTGTGCACTGCGTTCATTGTTGAATTGATACTGATTTTGTATTTTTATGTGAGTACATATTAAGTATATAAGTGCAGTAACATCTGGGACAAATGTATTTTAGTTCTGTAAAGTAAGTTTAATTGTTATGAAAAGTCGATTGCCTTAACATGCTGTCAGTCAGGGTTAATTAGTTCTAGTGATGAGCAGAATCGAATACTTTAGAATTGAGAACTTTTAAGAATCGAGACATTCATTGGAATGCTTGAGTATTCGAATATCGACGGCAAAGTTCACGATTCTATATTATTCTCGAGAGCTTTAGTAAGTACTCGAATACTTGTTCTCGGATGCCTGGTCTAGAATCGTGTTCGGCTGCACATATAGTTTTGTCAACGAATCTGGAGATGCATTCTCGAGAACAGATTTCAAAATCGTGCTTCTAAGTTCTAATAGGTGTACTATTTATTATTTTCATTTGACTAGGACGCCATTAGCTTCTTTTTTATCAGATTTAACTTTTTAACTATTTTTTAACCCATAAAAAAATAGTTAGGTACGCTTTTTGTAATTTTTAAACACTGCCTTCTGTTTTAGCTTTTTTAATTCAACCTTTATACTAAATTTGTTTTATATTTTTTCATTATAAGTTTTAAATTTTCCTTATAACTATATAACTTTGTCTAAATAAATATGTCGATTAGAGTGAATCGTTTTATTTCTTATGTTTCATGAATGTGTATTAGCACATTTACAGCATTATAGGCACTATGTTGTAAAATTCTACAACCTATGCAAATACTACTTGAACTAAAAATCGGGAAAAGAAATCAAACAACATCTAGATCGGATTTCTTTTTTCCTATATTAATCACAGAGTCAAATACGCATTTTATAAACTAAAAGTGTTTCTCTAAAATATCAAACTGCGAAAAAACAAAATAAATAAAGTTTGTTTACACGATGTTGTTTTCAGGAATCCATAGCCGGCATTACGAATACCTACAAGTAGCAATGAGACATTCGAATACGTGTCCTATCGCAAATGAAAATTAATCGTAAAAGTTTAAGCCACAATTGTTTAGGGCTGTTCTATTTTACTGTTTAAAATAGTACCTGTTTATTGACAGTTTAGATCTAGCTCTGTGTCAGGAAAGTTGTGTGTGCTTTATGTTCTGATTTTAATATAAAATGAAACCAAGCTCATAGAAATCAAAAGTGTGGAACTTTTTAAAAAAATCCGGCGATAATAAATTTGCAACATGCATTTTATGTAAAAAGGGCTTCAAGTTTTTCGGGAATACTACAAATTTAAAAAAAAAAAAACTATACAGACTCTATCCGACACAGGGACATCTGGACGAAATAATGTTTCTAAATAGTTACTTATAGCGTTCTTTTTCATTTTATTTTAGAAATGTTTTAACAACTTATTATATAGCAACTTGTTTATTTTGTATGCTTGCATTTTTTTTATAATTAATAATAAATATTAAAAAAAAATCATTTCTGTTATTATATTCGTAGGAACATTTCAAATAATACATTTATTATGTAGGTACAACAAATTTTAAAGTTTACGATCTCTAAATTCCAATAGTGTTAGGGGGCAGAAAAATATATTTCTATTTGACAATTTTTTGAAATTATTTACTGAAAACCATATTTCAATTCTTATAGTTTTTGAGTTTTTAAAATTATTTGGCTAAATGAATTTTGGATCTACTGACTATTATTGGACATGGACTTCAAAATATATTTTCTTTTTATAATGGAGAATACTAGTTGATTTAATTCTCGGTGATTAAAATTTTAAGGGCAAAGTTGATATTTTATTGAAAGTTTATATTTTAAAATATGTCTTCCTAATTTACACTTCTTCTTACCAAACTTTAGTTTTTGATTTTAATAGAGAATATAAACCAATTTCGTAGTAAAAAATATATTGTTTTATAATAAAATGTGCTTCGTATGTTTATTTGAAATTATAAATATTGTGTTAGTTATCTATTCTACTTAATTATTAAATCAACATATTCGCCAGCACTAATTGCTACAACTCCTGTCGTAGATATTTACAGCTGCACATAAAATTTCTTAAGTCTTTAAATTAAAATAGTTTTCCTATACAAGGACAGGTTAAAAAATTTCCTAAAATATTTTGTTCATCTATACCAACTATTTAAATAATATTGCTATTAATAAATGGGACATTTGGTACATCGAAATTGATAAACTACTTATTCTAAATGAATTAGTTATTGTAAGTTAACACTTTACTTGTCCCAATAAAGTGAAATACTTATTACGAATAATACTTTTACTATCTATATAATAAGTCATAAGTAATCTCTTATTGATTCTATTATAATTCTTTGTTAAAACCTCCAACATGTTTTTCAAGTCTCCAATTCTTTAAATTATCTATAAATTCCTGTCTTTACAACAACAATTCAAAGTTAAACAATAAAAGACAAAACTGCCAATACCTGCGAAGATGCGAAGTAGATAATGTACTAAACGTACACAAATGTGTACAAGGCAAGCATCCGCTCTGAACGCATAATTTAACGACTTTAACCGACTCGAACGAATGCACTAAATCCCTAAATTTATGCAAATAAAAATATTTTTTATCCCAATAACTAAATTAATTGCCAGAAACACTAGAACTAACTTACTATAATTAAAAAAAATACTTATTACCGGTAAAAACATAGTAAAATTTGCATCGACAGAGTTTTAGCATAGCATTGAACGCAAGTATATTTAGGACAAATAAACACTATACTTATCTTTAAAACACGAGTTTAGAGATTCCTATTTGGTTATTCCATATTAAATGGTATTTGCTACAGATTTTTTTTGTTTCCGGCAACTAAAATGTACTTGTTGTAAACATATAAATGCCAAACATACAAGTTATATGGACGATTTTTCTCAGTGTTAGTAAACTTTCTAATTTTTAGTAATTTTACCCTATACGTTGCTGGAATTATAAAGAGGAATTGATAACATTTTTTAGTGTTGCTAGAAATTCCAAGCTATAAAAAGATATCGCTGTGTGAGAGGTATAAAAATAACAATTTGTTCATTATTTTTCCCTCAAAAAGAGATCAGCAGAGATTATTTTGCACTTTCTTCAGACTCCATAAAGATTCTCATTTGTAGATTAGGTTCCAGTAGCATAGCATAGAGATAGACTACTAAAAATTCATCGATTGAATTCATGATATCACCTTATATAGAAGTAAAGCTCAAATAAATGTGTATCCGTATCTTCCTTCTTGCAAGACGTCGTTATTTCGTATCTGAAGCATTCTCTTTACCATGTAAATTACTTGGGGTGCCCCTTTTAATAATTAATGCGAGAATAAAGGTAAGAGTAGTTAAAGATTTACCATCCCCTTCGCGATAGGTAGCCCAAGTGGAATAAATATTTTAGTTAGCGCCAGCGTATAACGAATTTAGCTCCTGTGAAATGCGTATAACGAAATCACGAGTTCGTTGGGGTTTAAATCGATATCCGAGGGCCCCAGAAAGGTCCGACCTCCAGTTTCCCTTCCCGTCACGTAATAAAACCTTCGTCTCATCCTAAACGAGACCTTGCGCCTTGACTAACGACGGCGCCGTTAGAATTTTGTGGCCCGTTGTCGCCCTTGACGCCTATTTCCAAGGTACGATTGCGGTGCGTGCTTACTAGATTACGACTTGAACGATGGATAGATTCCGATTAGCATTTGATTTATTTATACTTATTGTTGGAAAACAACGTGCACACTTCTACGTAATATGTTCCCAATTTCCGTTTCTCATTAAAGTCTCAAAGTTGTTGATGCAACTACCACTAGGCATTTATTGCTTTGCAGTGCATTTTGTGTTTTCACTATTAAGATTAAAAAGAGAACGATGAATGAACCTATCTTTACCTATGATCTATGAATGCTATTATGTAATCTAAAGAACACTGAAAGAAATTTAAGTTTTCAGTAAGTAGTTTTTGTATTGACAGTATTATAAGCATAATGAAATCAATTCTAAATTAATGAACTAATCGGTTGCGTCTATGCTTTAAAGAATAAGACACGTATAGGATAACTCTTGCTACTTTTAGATTATTGTGTGTAAATGTACTGTAGGAATTAGCAGGGAATTTACATCCATCTTATAGGTAAAAATACATCCCCTGATGTTATGTATCAAGGAATGTATTTTTTTTAACTCTTTTCAAATCAAAATTTTATAGTCAATCTAGTAAAATTGCCACACACACTCATGCAAAAAAAAAACAGGATATTTACTTAAAAATTTAGAATACCACAAATGTGAAAAATTGCATAATAACTTTAAAAAATACTACTTGTAAATTGTTGTTATTATCAAGCAGTCATATAATATATTAATAATCTTACTTTCTTAGCCAAGCAGGGTTTTAATTTTAAAATAAAACCCTGAATGAATTAAAAAAATAAAAAAAATAATTCATTTTCATTGTTCCTGACGTTTCAACGGAATTCCATCTTTTTCAAAGGTACTTTTTCGTTTATTTAGTATTCCATAGCATTCTTATATCCCAACCTTATACAATTAAATTTAATATTTTAAGTATATAAAATATGTGATTCAATTAAAAATAATAGTTTCTGAGGTGGGTTACACGCAGGGCCTGCTCGATCCCCAGACTTAAACTCTCTAGATTATTTCTTCTGGGGATCTCTGAAGTCAATAGTTTACGCTACTTCAATGGAGAATTTGGACGATTTGCGAAATCGGATAATTGCTGGGTGTAACTCAATTAGAAGCGACCCTGGTGTGTTTGAAAGAGTTCGACAGCCAAAGACGAGAAGATTGAATGCTCGTATCCAGTCTGGAGGAAGCCATTTCAAACATTTATTGTAGATTAAGTAACTTTAGATGTACTTTTTGATAATAAAATATTATTACTGTCGCAAATCTTGTTCGGCCTGTATCTTCGAAACAAAGGGGTTTTTCAAAAATCATCATAGAACAAAATATTCTTAGAATAAGCCAAGGAATAACTCCTTGAATTTTTACCTCCTGTTTACCTAACACCCTGTATATTAACTTCACGAGAAAATGGTGTCAATCGATGGAACTCAATGTTATCTCAGTAAGCTTCCTTAATAGCATTAATGAAGAAAAGCAAATCTAAAAAAATCTGAAATCTAGAAATCATAAGAATGAATGGGCTTTACCCTAAACAATAAGCTTCTCTGGAACACACACGAACTTGAAGTGACTAACGAGGTCAAAAAAGCCCTGATGGTGTGCAGAAACTTCGCAGGCAAAATTGCGGATGCAACCCAAAAAATACTGCTTTGAATGTATACAGCGATAGAGACTGATCATTACTCATGCAAAAGAAGTAATCTAGCATCAGTAGCTTGGGGCACAAGATCTAATCTAGCCACCTCTCTAAAGTGCAAAGATTAGCATAAATATGAATAACTGGACTATCAGAATCTCCCCACTTCAGCTATCGAGGTGGAATTGGATCTTACCCATCTTCACATTGTAGTGGAGAGCGTGTCGAAAACAACTACACTTAAAATGATCAAGGAAGGAACAATTAGGCATAGGCCTCAGTCTAATGGTAACCAACCTATGTGCATGCCCCGGGATGACATGTCAAAAAAATTCAAGTTTGTGACAGAATTTACCACAAAGGTTAGCAACATGAAGGAGTAGGATCAAAACACCATCTTGAAATTGAACAGCGTGTGCCATGAAATGGTACAAAGGTAGCTCCAAACTGGTGGAGGGAACTGAAATAGGAATATATAGGCCTAGAGCCAAATATTTCGAAATCTTGGGGAAAAGCATCTTGCAGGCGGTAATACACGCTGTTGAAAGATGTGTCCAGTTCAATATTGACAGGAACTACTGAAATTAAGAATTTATCATAATGTAGGATAGCTAAGCTGCCATCACGACGCTGAGCTCATACGAAATCAGCTCCAAGATGGTTTAGGAATGCCTAGTAAAATTAATTGAGCTAGGCAAAAGATATAAAATAACCCTCCTGTGGGTTCCGGATCTCACAAGAGTGCAATGAAACAAAATAACGGATACTCTTGCAAAAAAAAGGTTGGAACACCAATCTTAGTAGAGCTTGAGATAAGTAGCAGTAAAATACTGAAGAAGAAGCAAAATCCAAGCTAAAATTCTTCAGGGAAGCTATAACTAGAAGAGGTTTACTGAATGCATCAACATGAATAAGAGGAATATTGGCATATTAATAGGAATACTCTCCGACTATTGTAAATTGAAAGGAAATCTGAGTAAGCGTGGATTAGTAAAGGAATCTGAATGTGGATTTTGTGGGGAAGAGGATGAAATAACCGCATCTTCTCTAGAATTGCGCAGCACTGTGTACCTCAAGGATATGCATCTGGAAGCATGTAAAATAGAAGGAAGATTTATCTAACCTAGACCCTTCTCATATCCTGCACTTTTAAAGGAATAGAATTGGAAGGCAGCTGCAAAACAGCAAGGATAGGGGATACAGTAGATATTTTAAGTCTCCACGTAAAATCACCTTGCACACATGTATGTCAGTGTAATTGTACATCAATTTTAAGACCCTATTTGGTAAACAATTATTCATCCTCATTCATTAATCTTGTTTTTGGATATTGTTTTGTCGGGAAAATACTATATATTGGCGTATTGATTAGACTGGACGTGGAGAAAAGCATCCTGCAATGCTACGCCATCAGTCCCCTGTTGTTCTCATTGTATACTTGTGATATTTTCAATAGTATTAAATATTCTACAGGAGGAATGTGTACGGGTAATACTCAGTTGATTTTCGTTTAGCGTCTCCACTTTTTCTGAAGCGTTGCGAAAAGTGCAGGAAGATTTGGAGACAATTAGTTTGTTCTGGAATCACCATCTTTCCTTTACGCGAAACGCTAGGTAATGGTATTCGCTCGCCTTATTTCTATTGAGGGGATTAGACACTTGCTTCCCTTTAGGTGGATGAATATTCTAAAAGGTTGGGTTTGGCTATTGATAATTCTTTTAAGATTTGAAAACACATCTCGTTGTAAATTCAATAAGGTCTACTCCGTGTTAAAGAACATATTTTCTAATCGCTCATTTAACTATGGATAAGAAAATGTCGTTTGTTCTTGCAACTTTTCACCATTACTTTATTTCCATGTTGTTTAAGTTTACATCAATTGTGTTTGAATGAACTGAAGAACATGCATTCAGAGAGTTTATAATTCATGTTTACGTTATATTTTCAGCATTTACACAATGTTTGAACAATAGCTTTGTTCGTTGGGATTACACCTATTACTATAGATATATCTATTTTATGATTATCTTTCACAGATGTGTAAAAAGGGAATCTTATGTACTGTATTACTTACGAACTAGTGTAGAAAGTATAGCCCCAAGAACAAGTCTAATGTGAATGATTGAAGAGGAAGTATAGCTTTCTTCCTTATGCAGCTAGTCCTCCTTGCTACTTCAATATAATTGTCAATAAAACTCTATCTTCTTTATAGAGGAAAATTCGATTAAGAGCAGACGTACACTATTGCTGCTTCACACCTGCACACCACGGTCCACGCTTGAGAGATCCTTTTCGTATAATTTTATTAAGATTGTAGTTGTAGCACATAGCAGTAAGGCCACAAACCATTAAATAAATAATTTATTAAAAAGTTAGTGACATTTACCTTTTTTTATATTGTTATGGGAGCCAAGTGACATGGAGTTTCTGGAAACATTGCAGCCTCTTGGCCTTTTGTATTTAGTCTTCCATTTTTTTTACCATTGAAATTATGCCAGCTATTCCAGGATCCTAGTGCCCTGCACTAATCTGTACAGATCTCTGGCTAATTGATTCAATGGGTTCATTTTTAGCTTGCCAGAAATTGCCTACCTTCTTGCGTCAGAGCCCTGCATTCACACAGAATGTGGTAAACATTGCCTGCCCTCTCATTACACAATCTGCAGTTGTAGTATCTCCAGTAGTTATTCCAATTTTTGTAAATGCCCTTTCAGTGTACGGTGACCTGTTACAACGCGAAGATGATTCATACTGAACTCCAGTTCTTCAGCCTTCTTTTGTGATGGTCGCTTAATAAAGTTTTACCATGAGTTTGCCGCATTGCATTATTCCAGTGTTCTTTTTGTTTTCTTTTGACCCAACTTCTTACCTGTTCTCGTGCTATGGTTCTTAAACACTCCCTATATATGAAGCAGACGATCCTTTCTTACTAACTCATCGGCCCTTTCGTTTTTCTTCGATTACTGCGTGTCCGGGCACCCACAACAAAGTGATTTTATTGGAGTCTGTAAGATTATTCAGTTCTAAAACACATTTCCAAACCAGTCTCATTGTATCTTGCCTCTCTTTGAAAACCGTGGCATATTTTCATAGTTAATCTTAATTAAGCACTAGTATAGCACTATAATAGCTACAGCTAATTTTAAGGGGAAGGAATTTTAAGTGATTTTAAGTTTCTCATATTAGGTAAATAATCATGAATAAATGAACAATTTGAGATTATTTTTGCATATAATATGTGTTCTTCTGTCTAAAAAAAGGCACGCTTATTACCAAAATAGCATAAAAAATACGTTTCATAAGACTTAAAGCGAGTATTCATTGATTTTCCTGTTTTTTACGTGATTTCGCGTTTTAAAACATGTGTTATGAAACCATTCTTTTAGTATACTATTGTATATTTCTTTGTATCAATTGTCTATTCCTACAATGAATCTTTTCCTACCACAAATCGCTCCAATGGTCTTTTGCTTAAAGAGTTCTGTAACGCTAATCATGACGCATGGAACAATTGCTCTATTCATTTTTACGATAACTAAAACAGAAAATTGTTAAAAATTAAGGAAAAATGAAGATTGTGGAAACAGGTTTACATTTTAAGAAGGTAACTACCCTAAATACTTCTTGAAACTATATGCTTCATAATTTTATACTTATAATAATTATAATTTATTTATTAACGAAATGGACCACAAGTTTGTGAATTTAAAGAATATAAGAATATAAGAGGGAAGCTCGCAGAGCTCCAGACAGCTCAAGTGGACTCTGTTGGTATTAATGCTAGAAGTAGACATTTTAGTGAAATGTTATAGAAGCGTAAGAAAAATAGTTTTATATTTACATCCAGTCGTTCCCATTTTTCCGTTATATACTACGCATATGTAGTGACATTAAATTCAATCATGTTAGTTTTCAAAAATGAAAAACACTAATCTACTTTATTTTATAGAGCAAAATTAATTTGAGGAGTAGTAGGATATAAGCAGGATGAACTAGTATGGCTATCATTCATTTCTGTTAGAAATGTGGTTACGCAGTCACGAAGCTTTCATCAAGATTAAAAATTGTGCTTTTACGCTCTTGCCACTATATGCAAGAGCGTAAAAGCTTATTTACTTTATAGAGAAAAATAGCTTTAAAAGAATGAATCAACAAATTTAATACATTTTCATTTTAAACAAAATCGTTAGCCAAAACACATACAAAACACGTCTGATCGACCTTGTTTGTCTATTTTTCTCACACTATTGCCGCCCTCGGCATTCAGCGATACACCGCGACAGCCGTACATTGTAGTCGTTTACGGTTTATTTGAAAATGTTCTGCATGTGACAGTGAGGGAAAACATACCTCCTTGAAAAGACAATATGTCCAGTAAATATATCTTTCTTTTTCATATGGTTTCTCAATTTTAGTTCAGGAGCAATAACTCTATGAACATGAATACATTGTATTATGAAACAATTGCTGAATGCAACGTCATCAAATTTTATATTTTAATAACAATTAAGCTATATTTACCTTTAACATTTACTAAACAATTTAATTTAACAATTTAAACTACGTTGTGATAATTTGCTGCAGTTGATTGCAACTTTAAAATGCATGTATACAATTACGTTTAGAAATTGGACCAAGGTTCGTGGCTTCTAACAAAGAAAAATGAAAAATAACTAGATTTAATACACAGCAAATCTGTTAGCGAAATTCGCAAGTATTTTAATTGTTTTCTCATGTAGATATTTTGATCTGAATCCAACATCTGGAATGTAGTTTTTATTTTCACAGATAGATAAAAAGAAAACTTTACCCTAATTTCGCAAATAACTGCAATGCTAGTATATTCTGCACATATTCTATCGTACAATCTGTAGAATTAGTATCTGCCTCAACTAAGATCTTCTTCTAAGGCTCCTTTAATAATGTAAACTATGCATTCCATTATTTTTATTTTTAGTGCTTCTGCTATAAATATATGCATGTCATGTCAATACCTCAGGTATTTCTCATTATTTCATATTCTAATACATTTACAACTTTTGCTCTTTGGAAAATTGGCAAAAGTCGAAATCTCAGAATTATTATTCGTGGATGACATGGTAGTAATAACCGACACGAAAGAAAATTTTCAGCGCAGCAAGAATACGTTAAATGTGGAACACTGACGAATATAAACATGAGGATAAACACTGATACGGATAATTTATAGGAAATGAGGATAAGATTGTGTAAAAAAGTGTAAGAATCACCTTAGTGCTTAATTTTTAAGAAAGAGGTCAGTGCACGGAATAAACAAGCGTTAAATGATTTAAAGCATATCGTAGGAGGGCAAAGAAACACGAAAATTCCGTTTCTCACATGAATGCATACGTGGATTTTAATGTTCTAGGCAAATTGGACATACGTGAATAGTTAGACAGTGCTTATTTGGGACATAAAATTAAGTACAACGAAGATGTGGGAAAAAAATCGTCATATTTTGCGTCGGTTAATTATGTGTATAAAAAAAATGTGAAATCTTATCCTATGTTGGACAGCGTAAAATTGACAAGTGAACTTTCAGTAATTTATGAGCGCGAGGGCATGTGTGATGTAGATATAGGTGGTGTTTTGCCACTTTTAGTGTTCATAACACACAACAACTTAAAAAAAGTTTTGGCGGAAACCTATAAACTGTTGGATATTCTTTGTACAACCCCTGTCGACAGCAAAATGTGAACAATGTTTTTCCACCCTCAAACGCATTAAGACTTTTCACAATGTCAGAAGATCGACTGAACGCATTTATGAACATAGGAGAATGGATTTTATGTATAAAAATAGGCAAGTTCTTATTTTGTGCCTACCCTCTTTCATAACTCACGAGCCGCCACGACATGAAACATTAAATAGAAATTTATTCAAGCGTTTCACATAAAAAAGGTTTCAATTAACACCAAATGCTTCATCAACTAAAACAATTAAACTAACGCGTGGATTCTTATATAATTTTTGTACCGTCACAAGTTGCAACATTCATCATTTTAGTGTTACTTGTCCTACCCATGAAGGAAGTGTACCACATATGTATATCTTACCCCACTTTTAGTAGGAGATAACTTTTAATTTCATCTTCTGTGTGTTCGTACAAGTTGAACGTTAATAAAACATTGCTGTTAAAACCTGAATTCGGCAGTTATAATTCTTGTTACATTTCTGTCACTTCTCAATGAATCCTTCTCCGTACTGGTGGCAATAGCTGTGTTCGCAGAGGACTCACAAACTAGCCAGAGCCAATCATATATCGCGAAATCAGTCAGAAAACTGTTTCGGTTTCTTTGAGCCAATCGAATCGCGTCTGACTAGTTTGTGATTCCTCTGCGAACACAGCTATTGTAAATTTCGCAATTATAATATTATTTAATAACGAGAGCAAGTCCTAAAATGTATATCTTCAATTAAACTCTCTCAAAACGTATTAACAGGAAAATTAGTATGCTATATGCAAAATAAACCCATCATAAAAAATATGGATTATGTTTGTTTTTCAAAGAAAGATAATTTCAACGTTTGATTATATATGGTTTTTAAAATTCTAACTTAATTAAAAAAAAATATTGCCAACTTTCCTTAAGTTCTAAATCCACTTCATCCATAATCAATATGGTTAATGGTCACCTATGGTCATCGATAATTAAATATTTCTTCCTGCATCCAACTTTTTCTTTGAAAGTCAGTTCATTCAGATTATTTATTTAATTTTCAGCTCCTTACCTTGTCACTTGCTTTAAAGATCTTCTATTGAATGAAATGGTTCAATCTTGTTGCAATAAGCTCCTGATAGCATTATCTACCTTTGTCATGAATACCTTCCTTCACAATTAATAAGAGCCACTAACTTTAACGACACTGTAAACACTGAATTTCGGAAGGATAGTGCAGATGCCAGAGTAAGTTCTTGCGCGCGCACGAAAAAAGTACCTAAATACATCTAAAAATGTAGAAGCCTCGAAGACAGCCTTTTTTGTTTTATCTGTTTACTTTAGTTGATTTATCCAAACAAAATATCTTTCTGAACATTTTTCGGTCAATATGCACAAGCTATAGTCGAAAATGAATAACTAGGTGATTCAGAAACTATCCGGTTACCTAATTGCAATTAGCTATTATGACTACTTCATTTTTCTCTGTGTGCAATTACGAAAACTAATGTTTTTCAAGCAATGCGTATATTAAAAAGAGATTTAAAGGGTCATCTAATTTTAGGAATGAATAATTTCTCTCTTCCTTGATCTAAATTAAATGATATAAAAACAGTTAGTGTATAAAAAACTGATTTAGTATAAAAAAAAACTGAAGGATAAAAATGATTAAAGCTTAGAGAAAAATAAAAGTTACTCATATTTTCAGGAAGATATGCATGCATTAATATGCGAGTTCCAAACCCAACGGTTATTAATTTAGTTTCCTTAACTTAAATTTATACGTACGACAATAGTGTTGAGGTCACAGTAAAACTAAATATGTCGTCATTTCTATTCGCAAAATATATACCACAAATATAAAAACTTAATTGGCTCTTCAAAAAGAAGAAGGAATTCAGCTCGTCGCATTCGCGATAAAAAAAAAACTTCAATTACTTTTATTTTCTGCCATATACATTAGGGTGTATAGGTCTAAGTATATGGGGAGTATAAAAAAATAATAAAACATGCAAGTATTTACTCATTATTTTGCGAAACAAACAGTAAAAGCTATTTTAAAAATCAAGATCGACCTCGCTTTTAAAACTGTTACAAAGGCAGAACGGAGCTTAGGCGGACTTCGGCAGGTGTCCGGTGTGTATATTTGAAAATCACACGGATGCCAACATTTCTACGCGGCCTCCGTGATTAATACCAACCAGTTCAATTATATAGAAAATACTTTTGCTATTCCTAACCGGCAACTATGTAAACAACACGTTAGTGCTTATACTGAAGGCTGTTTAGCAGAGAACAAGAGTGATGATAATGATACCAAAATCCTTATTTATTTTATTGAGTGAGTAACTGTTTTGTATTTTGAATTGATTTGGCGTGTGCATAAATGAATTTCAAAGGTGATTTTGCCTTAAAAATTATTGTAGTGTAGGAGAACTTTATTATTAAACAAAATAACAACTCAATAATTGGAAGGTAGTTTTTCTACACCTTTTGCAAATTATAGACATAAAATCACTTTTGAAAATTAATAGTTATCAAATTTCTGAATGCTGTTTTCTGGATCCCTGCTTTATTTCAGGTGTTACATTGGTAGTAATACTTCGATACAACCCAAGTACTTAGTATCAAATATGTATTTAACGTGGTGCACATCAGAAATATTACCAAGACAAAAAATATATTTTAACATAAATATTTAATTAAATCAGAGAGAAAAAAATCGATTTTCAATCCTGTTTACTCAAGTATTTATTGCAACATGTTTCGGTATTTTAAAACCATTATCAGGCAATAACGTCAAATCTTCGTTTTTATTTATATTAGTGCGTCTTGTTTTATTGTTCCGTTTGTTTGTTTGTTTACTATGATAGTCATTTACATTTTAATGTGTTATATTACTGGTGATTATGTCTTTAAGTGCAATTTCAAATTAAGAATTCTCTCATCAAACTTAATATTTATTTTGGCACATCATTTTATATAAAAACGAAGATTTGATGTTATTGCATGATGATGGCGCTAAATTCCTGAAACATGTTGCAATAAATATTTGAACAAACAAGATTAGAAATCGATTTTTTCTCTCTGATTTAATATATATGATTTAATTTTATATATTAATAAATATTTAAAAATCACGTTTGTTATAGATAGAAAAAATATTTCTATTACATATAAGAATCATAACTTTCAAATAATATTGTGAGTTTAATATTGACTGTCAAATATTTTGAAAACATCCAATCCATATGTTTTCAAGCATGTTATATTGGTGTGAAAAGAAATCTACTATAGATATTATTAATAGTTATAAGACAAATATTAGTTTTGCACGTCAGGAAAAGATTAAAAATGTTTAACATGATTAAATGGTTTCTGAACGCCGGAGTAGGGGAGGCGGATCTTTCAAAAAGAATTTTTAATGCTTCTTCTGCCTTCAGTGAGAAAAAAATTATGTAATCATAAAACATACTCGTCCCCTAACTTGGTGTTCAAAAATATTTAATAATTTCAAACATTCTTAATGCTCCCTTACCTTATACTGCAAAAAAATAATTTAGCATTTAAAGGAAAATGTATGCCCTCACCTCATCGATACGTTTTTGTAAAATAAATTAAAATGTTTGTGAAATAATCTTCACAAACACAACCGATTTCAGGGCCCTATTGTGTATGACCAATGGTTATATCTATTTTCGTTCGGTAATAGCATATGAAAATATTATACTACCGACAACAATCATAAAAAGGCACATAATAATAATAATAATGCTATCATGCTGATCAAGGTTTAATTAGAATTCTTAGGTACGATGCTTGAGAAAAAGAAAGACATCAGCTCAAGACTCAAATATAATCTATAAGCTTAATTGCAAACTTCCGATGTTGAGTTTTGGATATTATAGAGAGAATATAAGCTGGATTTCAAGATTAATCTTGCTAAAATAGCTGCCCAAATGCAATATGTAACATTATTTGCAGCACAGGTTTGAGGTATAATCGGATTTACTCGTATAATACCCAAACGCTCCACTGAAATACAGTTTTAGTTCTGCACTAATCTGCCGAATAACCCAACAAATCTGTGAGCTACGTACGGTTAGAGCGTATTCGAACTTAATAGAAACTATGCAACAATACTTGTACTTTAATATAAATACGTATTTACAGTATGCTATTTCACAGTAAACATTTGCATTTTCGATCACGGTTTAATACTGAAATTATATGTATTGATGACTTATTGCAATACGTTTCACCATAAAATATTTTTTCGAATTTCAAAGGCTACTATTGCATATTCTTTTGAAAGTAGAAGTTCTACAATTTGCCAAGGCAACATTAGTTACATGTCGTCTTTTATGACACATCAAAGTATTTCGTTTCACAACATCGCAATAGAAAAGCTTGCCTCTTTATATTTCTTTTCCTAAGAAAAATGAGGACAGTTTGTGGCTGCGCTAAAAATGCAATAGCGTTTCCTCAGTAAGAATTCGTCAGTCTAGACACTAGACAGAATAAATGAGAGGGCATTATCCTCTTAGATTTTTACAATTCTTGAAGCATTGTGTATTTATAACACATCAATATATATATATATATTAAATTAATGGAAACGAACGTTCAATATACAAGTACATATGCTTAATTTTAAAGTTTCTTTTCTTGACCATGTATATGTATTTTAATTCCTTCTTCTTAGTTTTTAGGCCGAAAGTACGGAAATGAACATGAATAAGTACTACGTTTGGCTTTATTTTCAAAGTTTTTCCTACAAAACACTCTGTACATTATTTGCCTAACCTATCTAAATATTTACGTTTCAGATATCTAACGTTCACTAGTTTCTTACTAATAGTAATGTCTTTTTGTCATAGAGAACGTACATTAATTATTAGATATTAGTAGGCCATGAGATGTACTAACAAACAAGTGATATCCATTGTTGGTAATCTACCAAATTGTGCAGTGATAAACTTATGCAGTATTAACAAGTTATATCTTTTATAGTAAGCAAAATATTGTAAATCGAAAGAAATAAGAAAAACATTGAAAGTTACATATACAAATAACATTTTAGACTTATTCCATATTCATGAAGAATGTAACAATGATTAGATACCTACACTTATTTGCAATTAATAAAAACCTCAAAAAAATAAAATACAATAGGAAATTAAAGTAGATAACCTAAATACACCCATAATATTTCAAATATTGTTCACTTATTAGACCAGGTATTTTCTTAGTAGGGGAGCCGTCTGACATGGAGTCTCCGAAAACAATGCAGCTTCTTGGCTTTTTGTATTAAACTAGGTATTAAGCGCTACAGACAGATAACATAAATCAGGAACACACTATTAAAAGTCTTCGAAAATGTCCAATATAAATGTTCTTTCAGAATAATAGTTTTTTTTTTAATTTGACTTATTTTCGATGTCTTTAATAAGCAGACAAAAATATTTGCATGTAATTTGCTGTCGCATAATAATTATGGCTTCTTAATATTTTATAATTACAATTACATAAAATTGGAAAACTTCCAATAATAAATATCTCAGGTATGGAAACCAAACAATGCAAAAAAAGATAACGCATCATTCTAAAAAATAATATTCAGAGTGTTTGTAGGAAAAAAAGATTTTATTTACTCGAAACTTGGAAATTAGTCAAATTTTAGGCAATAAATCTCAAAAATTATCAAAAATAGATATATCAAACCCTAATATCAATCGAGGTAGAATTTTACGCTGCATTCAGTACTGTAGTAAAAAATACCATGTTCCGTCTGAAATAAAAAAGAATTGTTGATTTAAAGGTATCCACATTGGAGATACGTTTTCGAACATCCTGTATGTGATTTGGTCATTATTGCCATAACACTTTCTACCTACGTCTTTTTACTTACATCGACATTAGGAGAACCACTAAATATCTGATACCTCATCAGCTATTTAATTTCCCTTGAAACAGTGCAAACGTCAAGAAATCAACAAAAATTGCAAATATCTCAAAAACGGTTGAGTTCAGGGATAGGGAACCCTCATGTAAATTAATTGGAAATGACTCGATACATTTATTGTACCGATAAAAATTGTACCATTTCATTTAAAATAAGAAAGTTGATATCAACACCCTGTATACCGAAAGTTCTATATAGTTGAAAATATTTTCCTTAAATAGACCACAGTAGGCCATGACTACACTGCAAGTTTCAAAATCAAATTCCTGCTAGAGTTCAAAAAATCTAATGACCCAGTTCGGTGGGACACCTATATTTTTAGACAAAACTAAAAGCCACCCGATTTGGCCCCGTTTGCCTTTTTTCTTCAACATGGCGATGTTTTCGTCGAGAGAGATAGAGACAAAGACAAAGAATAAAAAATATAAAATGTAAATAGTGTGAATTATAAAGAATATTTGTTTGTTTAATAAATGACAAATTGTTTTGTTTCCTAGGATTTTGAATATATCATTATGTTTTATTTAAATATCGCGTTTTAATATAGGATGTTTTGATTATTTGTGTTTGAATTTTATAATTAAATAGATCTTTAAAAATATATTGTATTTAGCTAAAAAAATAAGTTATATAGTTTCGTGAAATATTGTATGTCGATTTTATCATTAACTGAGTTTTTATGTTTATAAATTTGAATTATTTCAAGTATATTACGTGTTTTTAAATTTTGTTCTTTGTTTAAAATTGTTATGTTGTTGAAATCAAAGGTATGATTTTTAGTTATTTCATGTTTTTTTAAGGCTGTAAGATTTTTATTATATTTGTGTCCTTTTATTCTATTTTCCAAATATTGCATAGTTTTACCAATATATGTACGATTACAATTTTGACAGTATATTTTATAAACTATGTATGATGTTACACTTTTTTTCAATTTTTGATTTTAATTTTGAATAGATTTGGTTTTGTAGTTTGTTTGTGTTTTGATAGGCAATTTTGTAATTACATGGTTTGAAAATTTGATTTATTTTTCGGGTAAATGTTTAACATAAGGAATTTTTGGAAATTTTGTAATTGTTTGACTAATATTTATATTTTTTGTTGATATATTTATTGTAGCAATTTGAACGTAGATTCGATAATTAAACGGAATCGAGCGCATTTAAAAA
The DNA here is from genome assembly GCA_004143645.1 of Protaetia brevitarsis. Lineage (NCBI taxonomy): Eukaryota > Metazoa > Arthropoda > Insecta > Coleoptera > Scarabaeidae > Protaetia > Protaetia brevitarsis. The sequence continues at coordinate 1,868,812 of RXPK01000195.1, read as the reverse complement.
GTAATGTGCGGGTTCCAACTTTCAATGTATTACTATTATTATAACTTTGATTCAATTGGTAGATATTTTATATATTAATACTTTTATTTCAGAGTTTTGTTCTTTTATTCCTTTACGATGCCATACAAAATATAACGACGCATTGATTTCTGACCAGAAATGTTTATGAGAAGACTATTTAATAACTATCTTGAGAAAAATTTCTAATTAGGATTAGTCTAGTGCAATTTAATTTTCTTATAAAGCTCTGGTTAAAGTAAACACATATATATTATATCGTAAATAAAACACAAAAATCAAAAAAAGTATAAAATATATTAAATTGATCACTATTTTATAAATATATTAACAATTTCTATATATTCTTTTCTTTTTATTTAAAAAAAGAGAGAGAAATTTCTTGGGTAGCGGCATTTATTTAACAATCTATCCTCCTTTAAATACAAAAACGTTTTGATATATAATATAAAATGTAAAATTTAAAATTAAAACTGTTGACTTTATGTTTCTATCCGAACATACAATTGGATTTTACCAAAATAGAGGCAAATTGAAAAAGATGCCTAAAGCATCGAAACGTTTTTGTATTTAAAGGAGGATAGATTGTTAAATAAATGCCGCTACCCAAGAAATTTCTCTCTCTTTTTTTAAATAAAAAGAAAAGAATATATAGAAATTAAAACACGGCAAACAATGTTCATCCCAATATTAAATTTACCCTAGAACAGAAAGTAAATAATTCCATTAATTTCTTATTACTCGTACTAACAATAAACATGAATTTTCAATTTTCCTTAAACCGAAACATACCGACACTACTATTCACACATCATCACACCACCCCTTTAGCCATAAATTGTCTGTATATCAGAGTATGATTCATAGATTAGTTAATGTCCCTATGAATAAAACAAACTTTGAATTAAAACTTAATAGAATTTACAAAATAGCCTTAAATAATGGTTACTCATTGGATTTTATTAATAACATTTTATCGAAAAAACAAAAATCTCATACTCTTTCTTTAATATACCCCAAAATTTTTAACAAAGAACCTGTTAATTATATTTCCATCACTTATTTCGGCAAAACATCTGAGGTAATTGGTAAATTTATCAAACGTATTAATAATGTCTAGGTGTCATATAAAACTAATAATCATATTAGCATGTATTTAAAGAATAACAAGGACAAAACAGATAGAAAGTTTTGCTCTGGTGTCTATAGATTAACTTATGAGTGCGGTAAATTGTACATAGGACACACAGCGCTTAATGAACAAAAGGATTTTTATTACTCCCCACTTGTAGGTTAAAGTTATAAATAGTGTGTCATATTATATTTTGTTAGTTAATTTCATCCACCTGATAAAGCCACTGTGTGGTGAAACAATATTGTAGTGGTCAATTTCATATATTTTATACTCTTTTGACTTTTGTGTTTTATTTACGATTTGAAGATGGAGTTTAAACATGTATCCCCCCATTCCATTAACATATATATTATTTTAAACAGAAATAGTGTTTTACGAAATATATGTATATTATGTCTGCTATAATATGTTAATAATAATTGCAGATTAAAATACATGCCTCACGCTTAAATACCAATGTTAACAATCTGTTACATTGAGTTAAAATTTTTAAAAAAATTAGCGGGCATTTTGAACTGTTTTATACGGAATGTTTTGAATATTATTGTGATTTGTTTCAAGCAAATACGTTTCCCCTTTTATATCGTATTGTACTACATGAAAATTAGCTGGTAAAAATTCCGAACGGTCCTAATGTTCCGATTCGTGCCGTGCCGAATGTACCGTTCCGAACCGACTGAGCCGAGTCAATTCAGTGCGCCTTCTGCTTAAGAATAATTACGACCGATATTCATAGTATATTTATAATAGAAGCTGGATTTCAACTGTTTAGAAAAATACCGGTAATGATTTCGGTTTTTCTAATGTATCGGTTTTCTTCGGTTTTTCTAACATATGGTATTAAAATACTAGCGATTATAAGTTTTAACCTATAATTTAAAAGTAATTCATTCAGGGAAAGGTTTATTAAGTCGAGTATACACTTCTACAGTAAATTTGGAAATATTTCAAAAACTTTTATACGAATTTCTTTAAGTAAATCCAACAGATTGGATTCATAAATTTCCACGCAATTAAGTCTCCCTAAATTGCGTCACCAAACAAAGTTTCTGTTCCAAAATAGTGCAGACATGTTGCTGTGTTTTATTGGGTGATCCTCGACAAACATCGATTCGAACATCAGCATCTGTTTCACGTTAAAAGATCGCAGTGGACGAGCCGGTTGAAAAGCTGAAAAAGAAATAAAAAGCGATTTTATTGCATCCAGGAAATTCCCAGTTCGAACGTTCGAATCGACCATCTTCTTCCACATTTTCGCGCTTTTACGCATATCCGGGGCCAGTTAAGGATAGGAGATCCTTCCGGCGGCGGCGTAAAAGATTTTTAACGAGCGCGTTTTCGCGAAACACGGTCCGATCTTTTTTATCGATTTATCATTAGCGAAAGTGTTTAAGGTCAAGTACTCCTTCGGTTTAAATTTAGACCGATCAAGATTGATGTCCGTATGAAAAGGGAAGTAAACACGAAATGTTGACCCACATAAATGATAATTGATTACCACTCCTCGACCACGATAAAGAGCAAATAAAGTAAGGCTATTTTCGCGACCACACACACACACTAAAAGAGTGCGTATATATTGCACGTGTTCAATAAAAGCAAAAAACACAGCACTTCATCTTTTTTTTTTTAATAAGAGAAAAATATTCTTATGCTGCTCGCTGGTTGGCTGATATTCTACTAGTAAAGGTCGATTTAAGGGGAGGCAAGCCGGGCAGATGCCCAGAGCGGCAACAATGAGGGGCGGCAAAACTATTAGAGAGAACGGTTGGGGGCTGCTAAGAAAGTAATTTTATGAATTTTGTAATTAATGGAGCCAGAAGTAATTATTTAGATATGTATTTCTGAGGATACAAGAAAATTCCCCCGAATTTTTTACCGATTTTACATTTCTGAATTAGCAACCTATTTCGTTTCATTTACATGTTATGCTTCACGGAAAATTCCCCATCCACGTTGAGAGAAGTAGTTAATTCCGGTAATATAATATTTTCTTGAGAAATTAGAGAATGCCCCAAGTTGATTCGTTTATCTATGTAAGCGAGAATTCGTATTTTTTTCGTAATTTTTTCATTACAAAGGAAGAGGACTTACGGCTACCTGCTGAATACTATTTGTGCGGCATCTAACAACTAGATTAGATTAGGATTGGGGTGGCCTATCGACCTGTTTCACCGCGACCTTTTCAGATCTATTGTGATCCCCTTTTTCCTAGAGGACGCTCTCTAATTTTGCCCTCTTGATTAGGCCTATCATCTTTGAGAGCGGCTTCTTTATGTAGCTACTAGCTGTGGGGTTCTCCTCCCCCATTATTAGAAACCTTGTCCTCGCCAGGCCTTCACATTGGCACAGCACATGAACTGGTGTTTCTTCCTCCTCTTGGCAGTATCCGCAGGTTGCATCATCTGCCAGGTCTATGTTATACATATGCCTATTCAGTCTACAGTGACCAGTCAGCAGACCTACAATCATTTTGACAGTCTTCCTGTCTTTATTCAGTAGATCTCTCGTGAGTTCAGGCCTCTGCTCCTTTAGGAACTCTTTTGCCTGCCATTGTCCCGGTGATTTTTGCCGCCACTCTCTGGACTGATTATATATCCATTCATTGATGGATTTTTTGATTTGCAATTTGGTAGTGCCGAAAGAAGGGTCGGCTCCAACGAATGGCCTTGACGAACCTCGCCTGGCCAGCTTGTCCGTCGCCTCATTTCCTCTCACGCCCGAGTGGCTAGGGACCCAGGCTAGGGTTACTTTCCTTTGGGGTGCCCACCTCATTTAGGGCGCTTACACAATCCCAAATCAGCTTAGAGTGCACGCTTGAGGAGCTAATCGCTTTAAGTGTGGACTGACTGTCGGAGAAGATAGCGACGCTTTTATCCGGTGCGGTACATCTTTCTATCTCTCTGACACAGTGGTGAATTGCAGCAACCTCAGCTTGGAACACAATCGTGTCTTTGCTGAAGCATACCGAAAGAGCCTTTTTAGGTTTCTTAATGTATATTCCCGCTCCAACGCCGTAATCCGTTTTAGAGCCGTCAGTAAACCAGTTTGAGTCCGCTCTTACCGGGGCACCTGCCTCCCAGTCCTTCTTATCTGGTATTATAACCTGATATTTCTTATCTAGGTTAGGGGTTCGAACCATGCAATCACATGGCATTCCTAAAAGAGGTGCCTCCTTGAGTTCGTCTAGCAGTTTTTTATAGTCAGCCCCGTGCGATTTACTTATCGGTACTTGACTATGTAAAGTCTATGTACTGTGGACCTTGCGGCTCTTGTACAAAATATGTATTGTGGCAGGTTCAGAATTACTTTTATCGCGGCGGTAGGGGTCGATCTCAACGCCCACGTGGCGCACAGGCACGCTAACCTCTGCACGCCACCCAACACCTTAGCCGCCCCCGCCTGCCGCGCCTTTGGCCACCATGCTACTGCTCCATACGTTAACATGGGTCTGATTACCCTTGTGTACAACCACAGAGTCATCTTGGGGCTAAGGCCCCAATTCTTTCCACAGAGCCTCCTGCACCTGCCCAGGGCGATGGTTACTTTGCTAGTCAATTTTTGGATATGTGAATTACATGTGTGCCTTTGATCAAACCATACTCCCAGGTATTTCGCCTCTTTGACGTATGGAATTCGCTCACCTCCTATCACTAGTGGCTGTAAGCCTTCTAGCGTTCTTTTTCTTGTAAACGTGACAGCCTGTGTTTTTTGAGCATTGACTGATAGTCGCTCTTGTGTACACCATTTGTCAACCGTGTTGAGAGCGGTTTGCATACGCTCCACCAGAACCTTTGGAAACCGCCCTCTGACGACTATTGTAAGGTCGTCAGCATATCCAAGGCAATGGAAACCCTTGCCGGTCAGCTTCCGGATTAGATTTCCAAATGTTTACAAAAAGAGTAACTATAATTTTTAAAATTATTTTAAAATATATATTTAACATCAATTATTATAAAAACAATTTTTAGAAATTCATTTTGTTTTGTAATCAAAATTAACAGTGTGATGTCGTTAGTTATTTTGTTTTTAGTTCGATAAATCCATGTTTATTGTATAAAATCAGTTCTTTTCACAACTATTTACTGCCATATTTAGGTAAGCTTACTTATTGTGGTGTATTAATAATAATAATCTTTATAGGCCAACAAGCTAAGGCCTAATAACAGGACAAAAAACCAATCAATAATGTGTACATACTATAAAGAAGAAATTAATAAAAAATAAGATAATTGTGTAGGTAATAAAGAAAAAAATAATCATTTGCAATACAAAAAGAAAAATGCAATATCAGCATATAAAGAAAAACAGAACCAGTTTATTAACCAGCTTTTGGTTACCCAATTTTGAGAGAGTATAGGTTGGCAGTCATGCAGCATAATTTGTGCAAATGAAACGATGAAGGTAGGCTCGTATCTCGAATTCGGCCTCGGGACAAGGAACGACATGCGTTCCAGCAGGAATGGACAATCAATTCGATTCCTCAGAAGTCTCATCAAAAACTTCTCACAGATCATTATCCTTCTCACACACAAGGAAGTCATATCATGTCTTGAGAGAAGCTCATCTTGCGAAGTTGCTCTTTCAGGATATACTCCATCCAGTTTGAATGAAAGATATTTCAAAAACTTTCGATGAATGCGATCTCCGAAGCATACAAAGGATACCAAATTAAGCATGCGTCCGTATTTTAAGAATAAAATTGGAACAGATTTTTTAATTTGTTAAACAGGTAATCTCTACGTTACGCTATAGTTGAGAATTTCCTTCAACATCAAGTATATTTTCCTCACATCGGATGACAAAGGTTACGTTGAAATATGTGGAGATACTCGATGAACTAGATATTTATATCAATCAACATAAGCATAATATAATTGTAAAAGAACTATTGTAGACACAGCTTTCCTGTAAAGCAGTAAGTGGTATTGCAAATATTGGTGAAAAAAGGACTTTGGGAATATGATAATTTAATACGTTTTTCCTTGTTCTTCCCTTTTTATCCAGGAATGTAAGGTTAACAATCGTTTAATATGCAATATATAATCACACAAATAAAAGAAATAATTTTAGGGGTTCCCAAATTTAGTTTCAAAGCATTTCGGTACTCTTCTAGAAAGAAATTTCTCTGAAAATAATTCTTTCATTACCTAATGTTTTCTGTTACTAAAGAAAATTGAACGCACTTTTTCTCTGCATTTTTTTACAACACTCAATTTTTACATAAAAAAAACTATAAATTTTACCGAAAACTGTTTTGCCATGTTAAATAGAATACAAGAGATTGGTGAAACAATTACATGATATGTTTCAATAAATTCACTAAATTATTATACAGTAATTTACCTAAATTTCAGTAATTTTTTACAGTGTATGGAATAATTCCACGAAATACAGCTAAAATCCAGTGGCCTAATCAAAACAATGTTTTTTTCCTTTGTATGCATAGATAACTGACAAGACCAATCAATTTTTATACTCTTAAAAGTAATAGCATCATTTATTAACACTAATAATAGTACTAAAGTTATATTTCAGAGGAACTACAATTATGTACTTGCACGTCAGTACTCGTTTGACGTAATTAGCATTCTGCTGTTCCAAATCGATTTTACCATTTATAGTACACCATTCTCATACGTCAAATTCAATCCTTGTTTAGACATTGAAATAATTGGTGTAAAATCTCGCTGAATGTTTGAGTAGTGGTAATGAAATTCCACTTAATCACTAACTAATAAGTTCCTTTTTATAATGAGGTATTTGCTTTTAAAATTTATCTTTTGATTTATAAGTTGTTAATAGATTGACCGACGTTTCCGTGACAAGTAGGTATGCGGAATTAATTTTTCACCTCGTACATCATTCACTCGAGGATTATCTGGAATTTGTATTGAATTTTATGATTTTACGCTTTTAGCCTAGTTGGTTAATTTTTCTTTTTGTAAACTATTTACATAGAGGCATTTAAAGTGAAATATCTCAGAAATAATTAGCTTTATGTAAAAAGATTTTAAGTAGGAATTTTACTACATGAATAGGGTTCATAAGTAGTACGCTACGGTAGCCGTTGTAGAACAGCCCATCAAATTCAAGGTCAACTCGCTTCTTCTAAATAGAATCTTCATCAACAAATTCTAAATTACTACAAGAGGGATTTTATTTGGCCTAAACTTTAATATCAAACTAGAATTTGAAAAGAAAACAATAAAGTAAAGATTGTAAAATTTCTACTTCTAAAACTTTTATATTCCAATGGCAGAGTAATAAATATTGTATTCCAAAGAAATCTTTGATTATTCAAATTAATCTTTTTCTCTTTATTTTTATGTATTTCTGAAAATATTTCGTTCACTATTCACGAAGTAGGAGAATTAAAACTTTCTTGATCAAAATTGAGTATCTCTTCAAAATTTATCGGAAAGAATATTATATTTAGTTTGAGAAAAAAATCGTTTACCCTGCTGTAACTTGGCCCATCTTAAGAAAAACACTATTCCTCCCTGTCCTGCCTTTATTCAATGAATTTTTATTTTAATTATCTCATCTTATTCAGAAACGCGTTTACTAATTACAGACGTTTTAATTACAGACGTTTTAATTACAGACCGATTTCGGTTTTGTCTTGCTTCTCAAAAAAAATATTTTTACGCGTATTGCGTCATTTATAAATAAATTTAACATTTTATTACCTAGTTAGTTCGGTTTCGTTGACTCGCGATCAACTCTTAGTGCGTTGTTTCAAACTTTAGACATAATATATAAACTTTTAGAGGCCGATAATAGGGTTGGGGATTTCTTTTTGATTTGACACAAGCCTTCGATAGTGTGAATCATGATCTCTTACTGCACAAAGTGTCGTTTTATGGTTTGAGGGGGACGTTGTAATTGATGGATTGCATTATATTTGAGTGGCGGTAAACACAGCTTGCTGCGATTCGCGCGGGTGATCGTAATTATTGCTCCACTGTCTCGCAGGTATCACACGGCATGTGATGCTCCAAGGATCTGTTTTGGGACCGCTTTTGTTCTTGTTAGGTAACGATTTGAGCAACTTTTTCCCTGATAGAGCTCTTTGTCAGTTTGCTAATGACACCACTGTGGTTGTCTTCAGGTGTCGATTATGTTGCTGTTTCTTTGGCTGGTAATGTGATTGCCGACACTACGTTTTCGTGGTACAGTCGTAATGGCCTAGCTCTTAATATAAATAAAACAACTTTTGTAAATTTGAGTACCACTAAACGCATTGTTGATACTTCACCCCTTGTTCGCCTCCAGGGTGTGACAGTATACGTGGTGCCGAATTCCAATTTTTTTGGGCTGCCAGGGCGATTCCCTGCTGTCGTGGGATCATCATGTTTCTGAACTATGTTCCTTAAACTACGCTTTACTTAAACTTAGAGACTGTGCTAGCATCGATGCTGTTAATGTTTTATTATGTACATATTGCAACTCGTTTGAGTTACGGTATTATATTCTGCTTCTAGTCTTCCGCTTTTCATCGTTGTTTTATAATGCAAAAACTTCTATTAAGGACAATGCGAAGGACCGATTCTTGTCATTCTGTTTTTAAGAAATATGGTATTTTGACTCTTCCATCCTCATTTCACAGTAAGTACTTTGCCTGTAACACTGACTTTAATAAGACCTATGATACTTGAGCTAATCATATTTATTCTGTACCAGCTCATAAGTCTTGTCGTTATGGAAAACAGCCCAAGTACGTTTGTTTAAAAGTCTTTAACAAATTACCCCTGGGTACATGCATAGTAAATATGAGTAGATACAAAAGAAGCGGCAAAAAAGTATTTTATTGAGCATTGTTTTTTATAAAATTTCAGATTTTCTAAATTGAATATACGTGGCTAGTGATTGCATACTATTTTAATTTTGTTGACATTTATTTTTTAATATGTGCTGTATATGTAATGTTTTTCTTATGTATTATATGACAAAACTTACACAGATTACATGGTGAATAAAGATTATTATTACTACATATTATATGAAAATCGAAGTTAATTGGACAAAAAAGGCGTTCGTCAACCAACATCAAAAGTTTGTACCTTTCGAAACCGATTTCCCAGGAATTTAGAGCGTTTTTCTGCTTATCTTTATAGTATATTATTAGCGTCATTAATTGTTAACTTAAGCATTTTTTTCCCAAAGAGTGAGAAATCTCCTCAGCCCTCCAACATGTGATTAATGCCCTTTATAGTTGCTGCAGCTGAAAAAAAAAAACCTGAGCATAACCTAAACCAAACTACAGTTTGTACCGCTCACCAGAAGGAAGAGAGTGAAATATTAACACCACCCACTAGTCAAGCTGTAAAGCTTGCGTTTGCAGATAACGTAAAATATTTAGGCATCTTATTTGATGAGACAATATTCTGGAATCCGCATTTGGAAAGGATCACTCACAAGGCAAGGCTATCCTTATGGAAGGATATGTGGGAAATCTGAGGGCTATCTCCAAAACTAGCCCAGTGGCTCTCTGTTCTGGCTTGGTGGCAAAAATACAACAAGCCAGAATCACAGCACAATTTACATCCATACAAAGGATCGCAAGTGTGGCACGGGAGCAATACCTTCTTCCCCGTCATTGGCACTAGACGTTCTTGTGCACCTACCACCCATGCACATCCTTGTGAAAAGAGTTGCCAGACTAACCGCATTTCGCCTATGGCAAACAGCAAATCAATCGCCACATACTCATGTCTGTGTGACAAGAATCTGGGAATGGCGTTGGACATGATGTCTCGACCAATTATTGATACATACTTGACTACCTCCATTCCAAACAGAGAGAAATGGAGACACCACGAAAGAATACTCACACACGCAGACACCTGGCGATGACCATGTTCTATTTGAAAGAAAGCTTTGTTTCTTGTCCAGGCACATCAGCAAAGCAGGTTCATTTCTAATACCTTATTATCAAACATTTAATTTTATTAGAAAAATCCAAAAATTTAACAACTTTCTATCTTTTATCTAAAATCCCTTCTATAAATTCCTACTAGAGGTTGAAACCCTTCCAGGTTCGGCCAAATTTCAGTGGGGATGATACATCAAATAGATGTCAGTGCCCAGAAGTGTCAAAGTGTACTCCACAGTCCCCAACTTCGCCCAACAACAAACAAACAAGCACTCACATATAATGGCATTATTAATATCAAATTGGACATTAGGATATCTTATTGTTACTAAAGTAATTTCTTAATATGTTTGATCTTTTAGTGGTTTTTATGGATTTATTTTATTTCTGATGGAAAATTTTATAAATAATGCTGGATCTAAAGAAACATATTGTACATGTTTATTTGTTTTTATACTATGCCTACATTTAATTTAAATCTGTTTAATTATTTGGGATTGTCGGTTGCAATGATTCGACTTTAAACTTAAAAAGGTTACGTTTCGGAATCAGTTTATTTGTTTTTCAAAACACATCGGGTTTATATTCACAGCTCATAATATAAATTTTAAACTTACATTTATTTTGTTTTCTAATTTTTCTAGAATTTACCTTTGGTATTGCTATTGAATGGAAGTTAATTAGAAATTAGGTACCTCTTATCCTGTATTTTTTAAAGACTTTCTTTAACATATAATTGTAATTGTAATAAAACACCACGTTATGAACATCACGAACATACGCACTTACGTATTAAATTTTAAAGTATTTTCTTTTTTAAAATTAAATATTTTATCTCATCACCTGAAGTCTACTTTCTTAATTAATAAATTTTTAATATTTCATTATCCCCGCTTACAGCATATTTTGTTGTAGTCAAAAAATCAGAAGATATTATACCCTTGGACAATACACAACAATCTTTCAGACTGAAATCTATACCATTGAAATGTGTGCGAGAAAGATTTTGGAAACTACAAGCACAAATCTATAAAAAATGCAACTCGGAACTGGTCTGGAGCTGCAAACATACTCTAAACACATTAGAAATCCCTAATCCCCCCCTATATATCCCTAATCTGGGAACCTGGCACTCTCTTACTAATGCAATTAACTAACTACCCCAAAGTGGCCAAGATCAAGTTGAATCAGTTGGATCACTGTTGGAGAAATGAGTTTCTGAAAAGGTTAATAAACAATTAGTCTTATAAATAATAAGGTTAAGGACATATAAAAAGCTGAAACGTGGCATTACTGAAATGGAATATGAAGATTAACGTGGAGAATACTAAGATCATGGCAACAATAGGAGAAAGGAAAGACAAGAAACAATTACAAATAGACGGAAAAGTAATAGAACAAGCAGAAGATTTTTAGTTTTCAAGCAGACGGGGGAGAAGATATGGAAATAATCGAAACAAGCATCAACAAACGATATGGTATCTTAAATAGCAAACTTCTTAGGCAGAAAAGAAATATGAAAAGAAACCTTTTTAGACCAAAAGTATTTGTTTGTTTTTAATTTCTTTTTTCTTGGTTTTTAGGTTTTCAATATTAAAAACATGAATGAATATGACGTTTCGCTTTATTGAAAAGCTTTTTCAAGTATATAAATAAATGTAAAAATTGTAAATTATAAATAAAATGTTTTTGTTTAATAAATGGCAAATTGTTTTGTTTACTATGATTTTGAATATATTATTATGTTTTATTTAAAGATTGCATTATAAAATAGGCTGTTTTGATTATTTGTTTTTGAATTTTGTAATTAAATAGTTCTTTAAAAATATTGCATTTAGTTATAAAATTAAATTATATAGTTTTGTGAAATATTGTATATCGGTTTTATCATTGACTGCATTTTTATGTTTATAAATGTGAATTAGTTCAAGTATATTACCTGTTTTTAAATGTTGTTCATTGTTTAAAATTGGTACGTTGTTGAAATCAAAGGTATGATTTTGAGTTATTTCATGTTTTTTTTTAAAGCTGTAAGATTTTTATTATATTTGTGTCCTTTTATTCTATTTTCCAAATATTGCATGGTTTCACCTATATATACACCATTACAATTTTGACAGTTTATTTTATAAACTACGTGTGATGTTTTACTTTTTCTCAATTTTTGATTTTAATTTTGAATAGAATTGGTTTTGTAGTTTGTTTGTGTTTTGATAGGCAATTTTGTAATTATATGGTTGAAAATTTGATTTATTTTTTCGGATAAATGTTTAACATAAGGAATTTTTATGAATTTTGTAATTGTTTATTATTTATATTTTTTGTTGATTTATTATAAAAAAGAAAAATTCTTTGTTTGAATATTTTCTTTATAAGAGAATTTGGTATATATAGGTGAAACCATGCAATATTTGGAAAATAGAATAAAAGGACACAAATATAATAAAAATCTTACAGCTTTAAAAAAACATGAAATAACTCAAAATCATGCATTTGATTTCAACAACGTAACAATTTTAAACAAAGAACAAAATTTAAAAACACGTAATATAATTGAAATAATTCAAATTTATAAACATAAAAATACAGTCAATTATAAAACCGATATACAATATTTCACAAAATTATATAATTTAATTTTATAACTAAATACAATATTTTTAAAGAACTATTTAATTACGAAATTCAAAAACAAATAATCAAAACAGCCTATTTTAAAATGCAATCTTTAAATAAAACATAATAATATGTTCAAAATCATAGTAAACAAAACAATTTGTCATTTATTAAACAAAAACATTTTATTTATAATTTACAATTTTTACATTTATTTATATACTTGAAAAAGCTTTTCAATAAAGCGAAACGTCGTATTCATTCATGTTTTTAATATTGAAGACCTAAAAACCAAGAAAAAAGAAATTAAATATTATACATGGTTAAGATTTGAAGCTTTAAAATTTGTTTGTTTTGTTGTTACAAACTGGATTAATTTTAAATTCTCCATGTTTGTAGCCATCTTCTAATATATTATACGGTTGATTTGTGGAAGTATTGGCTCAATGAAAACGAACTAATTACATGTAGCAAGACGTTTAGACGTTTATTTGTCTTTTTCAATTGCTTAATATTATTCCATGATTCTAATTACCAAAATACATTTTTTTTTATACATATAAAAATTATAATAATAACAGCATTGTTATTTTTGTCAATAATTACACATTAAAATTAAATACTTAAAATACATTGCAATTTAAAAACGTCTGTGGAACAGCTAGATAATGTGTGATAATGTGTAATTATTGCCAAAAATACATTGCAATTTAAAAATGTCTGTGGAACAGCCAGATATACATTAATGTATTTTATGTACTTAATTTTAATGTGTAATTATTGACAAAAATAACAATGCCGCTGTTATTATAATTTTTCTATATGAAAAAAATGTGTTTTGATAATTAGAATCATGGAACAATATTAAGCAATTGAAAAAGACAAATAAATTGTCGAAACGTCTTAATTCACGTAATTAGTTCGTTTTCATTGAGCCAATAGTTCTAAAAATCAACCTTTTAATAAAATGGATTAATATTTAGAAAACCTAACATTGGTAAATTTTACATGTTCCGGGTGCATAAGATATAAGGGGTGCATGCCTTCTTCAGAATTTATCAATTTAATTTGTTTGGCGCGAAGGGCATCCCTATCAAATATTTTTCAATAATTGTGTAATTGCATGATTTTACTTGAGGAAGGTTGCGGTTCCTAGCATTGAAATTCTTAATCAAAAATTATGTCTACAATAGTCAAAATTAATCTGTCATAAATTTCCTACAGAATATAAAACAAGATATAAAAATACTACTCACACTTGGCATTCTTTGAGGGTTATGTAAAACAGAAATCCTGCAGTAAAACTATAGATCTCCAATACCAGATTCGAGATCGAATCATTATTTATTCTTTTTCAGATATAAAATGGTTTAAGTTTTGTTGATGGACATCAGACATGATACGTTACGTATGTGTTCATGTGATTTTGTAATTTTTGCTTTTGATACGATGTTACGTCTTTCGAATAAATAAGATTATAATATGTAATTCCTGGCCTTTTTTGTGATATACCGAGTAGAGCTCGTACGTGCATATTTCAAGATTAACGATAATAATAGACGTTGTGGAGATTATTTTTGTTCGTAGCTAAATTCATCAGAGTCGACGACTGTAGTATGTAAGTACGCGTAAACGTAACAGTAAAATTCGTACATCTCTCCGCTGAGATGACCGGAGCAACATAAGAGAATCGATGTATGTGTGTGTATTTATACGTCTGCATACTCATACACAGATCGGCGACGATAGCATCATCGCTAGAGTGTGACGGGTAGAGTGTAGTGGAGTGCTTAAATACCTGGGCCACGTGTAAACTCCTGACACTTCGAAACCGTAATGCCAGGAACCGGAATAGGCGCCTTGGCCCTTCGGTCCGGTACAGACTCCGTGACCGTGGGCTTTCCCTTCTTCCCAACCGCCGCAGAAGGTGCCGCCGTCGTCGAAGTCGAAACGGCCACCGTTCACGTGGGTCTTGGTGGTGGTGGCGGTGCCAGTGGCACCGGTCGCCGCCGGAGAACTTCCGACGCCGTTCTCGTGACTGCCCGGATGCTGCATAATCCACCTGTGCCGTCAGGGGAACGCACACGGTCCAGCGGCTCCCGTGATAGCCGCCATATCGCACTGGATCACTGCACTATGTGAGATACACCTGCGGGTATATAAATAACTATCAGCTCGGCATTTCGATCGGTCGTGCGGTAGTCGCGGCACTGTCAGGCCCGGGCGCTACGTCGGGACGCCAAGACAGACGCGCCTGCGTGCCCAATTCGCAATATAGCGTCGATGCTGCCACGGCGTCGCTCGTACACCACGTTGCCAGAACTGTAACGTCAGTCTGTAAACGTCCTATTCAAAAACGGAAACGGAAAGTAAACGTTTGCCCGTTTGCCTTTTGGAATTATTACAGATGCTTCTACAAGTAAAACTATAACCGTTTTGATCGTACCCGTAAAAATATACAGGGTTTTCCATGGAAGTGGCTGGTTAGAAGTTTTCCGGCTTAACAAAATTCTTCAGTTTTAAAAATTTGGGATTTGCAACAACTTGATACTTACTTTTTTTCTGAAATATTTCCAACCTATTTGCACTTTACCGGTTTACCATAAAATTCTATGACGATTACTACTAGGGTTTCCTATACCTATCTTCAACTATTTTTGAGATATTGCGATTTTTGTTAAAATTTTGACATTTACATCGTTATACGTAATTGATTGATTCTCTCTTGGTTTAAGTGTTAGAAGTCTCCCACTTTGAAATTAACAAGTACTAACATGGTTTTACCAAAACGTAATAAAAAACGCCCACCAGATAGGAAATTATTCAGCCATTCTGAAAGCGGGAATAAACAAAACTAGTGATTTAAAAGAAAACTACTGAAGATGGGTATAGGCAATGTTAGAGCAAATCGGTGTAAAATTTAATTCTACATCTAAAATATACAGGGTGTTCTATTTGAAAAAATTAAGCTTTGCAACTTTCAAAATTCTTTGATATGCCACTAATTTTTAAACACCCTGTATAATTCCAATGAATTTTTTTTATTACGTTTTGGTAAAACCATGTTAGTACTTGTTAATTTTAAAGTGAGAGACTTTTAACACTTAAACCAAGAGAGAATCAATCAATTACGTATAACGATGTAAATGTCAATCTCAAAAACAGTTGAAGGTAGGTATAGGAAACCCTAATAGTAATCGTCATAGAATTTTATGGTAAATTCAAAAATATAATTATATACAGGGTGTTCTATTTAAAATAACAAAGTTCATGGCGACTTCCGGTTAACCGGAAGTGTAAAAATGTTGGAAATATTTTAGAAAAAAAAGTAAGTACCAAGTTGTTGCAAACCCCAAATTTTTTAAATTGAGGAATTTTGTTAAGCCGTAAAACTTCTAACCAGCCACTTCCGTGGAAAACCCTGTATATTTGAATAGGTCCAACCTTTTTTTTGTTGTTGTGGGAGATGTCTGACGTGAAGTCTTCGGAAACATTGCACCGTCTTGGGTTTTTTTTTTGTGTTTGGTCTCCCATTTCTTGTACCCATTAAATTATATCAGCCATTCCAGTACTTAAGTACTCTGCACAAATCTGTAAAGGTGTCGGTGGTTGATCGAACTAATCCTCTGGATTCATTTTTGACTTGGCAAAAATTATCTATCTCTTTGCGCCCAGAACCTCTCATCCACAGAGAATGTGGTAAGCGTTTGCTGTCATCCCATTACACAGTCTGCAATTGGTATCTCCGGTGTTGATCCCAATTTCTGTAGGTGTCCTTTCAGTGCGTAGTGCTCTGTACGGAGACTGTTACGGTGCGAAGATGATTCCAAATAAGCTGTAATAGTTCTTCTGTCTTCTTCTTTGATGGTCTGTTAATAAAGGTCTTTCCATCAATTTGCCTGATCGTTTTATCCCACTGTTTTTTGTGGTTTTTCTCTTACCCAACTGTTTACCTGCCCTCATGTTATGTTTTTGGACACTCGTCGAACAGGTTCTGGGTTTATATATGAAGCCGATGATCCCTTCCTTGCTAACTCATCGGCTTTTTCGTTTCCTTTGATTACCAAATGTCCGAACATCCACAGCAAAGTGACTTTATTGCGGTCTATAAGGCTATTCAGTTCTTGAATACATTCCCAAACCAGTCTTGATTGTATCTTGGGGTTTACTAGTGGTGCCCTCAGTATCGTCTGGCTATATAAATCCGCTTATTTTCATAAGCCCTCTGATTGATTTCAATTGCACAATGCAATATTGCGTAACGCACATAATATATAGTTGAATATACATTTATATTGCCTAATTTATTATGCCTAACGTAGTAAATGAAAAATTTTGTTGAACTAAATGGTTTATCAAATACCAATAAGTAAAGGGCTTTATGCAATAATGAGGAATACGCCAATTTCTGTTAAATTGAGTTTTAGATGGAAAATGGCTCCTGGATATACACTGTACAGTTTGGTGTAAGAACAATGGAATACACTTTACTTAAAAGTTCCGTGGCTCATTTTTGCATAAAACAAGTTTCTAAACCGTAGGCTTTTTCCTTTTTCTCAAAACTGGACTTTTCGCACGTGGATCATTATTGCATCGAGGCCCTCAATTGGTAAGTGACTGAAAAACTTTGTTTAAATGCTCGGTGTCACGGATTTTTTTTAATTTCATTTTCACATAAAGTTTAAACCACATTTAAAAAATTAAACGTTTATTTAATTATTTTGGCATTATAAACGATTTATTATAGGACACCTAATGTTGCTATCTAAATACGCAACCATCTTACAAATTGATGAGTGTAGTGGTAAAGTGGTAAACTCATGCACACAGATTACACGCCCGGCTCCTTATCGCTACACTATTACGGATTTGCAAGTTAGTTGCGTGTTTAGGTACTTATGTGAGATGTAAAACTATAATGGGCTCTAAAAAAATAACGCCTGGCCATCTATGACTAATATTTTACAAAAATACTCTAACGAGTCCCCACTATTAACTGACAAAATCGGTAACCAATCTGAACATAACATTTGATGGATTCAGTTATGTGTTAAATACAGTCAAAGCAGCAGATTTTGTTATCTGAATAAAAACACTTTTGTTACCATTTTATGGTTAGACAACCAAACATTTTAAACTAAAATAAACAAGTGTTATCCGAATAATTATTTCTGTTGTGTAAAATAACAAAATTATGTTGAGCCAAACGCCGAATTGGTTTTCAGTTAATATTGTTACACCAAACTATATACATCGCCTTTTCTGATGTGCCCAAATTTACCGGAATTTCATACCAGAAACTCCATTTTGAGACATGGAATAAAAAAATCGCATCGAAAAACCAGATATTTCAAACGGAAGTATGAGTTTTTTTACAACTATTTTTTTCATGCAAATACACCAGTGGTAGCCTCTTTGAGTTTTTTTACGAGATTTCTGACATGCTAAAAGTCATTTAAATATTACAATAAATAACCATTTTGAAGCATAGATTACGACAAAAGCGCCAAAAACCAAATTTTTTAAGTGGCAACAGAATTATGGGCACTTTTGCTACTAATTTTGTTGTGAAAATACTGCAATAGTTGCCCCCACGGCTCATATCCAGGAATGGTAAAAGGACATCGATATATTTGAAAACATCGATCTTAGAATCATCAGAAATATCTATATTTTGTGAAATATTTTTCCTTTTCTCCTATGTTTAAACAAATACCAGACATTAACTCTTTTCCGTAATGTGTGGAAGGCAATGATTTGTAATCAGAGGATTGCTCGAATTTGCCACTACATACATTTTTTTCAAGTGGAATATCTTGATGTTTACGTTCAGCGCCGTTTCAAATTGATTTGAAATAAAAAAAATATCTGCACTTCATATTACATAAACAGCATCTTTTGTATACGTTTTATGAGGGCTATTACAATAATCGATTTTTTTCGTATAAGTTCGTAACGTTTTCGTATTTCGGACGATAGCATACGAACTTCGATCATTGTACTTGCCCTCCCGATGCTCAGTGTTCCAAATTTAGTTGAAAACGGAACTATTTTTTTTTTTTTCATTAAATCGACTCTTGATTAGTTGTAGATCTTGAAAAAAATGTAAAAAAACTAGGTTCTTTAGAGTTACTTTTTAGAGAGGAAAAATTGACAAACTCCTCTGCGGTTTACAAGCTTGTTAGTTGTAAGTTATTTTATACAGTACGCTAGACGTATGCTAATGTATATAAGTATCTACCCAAAAAAAAAAATCTCCCGTTATTTGCCGACATAACAACAATTTTGGTTTTAGTGAGACATTAAAACATTTTTTTACTAAATCGACTCTTTGTCAATTGTAGACCATGGAAAAATGTAAAAAAAAAAATAAGTTATCGATTGTTGTTGAGACTACAAAAATAAATCATACATAATAATCAAATCATCTTTGGACACTAAAATTGTGAACTTTAAACTCAATCACTAATATTCTGATTAAGTATACATTTTTTAACCAAAAATGTTTAAATTGCATACGAATGTATTAAGGAACTAATTTCATAAGAGCAGCTTCATCAGACGAGTACAAGTTTGAAAAATAGGGCAGTCTTCAATGGACCAGTGTAGAAAGGCCTTATAAAATCAGTTCTTTATAATATATATTTTTTTAATTAGTGCGTTTACAACTCATGAAAGCACTTCGTCGAGTCTGTTTATAGCTTTATTGTAACATCAAATCATAAAAAAAAGGCATTATTGTATATTAGCAAAAAATTCTAAAGTCTTAGGCCGTTCGTCCACCCAGGAAACCAAAACGAGGCAACCGTTCTCTTACGACCAAGCAACCATTCCCACAAGTGATACACATTGCCTCTCGCAATAGGTCGTAGTTGCCGGGGTGAACGAGCAAATTCAGTTTAAAATGTACCGGTCGCTTGTGGGTTTGGTTGCTTGGTCGTAAGTGAACGGTTGCCTGGTTTTGGTTTTCTCGGTAAACGAACGGCCTTAGAAGTGATTAAAAGCCGACTGATCAGGTTAAGAAATACAATAACGATTGTAATCCATGGTACAAATAATACGGTATGCTCGTTTTGAATCTCAAATTCGTCAAGTCCGGTCAGATGACGTAATGTAAAGGAGCGTATCGAAGACATAAGATACAGGTATGGTAAAATGCATATGTTAAAATCCAAATTATTCACAACTACCAAGTAATGTAATTCAAATACAGCTTTGCTTTAAAAAAGCCCGTTTTAAGTTGAAATTTACTTTATCTATCTTGCCGCCATCTAGTAGAGCTCGTGTTTATTTCTACAATTGTAGCGAATTTCGTGTGTGTTTACAAAGTGTTTTCGTGGTTTTTCTAGAAAATTGAATTGTGAAAACACCTTAACGTTTTTAAAATATGTTCCGTAACTCCGTCCGAATTTTTTAAACTTACCTTTCGCATTAACAAAACCCTCACGATCGAAATCGATTTTAATGTAATAATATTTATATATGTGGCGCCATTTATGCTCCTATCTGACGTAACTTTCGTATGCGCGTAAGCATACCGTATTATTTGTACCATGATGTAATCTAAATTTTTAAATCTCTGGCCATATTTCATTAGCACGGGCCAATCGTAGTTTCATATTTGACCGAGAATCCTCAACGATGGCGTTGTAATACAATACAATCTTACTACAATCATGTTTCGAATACCTACGCATGTGCCTGTTTAATTGTTGTTCTCTGGCAATATCACCAACTGCAGCTACTTGTCGCCAAAGTATCAATATTTTTAAGATTGTAGTTACATTGCCTTAGTGCAGAAATACACAACTCAACTTTTGTTGTATCTATTATCTGTATCAAGTTTTCTGTTTCTTTTTATTATAAAATTCATTCATATACTTACTTAATGACATTTGAAAAAAGTAACAAAAAAACAAAAACACGTACTAGTTTATATTTATAGTATTAATTGGATTTGCTTTCAATATCTTATTTTTTTTTATTTTAGGCACACAAATTAAAGATGTA
The DNA here is from genome assembly GCA_004143645.1 of Protaetia brevitarsis. Taxonomy (NCBI): domain Eukaryota; kingdom Metazoa; phylum Arthropoda; class Insecta; order Coleoptera; family Scarabaeidae; genus Protaetia; species Protaetia brevitarsis. The sequence goes on along the minus strand of RXPK01000195.1, from coordinate 1,848,155 downwards.
ACATGTTTTTCTTTATTAATACGTATAGCATTATTAATGTATTATTTTTATAGGTAATTTTTTCGCAGGTATTTTTGTCTGTCTACTTATAAATAAATAATATAAATAAAATAAACAGTTTATTGGTTTTTTCATTTCTTAAAAATTAAATAGCGACAAAGTGGCAATTTTTATTTTTAAATATAACGACATTTTGGTTCGAATGATTGCCAATACTGTTTTGTGGTATTTTCATGGTATTTTGCAATGAGTGTATAATTTGATAAATATTTGTTATAATCAGCGGCGGCTTACGTTTTACAATGATCAAATTTCTTCGATTAAGTTAGTAACACGTTTGTATTTCGGTTGTATTGGCCCCGTCTGTAACGTATGCACCAGTCGCCACTGGTTGTTTCTTGTATCATGACTGGTTGTAGAATAATACAATTTACTAATTCTTTTGTTAAAAATCTGTCATATCTTTGGTCGTTTTGCATTTTCAGTATAATTTAAAAGTAATTGATGACAGCTTTTAGATGTAATATCATGTAAAATGGGCTTTTCAAAATAACTAATGCAGTACCCGACGATGCGATTTTAAAAATTCAAGATCGCAGATACGTAGATGTACCTTGTAGATATTTATATTCCTCCAAAGCGGTGGAATGAAGTATTAATTCCACCATAGGGAAATCTTGAAATCTGAATGTAAATTCTGAAAAAAAAAACGTAGTGTCTCCATTCGAATATTTTTAAGTTACTGTGTGCATCAGCTAATTTGGTAGAATAATATGTATCTAATATCTATCCCTTTTATAAATCTGATTTTCTCGTAATTGCAAATGCTTAGAGATTCCCACTTGGCAAAATTTAAATTTCCCACAATTATTTTGAGTAACTTCAACAGAAAGGCATCAAAATAACTAGTAATCTAATAAAAAACCATTGGTAATTTCGTGTTTCAATGTTGAAGTTATTAAGAATAATTGTGGGAAATTTAAATTTTTCCAAATTTTGGAAATTGTTTCTTGTTCATGCAATTGACTTTAGATCATGTCCATCATATGAATCAAAAATAATTAAATAAGAAAGCACTTTTAATTTTTCCAAATGTTGGATCAGTTTGATTCACCCTTTCAGTTCCACAAAAGCTTGCATTTCTTTCAAACCCATCTTTCCGACATTTTGCTTTTACTGAGCCAGTTGACCTCATTACAGGATTCCACACTCAATCTCCAAACTGAATATTATTCAAACTCCTGGATTTGATGAAATCGAAAGTTATATATAAAATATTCGGTTATATATTATAACCAATCCAAACTTAAATTTCCTTCCATGAATTTAACGTGAAAGTATAAGAAAAACTATTAATTGTAAATACGAAATGATGTCAGCGTTAAAGTTACTAAAAATAATTCGGGAAATTTAAATATTTATTTGGATGTCGTTGATATAAGGATAAACCTCTAATAGGAGCAGGATGACATTAATCAGGTACATGGACGTTTTACAGAGTTAGCTGGCGGGAAATCTGTAAACTTTGATATTTGTTGGACTCATGTCCTTAATTTCGCAATTAAAACTCAATTATGCATTTTGTGCAATGTAAATGAATACTTCGTTAATTGTTACTTATTCTATTTATCCACTTTTTTTTTGATAATGTATTTTATACAAGTGTTGTGCACCTTTAATTTTTTCAAACTGTCTGTAATATTCGATTGTAAACTCGTTGATTTAAGTCCAATTTGTAGAAATTCCATACGTTTCGCAAAATGCATTGTAAAACCTATGGCTAGGACCAGACGAAGATTCGAATCATCTTGACTGACAGATCATAGGAGAGGCCTTCATACATACAAAATCAAACGCCAAATAACAATAAGTATACATAATATATTTTATAATAATAAAATACTCTTAAAACTAGGCGTTATAAAAACGACGTATGAAATTTATATAAAAAGTGTCTCAGAAATTTCATTGTTTTCAGTTCGGGTAAAATTTCTTCGAAGAATCTTTAGCCATATCCACCAGGGTCTGGGCAGGTTTAAATGGCGCTCCATACAACTTGTAATAATCTTCCATCTTCGCAACCAGCCTTCCAGCTCCGAACTGATCCACCCACCGGAATGGTCCTCCAGTAAATGGCGGGAAGCCCAAACCGAAGACAGCACCTACGTCGCCCTCTAGCGGGCTGGCTAGAATTTTCTCTTCAAGGCACAAAACTGCGTCGTTGACAAATCTAGACACCATCCTCAATTGTTTGTCCTGGTCTTCGAAACATCCTTTTGGTTCCATTGAATACTTCTTTAGGATATCTACGGCTTCTAGGTTTACGTCGCGGTTCTTGCTTCCTTTGGCATATACGAAAATCCCCTTGCCTGATTTTCTGCCTAAGAAACCGGCTTGTACTAGATCTTTCATGACGTTCAAGTCACCACCGCCAATTCGGTCTCCAAACGCCTAAAAATAGCAATGGTTTGTACTAAGAGGCGAAATGTGAACCTTAGCTTCAGTCCTGCCAATGCCCATAGATAATCAGCCAGTTATTTTCAATCAAAATTCAAACAACCTGCTACCCAAACTACTTAGAGCCTAATTTTTTTTATAGATGTACTGCACACATTACAACCTGACAAACTACGAGCAAAACTGAGCATGACATCTCGCCGCCTTTCCTTAGAAGTTAGAAGGCAAACTAAAGAGATAGAATTACCTTTGCTAAATCAGCTGCAATGTGAGCTCCAACGTCGATACCGACCTCATCTGCCAAAGTCGCCGCGCCAACAGGAAAGCCAAATTTCTTCGTCAAGCCGTCGAGCTCCTTTGGATCTACACCCTCCTGTAACAATCTAATGGCTTCTGATAACATGGTCGAGAGAATTCTGGTTGTATAGAACCCAGGACCATCTCCAACAGTTATTACCACCTTGCCCTGTTTAAGACCAACAGCAACAGCGGACGCAGCTGTGTCTTTACTAGTTTTAGGATGTGTTATAACTTCCAGAAGTTGCATCTTGTCTACTGGTGAAAAGTAATGCATACCTGGAAAGATTATTTCATAGACAGACACAAATAAGAGGATATGTTGCGGAAAACCTTACCAATAACTTTCTCTGGGCGAGAAGATCCCGCCGCGATTTTCGTAATTGGAATGGCGCTGGTGTTAGTGGCTATGACGCAATGAGGGGGAACCACTGCTTCGATTTCCTTAATCACTTTGTGTTTAATATTAATATCTTCGAATACGGCTTCAATTACCATATCAGCAGTCTTAAAGTCATTATAATCTAATGTAGCTACAAGAGATGCCAAATACTTGTCTCTTTCCAAACTGAAATCATTTTTAATAAATCAAATCTGTTTTAGTATCAAGTTTAATTTTGATATACCTTGAAATCTTCTTCCTTTTCACGGAATTCTGCAGTCCAGTTTGAATTTGGCCTACACCTCTATTTAACCCCGCTAGATTGGTATCTTTTAGGAAAACTGTGTAACCTTTATCAACCGAAACTTGAGCAATACCAGCGCCCATAAGCCCAGCACCAAGCACAGCCAAATGCTTAACTTCTCGCTCTGGTTTTCCAAATCGATTTTTCTTACATTCCGTTTGTCCTCTGAATAATCCTATTAGGCCTTTTGATTGATTTGTCATGGCGAGTTCACCAAAAGCTAGAGCTTCAGCTTCGTAGCCTGCTCTTTGACCTTTGTCTACACCTGTGCGAACAACTTCGAGGATCTGCAAATCTTTGTGAAATTAACTGTTGGAGGGCACAGTATTAATTCTCTTAATTGGCCTCAAGTTTAAACAAGTGACGAATATATAATCACTCCAATTTATTATTCATAAAATGATTAGCACTTTCGTTTATTTGTAACGACGTTTTTGCTTTTCTTTTTATAAATTACTGCCAATGCGCAATACAATAAAAAAAAAAACAAACAAAATATGATATAAATACATATAAAAATCATATACTTATATATTAACTAAGAGTAAAACAAACCACAGCTGTTAGAATGTCAATTGGGGCATATACCCGATTTTGATTAGTTCAATTTTGCGTAAAGCTTGCCAGTAAAAACGGCCTAACGGCTACTTTTGAACAACGCACCAACTCATCCTTAAGTGTTCACCTATGGATCAAGAAGTTATTAAAAGGTTAAAAGGACGATGTACACATAAATTTATTCCTGAAATTTTACGTTCATAAAGTGAAGGTCTTGAGGGTCTCTTCTTGAAATCCTCAAAAAACAGACCTCAAGATGACGCTACAGAGAAGGGCGGAAAATATAAAATTGTGTGAATTTTTGTTTACAGCCCATTCTGAATGTGAGTAGTTTAGACGAAAAATTATATTTGATTTTTTAAGTTTTAAGACTTATATTAGGCAAGTACCCTCGAAAACAGAATAATGAATATGAAATTTATATATTCTTTTTTTTCTGAAAGTATTTACTCCTTCAATATACTACCCAATGCAGGGAGTGATCACGTGCAAGCCTCCTGGCAGATCCACTGAAAGCCATGATTATACGATATATGGCAAATAAAATATTTAGGTCGAAATTCACTAAAAAACGGATTTTGCCCTAATTTTCAGTTTTGGAAGGTAAATGTCAGAGTTTAAAAGTTATACGGAAATAATGATTATAAAATAATAGTGATAATATAACGGACAAACACTAAATCTAAGCAAATAATTGTGTGTGAAACGGGTTCCAACTGTCATACTTGCAGCATTCGGTAATCACGTGCGTATTACTCGCACTACAAGTACTAACTAATTACATTTGATGACAAACTATGCTGAAATACGAAATACCTATCCGTATAGCGTGATCTGTAATTTTGCATAATTAAATTATAATTCAGCCACTCCGTTGGACGGAACTACCAGAAATAAAACAATATCCAATAAAATAAATAATATGGGGTTACAGGAGTAAAAGGATTCAACAGTAACTTTTGTTTTGTCCTTTTTAAATGCACAAATTTTGCCAAGAAATAATTAATGCTTAGTCTAGAATAGATATTATCTCTATCGTCGTAAGTTTGAAGCGGTTGCGAGCTACTCTCAGCGTCAAACTTGGAGCATCAATTTCACCAATTGTTATGCAGGTTGCAGTACCATTTAATATTCCTTTTATGTTAGGGGAATAATAAGTTGTTTGCTTATTTTTCTTTTTTTTTTAAGATTTACTTACATATAATTTGTTGCTACAAGTTTTAAGGACGTTTCAAATACAAAGGTTTAGAGAATCTAAGAGCTTTTTAACTGTAAATGTTTATTCCACATTTACATGGCGAAAGTAATTCGGAAGAAAATGATCGTTTGGTGATCAATGACAAACACTCGCGCGAGCTACTAGTAATATAAATTTTATTTACACATGTGAAAACCACTAGTATAAAACAGTTGCCCCTAATAATCAAATTCACAATTTATAAAGTATTTTAGCAAAATAAACATAATCAACATTGTATAGAGATATTAGCTTTGTTTGTTTGTGTGCTTGGAGCAGTATCTACTGACGTCATCAGAGTAACTTGAGAGCGTCTCAGAGTTGGATTTAAAGATGGTACAAACAAACGCGCCCGATTGCAATATAACCTTAATTTTATTATTTGTTATTATCAGATTGTCACAGCTATTATGAACAGGAAAAGTAAAGTTTTCAAATTAATGAATCTAGACTACAATAAAAATGCATCATATACTAGTATTTATGTACCTACCAAATGAAATTTTTAAAATATAATGATCGTTCTTTACATCAATCACATTGGTATCATTATATTATCTATTTCATGCATATTTGATGCAGTTATAAATCAGATTACATTTACAAACGACATTTTACAACACGGTGTTAGTACGAGTAGGTTATGTTGCACAAATTGCTCGAAATTGGATTTTGGATTTTTATAATATCTAGGCAACAATTTTCCGCAGAAAAATAGATTATGTAAATGTCGAATTAACCAATCAGAAGTGCACTTCAGAGGTGACCAATTAAGAGGAATTATACTGTAAATATATCTACCATGTTCTAACCTTTAATGGGGCAGGATAGAGTCCTCCAGACATTTTCATAACTTGTTGACGAGCTTTGCCAAATACTTGATCCTTAACCCAATTATATTGCAAAGCAAAGCCCATGGCCTTATCAATGAGGCCCTTCTTTGATCGGTCAACTTTTAATTTGCCATTAGCGATTTGCTTTGCAACCGACACAGCTACAGTCTCCAAATATCTTTGAGTTGCAACCTGCGGAGGTGCCAAACCAGGGCCCAAAGGATCGACTAGCATATCAACTATACCCAATTTTCTTGCTTTATCTGCTTTAACCTGTTTACCAGTGAGAGCCATATCTAGTGTGGTGGGGATGCTGCTAAGGCGTGGTAAACGTTGAGTCCCTCCAGCAGCTGGTAAGAGCCCCAACATAACTTCTGGCAATCCTAGTGTTGTCTTTCGATCCTTAACAGCAATTCTGTAGTGACAGGAAAGTGCTACTTCAAGCCCTCCACCTAAGCAAGAACCCTGTATTGCTGCAATAATTGGTTTTTTGCTATTTTCAATTGCACCCAGTATTTGTTGACCAGCTTTTGATATTTGAGTTACTTCATCTTGTGTTTTGCATTTTTCTAGCATGCCAATATCAGCCCCAGCAATAAAACAATCTGGTTTACCAGATATCAATACTGCTGCCTGTATTGAAGGATTAGATTCAATTTCATGTAAAGCCGAATCCATCTCACTCATAACGTCAGGGCCCAAAGAATTAACCTTCGAAACAGACATGCTAGTTACACCTAATACAAGTATTATTTTATGCAGTTCTTACTTTGACTCCAGGTGAATTTAAAGTAATTACTGCTACATTATCCACTATTTTCAAGTTAGCATGTTTTTCTTGGGTGGTAGTTGCCATCATCCGGCCATAAACTACAAAAGTATTTCTATAAGTGCATCAAAAATAAAAGTGCAAAGTGCACACAAAATTGTACCAAAGTTGAATGTGCTAAATGGATTAGATCACTACTAAAGGATATTCACCTGCATTACTATATTTGATATTTTTTTGTGTTATTCTTGTTAAAACACCGAAAATTCGCAAGCTAGCCATCTTAGTAAAACGCTAAATAACGAAAACTTTAATTAACAAAATCTTCAGAAATTATACGTTCCGGCCACAAAATTTTACTCTCACTAAATTCAAAACTAACCTTTGGACTTTGATATTAAAAAAAGTTTCTAAACTTGTCAGATTCAGACGGCATGCATGTGGCGACATCTGAATCAAACCAGCAGAGTTGGTATTGGAAGGTGTTGGTTGGTATTTTTACTTCAATTTTGCCCCATTAATTTTTGAATTAATTTAGATTTCTACAATTGTTACGTTTTGCAAAATTTCAAATATGTTGTATTCCTTCACATAGTCTTCTCGGCAGGTACGATATCCACGTCTATCTAATTTCTCCCTATATACATATATAAATAAAGGCATAAATATGTTGTGGTGAGTGAATTAACCGGTAATCTACGGTAATCCTAACCTAAAAGTAAAGAATTTCGATTGGTATATTTTGGCAAATATGGAACAGGAAGAAATATTATCGGAAGAGGAATTATTAAAAAAACATCGACAAGAAAGAAAAGAATTACAAGCTAAAATTCAATCCCTTAAGAAAACTGCTCCCAAAGGAGATAAACGAAAAAAGAAAGAGATAGCAGACACCATAGCAAAATTAGAAAAAGATTTGGATGAAAAACAAAATCGCGAGTTAGATATGGTAAATAAAAGCCTGACTAATGTGCAAAGTACAGAAGAAAATGATTTAGTAGATATAAATGAAGAGCAGTCAGAAATCACAACAAAAGTTACCGGGCACAAAGAAGAAGGAATAAAAAATATGAAGAAGATAAAGAAAGAGAGGAAAGAATATTAGAACAGGAAGAAACGAATAAACAAGGACCACGAGTATTAGAATCGACAGCAATTAAGGAGATTCTTAAAAGTAATAATATGGATATATATAATATTCCAGCTGACGGAAATTGTTTATATTGTGCTGTGAATCACCAGCTGGAGATAACTGGCAGAGAAACCTTGACTGTATCTAAATTAAGAAAGATGACTGCCGAATTTATGAGACAACACAAAGAAGATTTCATACCATTTATGTATAATGATTCTGAAGAGCCTGTAAATGACAAGCAGTTTGAAAATTATTGCAAGGATGTTGCAAACACAAAACTTTGGGGAGGACAGTTAGAATTGAAAGCTTTATCTAATATTTTACGGTGCCCTATTAAAGTAATTCAAGCATCTGGACCACAAACCGTACAAGGAGAAAATTTTGATGGACCACCACTAGTTCTAACTTATCACAGACATTTATATAGATTAGGTGAACATTATAATTCTACTACCCAGAATAACTGTAATGATACACAAAGTTAATGATTTTATTGTATATTAAATAAATGCAATTGATATTAATTTAACTGTTCATATGTTTATGAAGAAAAATAATTGAATTTATATTGATATTTTGGGGCAAAATTGATATGGCGATTAGGGAGTAATATTGTATCTAAACCAGCATAATAAAATATTCATACAGCATTTTCATAGCATTTTGTTTCTTTATTAAAGATGAAAATAAAAAAAATATTAGAGCTGCGATAATATCAAAAAAAAAAATAGTCCGTGTTTTCATGATTCCTATAAACTGTTTTGCTGCATATGGAACAATTAAACAAAAAATAATGTTAAAATAATTACGTATATAATACATATACATATTATAAATACGATTTATTTCAAGTAAATGAATCAAAAATCCTTAATAACAATCTATTACATATCCGTTCATTCATAAATATGCAAGAATATCACATTAAAATATAATTAAAACGGCACATGTATGTCAAAACTAGTAACTTTCATCATGTATATTAGTTCTAATGATTGTAATCATATTGTAATGTAAGGGTTGGTAGTTACACGTGTTTCGTCTTGATTTGATACATACAACTGACATTTCAGTTGTTTTGAAAAAGAGAAATTTGAGGTTAGTATTGTTATTGACGTTGACAATTATATCAAACTTGCCCGAAGAACCACTATTTATTAATATGGAAAGATAGTAGCAACTATATTAAGACCCAAGGAAATCAGCAACTATGTCCGAAATAATTGAAAAGTTACGCCGGTTGGATGCTTATCCAAAAACACCTGAAGATTTTAACATTAAAACGTTTGGTGGAGCAGCAAGTAAGCATAACTTACAGGGTTTATACAATTAATTGAAATATCTATATAATTTTAGTAACGATAATTAGTATGGTGATTATGTCAATGCTATTTTGGATAGAGTTGATGGATTATTTGACGCCTAATGTAACTGAAGAATTATTTGTGGATACATCACGCAGTCCAAACATTAGAATTAATTTAGATATAATAGTACCAACAGTTTCATGTGACTGTGAGTTATATGAAACTCATTGAGAGCATTTATCTTACCTACTTGAAATAGTTTTAGCATTAGATGCAATGGATTCATCTGGAGAACAACATTTACAAATCGACCATAATATTTATAAAAGACGATTAGATTTGAATTGGGAATCCTATAGAGGAGCCAAAAAAGGAGGACATAACCATTAAAACAAAAGAAGTTGAGGTAACAAGATTTACATATTATATTTATTACAATAATAGATTAATTTCTTTAGGTCAATAATACCGAATGTGGTAGTTGTTATGGAGCGGCTCTAGATCCAGATCGGTGAGTGATTAAATTTAAGTAATGGAGTTTTTATATTCTTCTCTTGCATTTTTAGTTGTTGCAACACTTGTGAAGACGTTCGGGAAGCCTACCGGGAGAGACAATGGGCATTCCCACCAAACCCAGAGAATATAACACAATGTAGAGATGAGCATTTTAATGAAAGACTTCAAATCGCTTTTAAGCAGGGATGTCAAATCTATGGTTCACTAATCGTCAACAGAGTTAGTGGAAGTTTCCATATTGCCCCTGGAAAAAGTTTTACAATTAATCATGTACATGTCCACGATGTTCAGCCATTTCCATCTACAGCATTCAATACTACGCATAAAATTAGGCACTTGTCTTTTGGAACTAGTATTGATAGCGCTACACATAATCCGTTAAAAGACACGTATGCAGTTGCAACAGAAGGTAAATATTTAATCCAAAAATGTTAACAGAGTAAGTCTTTATTAAAAAAAATTTATTAAAACAAATAGATACAGTGCATTACAATAAATTAGTACAACTCTTATATAATCTTGACACTGTATCTCTTCTCTTGCTAATGTAAAGAAAGATCACATTTTATCCAAGTACATAAGAAATTGGTAGATTTTGTAAACTAGGTGTTACAATAAATTAAAATTTTAACAACGCAGACCAGATCCTATGGCCAAAAATGTTCCGAATGATCCTCCACCTTGCAGCATTACTTTTCCAACAGTATTAACTAATTCTTTACCTCTTAGGCCAGTTCTATAATAGAAATTATTAATCCAAAGTTAAAACTGAATATTGTGAAAATCTCCACCTCAATGCAGAAAAGCCACCAAATAAGGCTCCACTTGCCATTCCTACACAAAACCCAAGGAAAAAGCCCATCTTCATTTTATCAAAGCAAGTGGGCCCTTGTTGTTGATATACTCCACCGGGAACAGGCATTATTAAACTTTGACTAGAACATAACCTAAATCAATATTCTAACAGATTCACAAAATTTACGGCTCCTACCTTACTTGTATGAGTTAATATTGGTTTTAATTATCACTAGAGATTTTTTGTTACGCTTAATAGTCGATTGTATTCGTTGTAAATGCAAATTTTGAGAATTACGTTGAGAAGGAAGCCATTATATTCTTTTCAGCTGTCACTTGGCTATCATGAGGAATGGCGCGGAATTTGAAAACATTAAAATCTGATTTTTTTCCTTACTTTTCTGTTATGATTTTTTTTGACGTTCTGATGCTTAAAATAATAATGAATGTTGACTGTATTTACGTTTTTATTATCAAGAACTACAGATATGTTTTACAGCAGCTTCTGTTACAAATTTATTGACTTGATGTTTGAGTACTTTCCATTGGAATTGGAAATTCTTTGAATTGTTCTGAAATAGTAGTGGTGCATTTATTTGTAATTCCACAAATTGTTTTGAAATAGAGTCAAACCCGGACAGACCTGGACCCAAATAAAATATTGTCAAACCTCCCTAATAGCCAAATTTAAATTTTCCGCAATTATTCTTAGTAACTTCAACGTTGAAATATAAAACTACCCACTATTTTGTACTACATGAATAGTTATTTTAATGCCTTTATGTTGAATTTACTAAAAATAGTGGCGGAAAATTTAAATTTGGCTATTAGGGCCTGTCTTTAACCGACACCCTTTTATGTGGTTGACCAAATTTCATATTGGAATTCAGCATTATCCTGTAGTCAGGGTAACCGGTAATTCGTTTGCATTCCTTTACTTATTTTATTTTTGGGGTTTTAAATGAACAGAGACAAGTGGTCACCATCTATGGTGATTTCTCCAAAGCGTTTGATACTGTGTAACACAAAATTATTTTAGGAAAGCTATTAGACGCGTGCGTTTTTTTGACTGATGGCACCCTCTGTCAATTAAATCTTAACATTTTCGATTGTTTAAATTAAGTTCAGGCAATGGCTGAACCCTATACTTATAGTATGTACCGTGAATCGAACCGCAGCAACCGTGGTTACGGTGACCTCCGTTTTTGCGTACCGTAAATCACCTGTTCCTGAAAATTTGTAATTTCACGGAAGCGGTTACTGAAAAATGGTGTGAGTTACGGTTGCAACCGCAGTTACCAGAATTAGAAGTTGGTTTGTTGTGGTAAGTATCATTATTACAGGTATCTACAGGTACCTAATCTGTTATTGTTATGTTTGTGTGTTTATTCTGTCCGTGAATAACGTTTTTCAGGAAACCTATAACTACCAGACATTAACCGAAACCACGGTAGCGGTTACTTCAAATCATTCGCGGTACATAGCCTTAATTACAAAAACTGGAGTACCACAGGGATTTGTGTTGACTCCATAATCATTATAGTCTTTAGACAATTTAGAAATTTAAGTAGTGAAGTTTAGAAAACGATTGTTTTCGGAATATAAGCAAGTTTAAATCATGTGCTTCACAAGGAGATAACCAGCTTAGATTTTCATATAAAATATGCGATTTCCTTTTCTAGCAGCGCTGCACTATAAAGTAATACGTATGTAGAAGCGATATTTTCCCAATACTTATTTATTACAACTACTGAACAACTCAATGATTCAGTGTTTTCATAATGGGTTCAGAACAAAATTAAAATTATATGAGTGCATTTTTCTCAATATTTTTAGGTTAATTATTATGCTTCTGTTCCTTTCAATTACGTTTCACTAACCTATGGATACGTATATTAGTTATTGATAAATAATGATCGCGTTTTATTTTCTTCTAGGCTGGAACAATTCAATTAGCACTGCTGTTGACATATAAAAAATTATTGTTTTGCAGGTTCTACTATGTTCCAGTACCATATAAAAATTGTGCCAACGTCATACGTAAAAAGGGACGGCACAATTATACACAGCAATCAATTTTCAGTAACAAAACATCAGAAGGTGATTTCAATAATGGCTGGAGAATCTGGAATGCCGGGGGCGTTCTTTCAATACGAACTTTCTCCATTAATGGTCAAATTTACAGAACGCGAGCGGTCTCTGGGGCACTTCCTGACGAATGTGTGTGCTATAATCGGGGGTGTTTACACGGTCGCCGGACTTATTGATTCTTTCCTGTATCATTCTGTTAAATTAATAAAGAAGAAAATAGAATTAGGAAAAGTGCACTGATTTTTAATTTGTTGATCTTTTAAAACTTTATATGTACTGATGTACATTTTATTTCAATTACTCTTTAAAGGTGTACAAATCTCTTACGTAATTATGGTAATTATTGATTTTGCAATCTAATATGAACCCCTTATATTTAAATAAATAACAACTCACTGAATTATATTAACTTTTATTGATTTTTGTTATTGTTGTTTTTATTGTTTTACAGTGGTATTTATAAGGTTTTAAAAGAATGTGATAAAAGTCGAATAAAAAAGTACCAAGGACCAAAGTTGCATTCAGTTTTCCTCATCCCGAGTATGATTAGCAAAAATCTTTCCCAGGCATTCTAGTGAAAATCAGTAAAACAAATATCATTATAAATTGATAATTTACAAAACATGGCTCGTTTAAGTGGAATTACTATTGTTTTCTTGGAAAACAGACAAAGATACAGAGTCAATCGATGTATTAAGATTTCTTGTGTCCACAAATGACACATTCAAAAAATAGTTAAGGATTGCCCAGGAATTCGATTTCCTGGTTTTCGTCCTATATTTCTGGAACCATTCGGAAATCTATTTTTTCATTTCTTGATAAATATATGATCAGGCGGTTTTTCCTATGCAAATTTGCGAGTTTTTAATGCAGCATACCCCGGATGTGTTTATTCCTATGATATAGTACAAAAATATAATTTTAGGCGAATTTGTCAATGAGAACACGTGCCGCATCAATTCTCAACTTCACAAAAATTTTCCATTTTCGCTAACGTATTAAGGGTTTGAAGTTAAACATAATAGGAAGTAAACGACATATTTTAGCTTTAAAATTGTTTAAATAATTCAATTTTCCATTCTAAAACAATATCCATATCATATATTGATTTTATTAAAAAATTAGCTTGCAATATGATTGGTTAAAAATCCTGCTAAAAGAATTTTCTACTTATAAAGTTTTAAGAAAGGCATTAAATGCTTGCAAAGAAGACTTAGCAATATCAACAGCAAAATCAGCATCACTGCCGCCAACTAAGGTCAATAGTGATATATAATTTGGTAATTTCGGGTCATATTGTGCTCTCCCTAATATTTTCAAAAATAAATGCCTCTGTTTTATTCTAAATTCCCTACATGTTAATATTTCTGGCCATTCTACTATTATTCGTGGAAATACTTTCATTGTATTTACTATATAATCGAATGTTTTCAACATATTTTCTTTATCTAAAACAAATATAAGATATTATGTCAAGGTATATGTAATATCATTAATAGAAGCATACTTTTCATGAATGTCTTGGGTTTGTTTAAAAGAATATGTTTTATATCTTCTGTCGAAAAACCCATTTCTTCTTTTAAGGCAAACTGATTTAGTTTGATATGTTTAATATTGTATGTTATCAATTTTGGTTGTTTAACGGCCAAAGCTCTAACTTCATTCCCTTCTAAATCGTAGTTGCTTTGAAAATATCCCAACCTTGTATCTATCCTCTTTGTACTACAAAATTATTTATATTTTAATTGAACATATAGATATACTACTTACTACACCATACCTAAACATTAACCAAAATGGATTACGATTTAATATTCTTACAATCATACCCTCGTCAAATTTTTTATATAATAAATAATTGATTCTAACTTTCAAATTTTCAATATCTTCCTTTAAAATATATGGATTTTTAGTTATAGTGGCTGCAATATCTTCTCCATTTAAACCTCTGTCATGAAAAAATAATATGTAATCTTTCACATCTTTTTCAAAATTCAATCCCATTATAAAAGCAGGAAAGTTCTTTTTTTGTTCTAATTTATGGAAATTTACGCCTAATTTAAGTAATTCTTGAAGTGTTTCCGACTTGTTCATGTATGCAGCAAAATTAAAGGTCGGTTTTATGTAAGGTGCAACATGTGAAATATCCTCTGTGCATTTATCTAAAGGCGATTTTTTCTCAAATTTCAAGTCCACAAAATCGTCATTAAGTGGGGATCTGGTATTAATAATTGAATATGTTTCCTTCTTAGCACTTTCAGAAGGAACTAAACTCTCTGTTTCAGAATACTTGTGAAGATATTTAGAAGACGCCCTCAAGCAAAAGCTTGTTTGTCCTCTTAAAGTGATTAACATGATTGCTTCTTTCAACTAATGTGAATTATTGTCTATACTTGCGATAGCCTAAACAAACTCATGAACGCAAAATTACTTTTCGTTGTAAATATATTAAACTTAACCTATACACTACACATCTGACATTTATGAGTGCTTGACAATTGCCTATAGCCAGCGTTGCAAACCTTTGAATTGCTTACATCCCTAACACAAAAGAAAATTTTCCTAGGTATAATTTTTCCCTAACATCGATTAGGGAAGCAAGAATAAATAAAAAAATAAACAATTTTGAGCACATTAACACTTCAAAAAAAAACACAAATATTGTTGAAACATTAAATTTAATTTAAAAAAAAAAGAAAACAAAATGGAAAAGATTCTACAGCGTATTCCAGTGGTTGCACTGGGGCGTACTGAGTGGCGGTTGTTCAGGTTGAAATTATCTATGGGTTGAAAAGAGGGGCAAACGCAAATTGGTATACATATTTTAAAAGAAATAATTCTATATACAAATTAGAAGTTGGAAAAGACACTTTTTAGAATTTAGTGGTTATTGTTTATTTCATAGTTTGCTGCAATTGCTGATCAGAATATTTGTCTTTTATTTTTCATCTTACGTTCCAAATCCAACTAAGTAATACGTTAACCACTGTTTTTTTTGGGGTTGGGACGAAGAAATACATAATGTTAACCACTATAGCTAATTTACAGATATCAATAATTCTTAAAACTTAAAATAGGTAGATTTCCCTAATATTGGCAACATTGCATATACCACACACCACGCGCTTCACTCCATATTTCTTAAATTTTATATGTAATGTTTAAATGCCGTTTTACACCTAGCTATTTATTGTGCAATTAATTGGTCAATTTATAATTTTACGTGTATAACACGGATTCCGTGTTATACACCTAAAATTGAGCAATAAATAACTAGGTGTAAAACGGCCTTAAAATGGCTATGTAGATGCTATCAATGAATATTTTTTATTTTATTTTTCAGAGAGAGAGTAACTACTACTATTTTAATGGTAATTACGATATATATTCAGTAATCAAAAGGTACATATTATTTTCGCATTCATTCATAAATCGGGGAGTAAGAACTTTTTTTTTACAAATGTAAGACTTTATAAACTTAAAAAAAAACTGGGATCGAGTAAATTTGCGGAATAAAATAATATTCTTTTCTTATTCACAATCTACTAATTCATTAATTATAAGAAAGGTTAAGAAAGAGTTTTCGGTGTGATGTTTTGATTTTTTAATGCTCCTATAGTAAGGTTACGATTGCTTAATTTTTAATTTTCTTTTTATTATTATTAAAAAAGTGCAATACAAAAAAAAGTAGTTCTAGTCAATTGTTTCATCTTAAATTACGTCTTATATAATTAAGTACACGTAATAGACGTAAAGAAGTCGGTTTATTAATTGTATTGCGATTAGTCATAGTTATTAAAACTGTAGTACTGCCTGTACAAATAAATCAATTGCAGGCAGATCATAACTTTTTATGCTTGTACAACGAGAAAGTAAATTGGAGTAGTATGTATAGATTTACTGTATGAAATTGATTAGATCTTCGGTATACTTCTTACAATCAAAAAGTTTCTTTAACTTTTTCTTTATTGGGTACATTTCCAAATTAGGTCAGGCTTTAGACTATCTTTAGAGTATGTATGGTTATACAGCACCTTATGTAATAAATAATAAATGTTACTAGTTATTATAAACTGAACATGTACTCGAACGTTTTTCGTCCATATATATATTTTTTTTCTTAGTTAAATTTTTTATAATCTTACGTATTTCGTTCTTATATTTCTGCGCAAAATTATTGTGAAATGCAAATGCTATTATATAGTACTATTCTACACTTATTATCGGTATCTAGATCTATAAAGCCTAATAGGCGTATATAAATATGTGTTCCATCTGATTTAGATATAAATATAAACCCGTTTTTAAGTAGAAGCACGTACTAAAAGCAATTGCATTTACCCACTATATGTTTCATGAGTTCTTTTGCGATAAATATAGGGTAAGGTCGCCTAGTATGCGCTGATTACTTACTTAGGTTTTAGAACGGCCAAGAAGCGACGTAATAGGTCTTTCCTTCCATATTTGGAATCGATATAGCTTTTTTTGCTAAAATTTGTATTACATGCTGTATTAAATTATTGTTTGGCTTAACTGTTTTCTTCAGGCACAATTCTACAATGTTTAATTGTAGACTTCTAACGTTGTAAGAAATTGTGAACGGTATCTACAGATAATAAACCTAATGATATCATATATATAATGTGCGCCCAAATAACAAAATTTAAATTTCCCGCAATTACTTAAGTAGCTTCAACATCTTGCATCAGTCTCTTTTTTCTAAAACAGCGAAAAGATGCTGAGAATAGTATCTGGAATTTAAAAAGAAAAAACAATATATTGAAAATAAAATATTGAAATTGCTACATCTTAAATTCCTAATTAGATGCAGAGAATTTGTCTTGTACACTTTCTTATAGTACACGATTAAATTGAAAGTGACTTTTATATGCGTTTATCTACACGTCACCGCTTAATATAATTTTCATCCGTAAACTGAATAAACGTATTGTTTTTTTTTTTTTTTAACTCGACTACAGTGATTCCTGTTGTACAGAATCATTTCCTGTAATTTATTATGCAATAATATAGCGTGAACTGATTCATGGCTAAATTTCACCGGCATATAATTTTACTTTTTTTTCTGTCTGATTTGCGTTGGGAAAACTTAAGACTGCATGTTTTCTATACGTGCTAATATGCGTCAATGGATGTTTTAAATGGAAGAATACGACTTTGAAATCACGAGAGGTGGGAAAACCGTGATGAAATGTTGTTTTACGGCAATGACTATTTATGTATGTTGACAATTTCTTTAATTCAAACTTGAATTAATGGTAACACTTAAGTAAACAGATATAGTTCTGAAATAAAATTTTAATCAACAGTTTGCTAAGTTTTGCAATAAAAAGGAAAGAAGAATACATTGATACATCCTGTAAATACTCCATCAAAAATATGCAAAAAAAATCCTTGCTTTGCTTTCAGGATTCAACAATATTTGAAATAACACTTTGTTTCATACAGGCTTTAGCATATGTGCTCGATCGGGTTTAAATCCGAAGAGCGAACAAGTCAGGGGAGAATTTCTAGTTCCTCCTCCTGTTTGAAGTTCTGATAGATGATTACCAGCGACTTTATACATGCAGCCAGTTGTTTTGTTAGGATTTCAACTTTGCGAGTGACCTCCTTCAAGATGCTACAATTTTTTGGCACGTAGTTTAAGAAATCACATGTGGGATGCCACATTTTTTCATTTTTCTGTTGTTAATAACATCGATTAATCTTGCTTCTGATTTTGTATCAAACCGTTTGGAATTAACAATATTATCAAAATTTACAATGTCATTCCGGAACATTTAAAGTCTTTACAGGGTTACGCATATCAGAAGAGGTGCTTTTATATTGCAATAATGTAACCACCCCATTTCAGAGAAATTTTTCCAATTTAGTAGGTTTAGTTTCAATCAGGAACCCGAAACCAAATAAAATAACGGTTCTGGTCTAGTTCTAGTCTAATAAAAACGTAAAATTTCGATTCTATTCCGATTCCGATATAGAAAATAGTATTTTGATTTTTCGAGATTTCAATTGTGATTGTATTTATGTCAACTCTCATTTGATGATGATTTCTTATTAAATTCTATTCATCCAAGTTGCTCTTTAAATTATTGAATCGCATCAACTTCTTCTTAAAATTTGTTCTATACCGACTCTAAGTGATTACATTAATTAATAAACATGAACTATACACTGAGTAGATGGCAAGTAGGTATAGTGAACCAGTAGAACCATGAGAAGTACATATGTTGTCAAATCATTCCCGCCAGAAATTACTATAAAACTGTCAAAGTGACAGGAACACCCCTAAAGCACAGTATATATGATAAGTTGTATTTAGTTAAGTGCAAAAGAAATCAGTTTTCCGCTAAAGCGACTGCAAAATTTGAGCTGCGCATATTCTATTATTAGACCTTCAAATACAATTGAAATGTTTATCCTGATAAGCCAAGAAGGAGAAAGCAAGGCACTCATTGATAAACGAAGTGATGCATATTAAATCTTCAATATTTTTTTCTTACTATATGTACAACGTAAGTACGTGTTACACATACGATCCGTACACGATAAATGAATAATATATCGCATCGCAATAAACGTTTATTTTCCGGAACGATTGCATAAAACCTTCGCAATATTATCTGCTGACATAACTTTCCGAAACAATTGGTAATGGGAAACCGTCTGGTAATTTTATTATTAGTGTTATATCTAAAGGTAAGATGTTGCAGTATAAAATGCAAATGCAATATAGAACGCATGCATAAGCATAACAAACCTTGGTTCTGTGTATATAGTACTTACTATACGGTATTAAAATATTATTATCGACTTCAATGTTTCTATTCGCGACGCTTTCTTAATTTTTTAGAACACAATTTCGCAAGCGCTACCTGATGGCAATATTTCGTTATAATTGCACTCTACTTATTATTACATGAGCATAATGCAATTGTGATTAGCCAAGAATGAAGCACACATAAAAAGTAGTAGTTCAGCCGCAGTTAATATCTTAGGTGTGTGCAGAAGTTTTTAATTTTTGTTAGTCAGTATTATATATTAGTTGTAATAGCAGCGAATAGCACTTTGATTTATGTATACATTGGTAGAGCCGTAATGTTATAGTTTAAACGTTTTGGTTGAACACACAGTAAGAAAAAAAGATTGCAGTA
Source organism: Protaetia brevitarsis (assembly GCA_004143645.1). NCBI lineage: Eukaryota > Metazoa > Arthropoda > Insecta > Coleoptera > Scarabaeidae > Protaetia > Protaetia brevitarsis. The sequence goes on along the minus strand of RXPK01000195.1, from coordinate 1,828,302 downwards.
AAATTATAGTATTTTAATGTAAAAGTACAGGAATGCTATAAATACCATTTGTTAACGTTTTAGTTATTGTTCTGTATAATTATGCACAGGTACATACATACATCTTTACATTCTGTAGTTGTAGTATTCCTTTACAGAAAAAAGAATGGAGAAATAAAGATTTGGAAATAACTGATTGGGAAGGTTTGGACAAAAAAATAGATTTATGGAGAAAGTGATGCTCATCATACATAACTTACAGCAAGTGGAAATAAAATAGGACCATCGATAGCTAAATAATCGATTATGAAAAAAATTAAAGCTGTTTTAATGAGAATTTTTAATGTGTGATAAGAATCACAGCAATATGTTATATGTGGCTATCTAAACATGCAAGGAATCCAAACAAGTTTATGTATGTTTTGAATACTTATTATTGATTTGATAGCTCGTGAAATGTTAAATATTTAGAAAAAAAAACGAGTACTCTATACAGGGAGTTATACAAAATTTACGAATATCTCCTTTTTTTAAAGTAGCAGACCGTGACTTTATATTTGGGAGTATTTTTTAATTCTAAACAACTAATTTTAATAATATTTTGCTGTATTCTTCGAAATGAGGGTACTTTACTCTTATACGATTTTCATATTTCTTGGTCTGGCCTGTAAGCTAATTGAGTTTAAGACAGTCTAAGTGTGCCCAGTCAAGATGTCAAACATGCACCAACGTTTGGTAGTATTAATTTTCCAATTGTGTACCTAATGAAGAAAAATCCCATTTGTTGCACACTTAGTGGACTACACTGTATATGAACTGAAATAATTACACATTAATTTGTCTAAAACTGTTTGATGGATCTGTTTCCTTATTGGTTATTTTAGCCATTCAGTGTGGAAGGACACATTTTCGAACACATTATCTGAAATTGATATGATAAAGTAAAATTCTTCGTTGTTGAATGGCTTTTTGAAATGTTAGTTTATGTTAAAATAAAAAAATTTAATTAATTAAAATTTTTTCTAGACGTTCACAATCATGTTTTTTTGCGATTACAGCGCAATCTGTTACGAATCGAAAAAAAAGTTTCAAACAAAAACTAGATACTTGATGGCGTAGAATCCGAATCTGCAATACAAAATGGGTGTCCCATTTAAGATTTCAAAGTTGTCCCCCCTCCCACTCGGGGTTGGGGGGGGTCGAGTTTGGCACCATTCAGTGAGCCCCCTACATTATAAAAAATCTTATTAATTATTGAAAGTTTCAGATTGGTGGTGGAATTAGTAATAATATATAAATAAAGTGTTCTTTCCAATCATTTATTTTTAAATTCTCTGTCTACCGGTTTCGGCTTAAGCCATCTTCTGGACAACAGTACGTCTTAAAAGGAACTAGAAGCTATGTCATTTAAAGTTGATGTAATTAACATAAAATATTTTAAATAAAAACAAGGACAATGCACAAATAAAACGAAAAATACGTTAAAATTTTTGTTAAAATATGTGATATCGTAATTGATATGAAAACGGACTGTCCGATCTTATTAAGACCTTTTTTTGATTTGATGCAGTGTTTTAGAGATATTCCGTTGTCTCAAGATTAAAAAACTCACCCAGTATATTAATGGTCAACAAAAACCAAATAGGTTAAACAAAATAAAACTGTTTGAGAAAAAAAAAACGAAAAAATCACTAAGTTTCTTTTTTTCCCTTATAATACTATACAAGACATATCGAAAAACTGAAGATTAACAGAGGGTAGTTAAATATAGATACAAATATGAAACGAAATTAAAATGGACAACATGAATTAAAAATAAGCGAATATTTTATAGGATTTACAGAATTAACCGAACAACATTTACAGAAATCCAAATTCTAACTACTTTGGAAGATGTTCACATTAAAATAGAAATATGCGGAGGCTAAGGTATAATAGGGCTGCTAATATATCTGGAAAGTATAATAGTTTACAGGTAAAAATTAAGAGTCGAGTTCCTACTGCTGATTTCATCTATTCTTCAGTATGCAGTTTGAATTTGGTTTTAAACGGTTCTGTTAAACAACAAAACTTCCTACATGTTACACTTATGGATATTTTTACTAAAAGGTAAAACCTTAAACAAATGATATTTAATTTATATCAAAGATACACTCAGGAAGCTAGGCGTAACACGCAGATAAATATTTTAACTTCTGTTAATCAGACTCCATCAATATCAACACGGCAAATTACACAAGACGCTGCTACCTCACAACCCACAGTAGTGAGAATTTTACCAAAACATAAATCCATATAGCTGTATAAAAAAATTAGGTTATGGATACTCTCTTTGCACGCTGGATATGATGAAAAGACGATTGAATTTTTGTGCTTGAATGCGCCACAAAGAACACATGTGAGTCCAAGAAATTCTTACCGTTTAGAGGAAAGACAATTTATGGTGTTTATTGGTTCACAGTTTGTTCAACCAGTTATTTTTAATGAAAAACTGAAAATCGATATTTGCAATTTCTTTCTACAATATCTTAGATGAATTAAATTTACAGACTACACGTCATATACGGAAAACCAATTTTGTCATGAAAATTTAGTTAATCCATCAAAATATTTTGTTATTTCAAATAAATAAAACACGGTCTATAAAATTCTAACAACCTTAATTCAAAGAAGGCTAATAAACATTAAAAACCTCATAGGAGATTACCAGTACGGTTTTCAAAAAGGAAAATCCACTGTGGACGCGATACACAGTCTTAAACAAATAATAGAAAAAGGAAACGAATACAGGATAGGATTGGAAGTAATGTTTATTGATTTCAAGCAAGCCTTTGACTCAATCAACAGACAACAGCTAATGAGAATTTTAGAAGAATTAGGTATTCCTACTAAACTTAGAAGATTAATAGCAATGACACTCAATGAAACAATAGCAAAAATAAGATTTAGCACAGGTCAAACAGAGGAATTTAAAATTAATAAAGGGGTGAAACAAGGAGATGCTTTATCAGCAACGTTATTTAATCTAGTAATAGAGTACATGACAAAGAGCCTAAATAAAGGAAACATAAGAAACCGAGGAGCGCAAATAATAGGATATGCGGATGACCTAGTCATAGTAGCGACACAAAAGAAAATATGAGACGAAATATACGAAATAGTCAAAGCTAAAGGAAAATGTCTGGGGATGGAAATCAACATAAACAAACCTAAGCATATGCAGATAGGAGGAGATGAAAGGAAAAAATCAACTAAAATAGGAGGAGACACTTTTGAAACTGTCAGTAAATTTAAATACCTAGCAGTAACCGTATGTAGAACAGGGGATAGGATAGAAGAAAATAAAGGAAAACATACAACATTTACGCAAACAAAAAGATTTTCATGAATAGACAGATCTCAAAAAGAACTAAGGTAAAAATGTACCAAACTTTGTTAAGACCTATATTAACATATGCCGCCGAAGCCATGACCATGACTAAAGAAGGAGGGAAAATGCTGTTAATTCAGGAGCGGAAAATGATGAGAAGAATGTTGGGTGGAGTATTGTTGGAAAGTGGTGTGTACAGAAGACGAACTAACAATGAAATAATGAAAGAACTGGGCGGTAAAAATATATTAGGGTATATAAAAATGTTGAGGATAAAATGGTTAGGACATGTATTTAGGAAAAGGCCGGAGGAAAATGCGAGGGCACTGACCGAATGGAATATGGACGGGAGAAGGGCGAGAGGCAGACCAAGAATGAGATGGATGGATGAGGTGGAAGAGGATCTGAGGCAAATGGGAGTCAAATCTAGATGGAAGGTGTTGGCACAAAATCGCAGCACATGGAAGAGAATAGGAATCAAAGCCAGAGAAATCGCCTGGATGGTATAAGGTCAAGGATCTGATTCGGCCAATAAGAATCTGGGGAGCCCTAGCGAGCGGCGAAGCTCCGTACGGGGCGTGGAGCCACATATATATATAAATAAATAAAGGGTTAAATGAATAAATAATTTGGTTGAATTAACCAATATTAGTTTGCCCATATTTAACTCAATATTTAGTTAACTTAAGCAAAATTTAATATTATCAAATGAATCGGTTTTTCAGTGTACAAACTTACGATGGTTTTAACACAACAGTGTCTCACCTCATTAACAGGCACAACTCAAAAAATGTTTAGATGGATTATTTCCAAACTCGTGGATCGACAGAAATGGTCCTGCTTTATGTCGTTTCCCAGATCTTACCATTAGACTTTTTAGTCTTTGGAGAAATAAAATATCGTATAAATATACACATGCAACCCAAGAGAAGCGATTGGAAGCTGTTATTAATGTATTTGACATGTTAGAAGGGCGCAAAATTAGGACAGCTATTAACTCAGTGTTGAGGAGGTGTCGTATGCGCGTCTATAACAATGAATAAAATTTCGAACATTTAATGTAAATGTAGGGTGTTGGGTGTTGTTAATAATTAATTCGTTTAGCGTTTTTATTGCTTCTTGTTTTTCCGCGACAAAACATGATTTTTGTTAAACGTAATAATAGTATTATTATATTTTAACAAAAAAAAAATGCTAAGCAAAAATAAAAATTTAAGAAGTTGTTTGACATTAAATTCTCTAAAAGCAATATTATTTTCTCTTTATTTTATCTTTATAAAATAAAAGAGTAACAGCGTTGAAAAGGTTTTGGTGAATTTCTATTTTTGCAAATATCTTGTAAACTATGTATTTCCTTAAATGGACAAAAGCGAATAAGGATTAGGCTTACAAAGATGCAAATCTTTTTCCATTTAACTCAATGCGTATTTCTTATGATTTTCGAGATCTCACCCTGTATAATTATCATTCTGTTATGCAATGCTTATGAAACTTTATCCTACTTCGCAAGAAACAAAGTGACAGACATGAAGCTCTTTTTAAAGCAAAATAGAATTGCAACAATAATGATTTTATGTTATTACTAGCTACAGGGGGATAGTATAGCTCATTTTATTTGCCATATATTTCACTTCACTTCCTGATATTACAACTTTACGAAATACGCAACTGTGTGACATATACATATGCACAGAAGTACACATATTTGTGCGCTGTAGTCGCAGGAAATACAAGTTTAAAAAAATATCTTTGAGTCATACTACTTAATTACGCACATTTTACTACCGTAAATGGTATATATATTATAGTAAATGTCAGATCGATATAATTACCCGGAAGATAAAGTATTTGACAAACACGTGTGCATTTACGTATAGAGGTTGCTTCAAGTTATACTAAATACATTATTTAATGAATATTCTTTATAAAGTGTTGTAGAGGCATTAATGATCTTTTTATAAATATCAAGAAATGTTAAAAAGCAAAATTAGGACTACAGTTATGAAATTCACGAAATTTTTACCTAGTAATGGTAAGATTCAATTAACATTAAGTATAAGTACAGTAGATTACAAAGATTTCAATAGCTATTGTCCAACTTAAATGAGTTAGCAGGACAACAAATACAAAAAAAAAAAATAATATGATGTAGGTACCTAAATAAAAATGAATATAAATTACTATTATGGTTTCTTTAAAGCTTCTTGGCGTTAGTTAAACATTCTTTAATATTTTACATTTTCTCTTCCATTCCTAATTGTTAGCTCGCAAAATCTTTATAGGCTGAGATTTGGTTGTGCAATGCTTTTCTGTGGAAGTTATTCCCATGCTGGAATTGAAACTTCTTGAAGCTGGTTTAAATTAATTGCCTGTGGGAGTTGACTTCAAATTCTACTTTCTGTCTCTGTCTAGACATGCTCTTCTGGGTTTAAGTTGCCAAAAAGATGCGAAAAATGCGAAACACATTGGTGTATGGTTCGGTCAAAGTAAGTCTCTCCCGTACACAGTAATCGCGAGCTAAATTCCTTATCTTCTTTGCATGACATTGAATTCTCATGAAAAGGAGTTGCATAAAGGCGATAGCCGAGTAAGTATGGGTTAACTGCCCCAGAGATGAATGTCTGAATGTCCATAATTATATGGTTTGAATTGGTTAATATGAATAAGCATGTGCTTAACTTGCGAGAGTGGCCGCGCATTGAGAAGAAACGTTTTAACTTTACGATATCTGGTGAGCAAAAGCAAATTTAAATTTATTTCAACATCAAGTTCTAATGCCTTTTGAATGTTTTAACCGTATTTACTTCGAAACTATTTGCTGAAAATTCATTAGTCTCATAGTAAATGAATAAACAATTAGGAAGTACTGCCATTTTTATTCTTATTATGCGAATGGTTTCGGAGATATACAAAGAAAATGTGACGTCTTAACTTTGAAGATAGCAAAAAAATATGAAGGTTCTTTAATATAAACTATGTTAGCCATAACGTACTGATATTAAATTAAAATCCCGTTGCTGCTGGGACTACCGCTAACTTTTTTTTTTTAATACGGCTCTGTCGTTTCTCTTTCGTTTTTTGATGCCTTTTCCTAGTAATAGTTTCTTTCTTAACTTTCGTTTTAGATATCTAAGCAGTGAGTATTGTATTAGTTATTTATTCTGAATAAAACTACTTCTAACTATTTCTTATTTGTATATATCAAACTTTCTAATTTTGATTCCACAATAATTATGAAATAAATAACAATAAGAATACAATAACGAAAATATGAAGGAAATGCTAATAAAAATGTAAGCACAGCAAAATATTGCGAAATAATATAAATTTCAACCATAAAATTACTCAAAATAAAATAAAATAAAAATTATGAAAAGTAATTTTTATTTTCTATTTTAGTAACTTTTTTGTTTTTCAATACAAACCCGTTTTATAACGTACCATTATTGTATATTCTACAAATGAGTTTTATTTATTAAAAAATCAAAAAAAAAGATGGAATACGCTGAGTCAAAGTGAAAAAACTTGGTTGGTTCATAAAAATAAAAAATAGCCAGAGGCAGTTTTCGTCCAGAGTCGTATTCATTTGTAATTACTAATGTAACGGCACGGACTTTCTTATTTGGAAACTTTTGGGGATGGCCAGTCCAAATTCAATCAGGACAAAGCCAAATACCGTCTCACAGATAACCCCACCTGCTCTTTGGAGCGACCAGCCACTGCTGGAAAGCAATCTTTTTGTTCGGTAGCGATTGGTTTTAGAAGTTTTAGCCAAAGATGCTCTCCAACAGTGTTTTCCTCGGTCAGTCGAAGCAGGGCCGTTAGTTAGCCTAAAGACTGTCGACTTACCCACTTCGCCGGCTTTCTCCTAGCGAAATAACTTCCTCTTCAAAACTGTACTATGGGTACAAATTAAACTACTTTTTTTTTCTAAATCAGGTATGGCGAAATAATAGAGTAACTACTTTTACATTAATATATTGAATAAATTTTGTGACAATAGGTTTTAAACTAACAAACTACAAATTTAATAAAATAACAAGTAAAAGACATAACGAAACAACTATTTGGATGACTTTTAAGTTTTTTTTTATAATGTTGTTTAACTTAAACTCTAGTAATTTTCCTTACAAAATCTATTTATTAAGGGAGAGAGAGAGGGGAGAGCGAACGAGTTACGGCTTCTTCGTATTTGCATTGGTTAGTTTTAAGCAGAAATTGTGAACATCTTAGTAGCCGATGTGGGTAATTAATTCTCCCGTAATCCAAATTATAAGGCACAAAAAACTTTACACAACACTCACAAAAATTTAAAGAAAGAAAAGGGGATCTTTTTTTCGAGCGGTCAGAGCACAAAAACAAAACACCTCTCGAGGAAAGCTTTTGCTTCTTGTTCTCGAATTTTTAAGCTTATTTTGATTGCAAAATTTAAGAAGAGAAATTTTAATTTTAAGATATGGAAACGCCCGGAAACAAAAGGGGTATCACGTACTTTACTGTAGCTAAATCGGAGTCCACGAATTAATTCCATTCAAACAGCAATGAAAAGAATTTTTATAAACTTTGGTTGTGACGTCATTTCGCACCGATAACTAGTTCGGCTTCTCTTTACAGGAGGGCGCAAGTATGATCGAAGGCGTTATTTTTCTGAACTTCAAACGCCCTTCTTGAGAGTAACGTGGGATCCGCTGGTCAGCATTTGTAACATACAATAAACAAAGAAGCAGATAATATACAAAGTAATACCATATTATCTTAATTACGCGAGACTTTCAACAAAATAGACTATTATTCCCTATGAAGTAGAAGCTGCTTCAGCGAATGCCACATTACCTATCATTAACGTATTAATAAAATGAATTTAAATACTTTGTATTATACAGGATGGAATTTCGAATTCTTACACTAATACAATAATGACTGCATAAACATCTAAGAAGATGTAATAAATAAAAATATTATATCTACTTTATTTAAACTAGAAAAAGATATAAAAAGACATTAAAAAGATACAGGGCCGTATTTAAAAAGAAAGGAAGCGGGCAGTAGTGCAGTTATCCATAACGTTATGGCTTCAATGTAATGCTAGTATTTTATAGATAACATGGTTTTAAAAAAAAATGTTTATATTTTTCTTGACCTACTATTTTCAAAACTCGCCGCCACATCAAAATATAAAAAAATAAATCTTAATATTTATTCATAAATATTTAAGAATAAACACATGGTAAGCCAATTACTATAAATTTACAATTACAGAGAATAGGGATGATTCGTTTGGCCTTTTTACAACAAAGATATTCTTCAAGAAATCGATTAAAATTTTATTCTTCCTTTTTACTATCATCTAGAAAAAAAATTGATGTAGTAGGAGGATTGTAGGAGAACAAATTTAGGTGATTGTACCAAAACGGCTGTTTCCTCAAAAATAAATAAAAACAAAAACGAAAAAAGGAAAAATAAGATCGTGTTTGACGAAAACCGAATTATTATTTTTTTTTCTGATGGCTCAGAAAAGCATTGCAATTTTTCTTTTGTACGCTCAGACTGAAGAACCCAATCGTGAAATAAAAATTTTCGAAAAAAAAATCGGTTTTTATTTCTTTACTCGAAGATCTTTCAATGTTCAATGCTGAAAATTTCACTGCGGCCCACTTCTATAGAAGGCCAAATATATTTTCAAATTTTCAGCTAAAAGTCCTTTTTGCTATCATACTTCGATGTTTACTCATTGTCAGTGTTTAATTCACAAAAAAATACTACATATTCGTTAATTAAAGTAAGAATGTTCTACACTTATTTGATTCGCTTTTTCTGCTTTCTAATCAATTTTTTGCATAACTCCAATTTAACATTATCTAATAAAATCACGAAATTAACGTCGAAATTATATATTACCTTCTTCAAGCAAATAAAATATTACATAATTTCGCATACCAAACTATATTGCAATATGAAGTATGTAGGTATCTATTCTATAATTACAGAGGTATTACAATATTTATCCGTATCAAACTGATTCTCGGAATGCAACTCGGGTATTTCGCTATTATCAACGAAACTTTCTTATACCCATTATTTGTTTGTCGGTCTACCCAATCTACTCAATCGCGATCGCGTGATCATCGTATCCACATCTCGTAATTACATATTAATATAATTTAGTATTAGTTCGTCACCGTTTCCGAACGAACGCATAAATAATATAATCTTGTGCCAGCACAGTTTCAAGTACAAGGTGAGAAAATGTAAGGCTTCATTTGAAAGTAACCGTTCGCGTGACTTTTAAATTGCGCTTGAAAGTGACACCAGATACGGAATATGCCCTAAATTCCACCGCCTGAATCTTTGCACTGGTGCTACAAGTTGCAATAACTTTTATTGTCGTGGAAGTAATTGCGCATGCAGAACAGATAATGCAGTAGATATCGGGCTATTTTGCGATGGAAACAATGTAAATCTCATAGCTGTCCACTTAAGGTAGCGTGAATTTCTTCGTATGACTGTCGAAGCGGTGTGAAAAAAAAAGTAGACAATAAGCGTTTTTCGAAATTGAAATTCCACGGCTGCCATACTTTGAATTATTTGTTTTTGTTGATATAACACCTATAAGGATCTAGATAAATGTTGTTTCTTTTGGTAAGAAATAATGACTTGTGCAATTGACCAAGCAAATTTTTCTAAATCGATTTACGTGAAAAAAGTAGATATTCTTTTTTTACGTAAAGCGATTTAGAAAAATTTGTCTTGGTGAATTGCAGTTATCGACTTATGGAAAGGTACACAAGCCTTACTGTAATTTCAATATCTTTGCTACAAAAACAATGTCTTTTGATGTATGTTCACATTAAATATTGGTTCAGTCCTATTTTATATTCATCCAGTATTAGAGAGAAGAGTAACAAATTTCTTTGCCACTAATTGAGGAGTAAATGCAGAAAAGTAAAGAATCCACATTCAATAATTTAGTTTTAAGGTACATACATACATTAAGGGTAAAATGCCAACGTTGATGTGTTAAAATTCCTATTAGATCTGGCGGTAATGCCTTCACATATAAAATACACACCACCTTAAACGAACGTTTGACTTTCCTATTAACACCTAATGTATCTTAAGCAACGAAATCTACTGCGTTTATTAACGCAACAACTATCCGCTTGCATTAGTAAGTGCATATGGTTCTTGTGTTACAAACCAGCATAATTTCGATGAAATCTCTGTGTATAATCTAGACATACGTGTATGTGATACGGTATAATATCTTTTTCATTGCTTCTTCGGATATACCACGGAACCAGTTTGCGCGTCACATGGCAGCTGTATTTCAGTTTAATTAGCTTATCGCGAAAATTTCGGATATGGTTAAATTAATAAAAAACGGAAAAACGATATGAATTAAAGGAGTTTATTTGCTTGAAAAGTTTAGCTGCTCAAGTAATCATTAAGATTGCGCTTACGAAAAAGCTTAAATGCAAGTGAGCAAAATTTAAATAAACATTTTTGAAGGAAAATTCATTAACATTGTTTGTAATATCTACTAATTTCTTGTATTTATCAGCTCGCTTGTAAATGGGTATTTAGAGTTTGAAGAAGAAAAGTGACAGCTGCTATCAATAGGTATGGGCCTGTGACAAATTTAATATTCCGGTTGCTTTTATTTAGAATAGGTGTACATACAATCACATTCTAGTAAAGCAATAAGGAAGAAAGTTCTTCGATTAAGTATAATTCTTCTAACATTGATCTAATCAGAGAGTAGTATTCATGTGGGAAAACTACAGAAAATCAATTTTCTGAATGGTGGAATGAGTTACCTCTTAGGTGACAATACACTGCAATCTAAAAGATCTGCATCTCTTAATGTTGCTGCATTTATAGTTGGCCGCCCTATCTTATTTTTTGAAAAAGTGTGGTATAGAAAGACACGAGATTTTATTAATTCGGGACAATTGTTTCGGGAATACGTAGATTCCTGTTCTCAACCGAAGATCGAATGAATTAAGAAAAAAAAAAATTATTAAACATGCAATGTTACCCCTCTCTAAAAGAAACATATTTAAAGAGCTTCTCTTCGCCTACTTGAGATATCCAAGAATTAGCGACGAATGTGAACCGTTTTACCCCCATAAATCGGGGTGCAACATTTCGATTGAAGAATAATAGATTCATAATGGCCCTTTTAAATTAATGTGGACTACATAAAATGGCTGGCATACATTTCTTAGTTAATACACCAATAAAATCCCACTTAACACGGCGATATTTGAAAAGAATTCATTAAAAAGTTAGCGATCTATAATGGTTACTCTTCTATTATGTATACCTCAGTAGAAAACCCCGGCAAAAAGTTTGTTGGATTGAATAGAATTTCAGAAAATTTAGGCCAAATTTTCAAAGAACGGATTTTAGATACAATTGCATGAGTTGTCATCGGAGGCATCGCTTAAGAAGCACTCGCAACTTATCTCTACGAAAATTTAATTTATCTAGTATTGCAGAACATATAAACAATACCGGAGATAATATCGATGTAGACAACCTTGAGTTAGTCAAGGGTGTACTTTCATCGAGGAAAATCGAGGTACACGAAACCGTATACATAAAAAAAAATATATAAATAACTTGTTGAATCGAATAAAGATAGTTCAGACCCGTTGCTAATTATCCAGTATCTCAACAGGTTAAGTGCTTTCAAAGAAATTTAGTGCGTAATAATAATTAACAACAGTTATTGCGTAATATTTCGTTGGAATTATAAAATAATTTATTGCTACAAGGAACATTGAGGAACTTCTTAGTAACCATATTTATTAGTTCAACAATTTAATATTAATTGCAAGAGAAATATATTGATCAATGACGAAGAGTTCGTATAATCAATAATTTGTTCATATATTCACTTAACATCTTCATTGTAACCATTAACAGTTAGATTAACTATATACGTGGATATTAATCAATTCTTTAGTTGTTTAGCAATAAATGACTTTATTGTAATAGTTCAAACATTTATCACATTAATGAACAATATCAACTAATATGAATAAAGTGTTCAATATAACATAATAATTAACGCGGTTGTTTGAGTAATAAACGTGCTTGTTCCCTTCACAAACGCGTTTTTTTTGGAACGAACAAGCGTACCTTGTATATCAATTTGCAATCCTGATGCAGTGTTCTAAAGCTTAATGTTCCCGTCTTGCCCTACCTTCTCCTATCTTAGAAATCTAGTTGTTAATTACTAAATCCAAATTTACATAATAAATGTTTTTATTTTTATTATATTTTGAATATTTACAGAATGAAGCCCTCATGAAAATTTATTCGAATTTTACCCGAAAAAATCCAGGTTTCCGGGACCGATTATCCTGGCTTAATAAATTCATGACTGACAATCTTATATGAAAGTAAGACTTCTTCTAAAAAATGTCCAAAAAGACAAAATATTAAAGTTTCCCATTCCTTGCGATTGTTCAAAATACTTCCCCATCTACTTTGTCAAATAATACAATTATTTCTTTTTATTTTAATATTCACTCAAAATTCGAAATTTTAAACTAAATAAAACAATTTTGCATTCCATTTCGAATGGTAAAAAGAAAAATGAAATCTTTGCCACTCTGTTATAATTTTATTTTGAAGATTTTTAAAAAACTATGTTTCGGCAAATAGATTTCCATCTTCATAATTGTCCAGAATTAATAAAGTCTCGTGTAGCCGGAGTGATCGAATATTCATGTGTCCTTCATTACTTCAATTAAATTTGATAATATTTATATATTTATAATATTATTTTATATATTTACTAATAGACAGAAAAGGGGTGGTATGAACAAATGGAGAAAACGTAGTTTGCAACCAACTATACGTGAAAATTCTCTATATTTTATGAACTATTAAACGATCGTTATCAGTCATCATATTGTGTGCCTCGCAACAGTAGGTTGAAGTCTATGAACGAGAAGAGGCCGTTTTGGTATTTAAAAGGTGAGAAATAATAGGATTTTACTGGACTACATATCAGATAATTTATTGAGTGTCAAGTTTAATTGCTTATTATTAGATTTCTTTACAGTTTTATTTTGGAAAATATCTTTTTATCTTTTTTGGTCATTTCAAGTGAATGCATAGTTTACATTTTGGTGACATATATAGATGTGGCGAGAATATAATTAGGTTTTCGTAATCGATATTAATGATGCACTAAAAAAATGTTGCTATTGATCATAATTTTAATAATACTGATGTTCAGTTACCTAGATCCTTATAAAATAACTTTAAGAAAATATTGGAAACAGAAAATAAAACGTCCACAATCAAGAAACACTATTAAAGAAAACCCAACCCAAAATTCGAATTTGAACTGTTTTTTACATTCTCTTCCGCACGTTCGTCATATTTGATATATAAAGATCTGCTGGATACTGACTGCAACTTGCAACTCTACGGTTCATCTGTTTTATTGGAGTACATGAGTTGGAGCGCACGTTCTGAATACGTACCTGCCGCGCCGTAAAAATTTGCCCAACTCTACTTATAACTAGAGCTGCAGAAAGGAGTGCTATCGCACTAGCGTCGGGCTCGGGACTAGAAATCTATAATATGGTACATCACCTTAACGCATTTAACAAGTGTTGATTCCTATTAATATGTGTTTTACACACATAAACACTATACGGTAAAATGGTGATATTACAAACAATACATTTAATAATAATGCAAATGTTTTCTGATGTCGGAAATCGGTTAAGAAATCTATTAACCCTCGTCAAACATAATAAATTATCAATCCAGCCTGGAATTCATACATATACTAAAACCGTACTACTTTGTTTAGGGAGAAAGGTATCTGTTTTTTTTTTCTTTTTTTCTGGAAGCACTGTTTTCACAACTTTTTATAATAAAAACTGTACACTCGTTCAACCTAAATGTTTAGTAAACATCCAGGAAGCCATTTGAACTTAAGAGAAGAATAGAGAAAACTGTATTATCTAGAGCAATATGACAAAAACAGTATCTGTATAGCAAAAATTTAGATACTACCATTATCCTTAACACGACAGCGTACGCGTTTAAATCCCGACTCTGACCGTTTTCAAAATACATATTTATATCATCGCCGCCATGAATGCGCACTCGTTTCTGCAGGTTTACATATAACACCCGTCGAATGTCCTTGTCGGCTTGACGCCGTCTAACTTTTTTATCGGCATAATCCCATCTGGCATTTTTGCCGGCTTAGCGCTGTCTGGCGTTTTTGTCGGCTTGACGCCGTCTAGCGTTCTTGCAGACTTGACGCCGTCCGGCGTTTTTGCCGACTTGACGCCGGCGGGCGCCCTTGGCAGGTGTGCGGCGTTGATGCTGGCGCTTCTCTTACTTTCTGGGCGGCGCTGTTGTCCATATTTATGCCAGAATGTTATTTCTACTGGGGATGTAGTATTTTGTTGAAAGTTTCTGTTACCCCTTTTTTTGTTTCAGACCTACAATTCACATTTTTTTGTGTAGTTAGATTTTTTTGTACTAGTGATTATGGCTTTCTATCGACAGGATACCTTTATATAATACAAAAAATTCTAATTTTTAAAAAACAAATTGTATGTTACTCGTACCTTTGTGTAAGCTATTTTAGATTTTTTTAGAATTTTGTTACCCATAAAAAGTTTATTTAACGGTAGGTTTGGTCGATATACATATTTTAGTAGTTTTTTTTTAACTACAGTTTAGTAATGAATATTGAATGTAGTATAATAGTGGAAGATGCATATGTACTTGAATTTTTGTTTCGTTTTCAAAATAAAATATATTTTTCTTTAAATTTACTATTATTTCAATTACACTTATAAGGCATTAAGAACTGCATTTATTGGATTTATGATCTATACTTGATATGGCTCCATTGTGAAAAATAAAGAATTTGTTAATATTGAGTAATACACATAAAATAATAAATGATAATTATAATAATAATTTCTTGAATATTTATGTAATAGCCAATTTTTTATATTTAGCGATTAATTTTTGTGGAATTATGGCTTAATTGAAACAAAATATATTTAGAAACTACGTTTCGACAATTTATTGTCTTTTTCAAGCTTCCTAACTCCTCCACATGTAATTAATTATTAGTCACACACTCACAACTTATGTTGTGAGAAAAAAAAAGAAGAAGTAGTAGTATTATTACTTAAAAGAATAAAGCCGATGCATCGATCAATGAATATTTTATCATTATCAAAAATAATCTAATAATAATAATAATAATAATAATAATAACCAAAGTAATAGGTACATTAATTTACACTTTTTCATTAGCTCAATGATCGTGTTCACTGGACAAATTATAACTAACATATTCGTTGTCCTAATGTAATTTTTCATTGGTATTATGTACCTTTTTGGTTCAGTCTAGGTAAGGGTAAGTATTTGTAAATACATTCCTTTTAGAGAGAAATAACGTTGCATTTTTAGGTAATAGTTCATAATTTACTCGGTTGCGAATAGGAATTCACGTATTCTCGAAACAATTGTCCTAAATTACTAAAATCTCGTGTAACGCAGAGTGAACGCGCAGTGATATGTCTCTTACTACGTTAAAGTCCTGTGATATTTTTGTAAATGTGTAGGACGTCAGAACTTCTTATCGATTTTATATGCCCCCTTACGTCTAGCGTCTTTAAGTCTTATATTCACATGTGGATAAAAGTTGCCATCCTGTTCCCACATCAGCGTTCTGCCTTTTCAGCTATTCCAAATCTACTCAGATGGCCATTCAATCGGCAGTGACCTAACAAAATCCCTGTTCTTATGCGTACATTGTTAGGTGCTCAGAACTGACCTCGTTCCTCGGAGATTTTCCAATTATTTGTTTTTTTCACCTTTTGGTTTCTCCGGGTATTATACTGTTTCTTATCGTGTAAAAGTGATCGGGCCTGAAAATGTTGCTTGGAGAAATTATCTGTTATTTAATTCCTTCCAATCCTTTGTGTCCCGGAACTCATGAAAGGGTAACTTCGTTCCTTTTGCTATTACGCTAACTTCTTGTTTGCGATAGTTTCTGACAATATTGCACTCAACGCATTCTTCAATAGCGTGCGTTTCCGCCTGAAAGATACCGGAGTGTTTGGCCAAGCGTTCGAAATGTTCTGGGGCCATATATTCATATCTCGGTTCAATCCCGGTTTCAAAAATCAAAATATTGTCTTTCCCGGAGGATCGTCCTAGGTTTAGTCATGTGCGAAAGATTGAGCCCTACACCTAATAGTTCTTTGGTCACTTTGCATGCAGTTCTTTACGCGACATTCATCACTGAAATGTGAAGCAGAGTGAGATTTAACACCTCTTCAACAGCTACTGTTGGGCAAATGTTTCTAAAGTAACCGATCACCCTAATCACTTTTCGGTGTTGAAGTTTCTAGAAAAATGAATGAGTCAAAAGTAAAGTATCTCAGTTTTTGGGTTTAGAAGATTTTTGTGTTAATAAATGTTGTTCAAATTCGACGCTTATCCAAATATAATAATATATTTGGTTTAATAAGTTTCTCTTAATTTTAGCAAAAAATGAGATTTAATCGTTTTTTTAACACCTCTTCAACAGCTACTGTTGGGCAAATGTTTCTAAAGTAACGGATCGCCCTAATCACTTTTCGGTGTTGAAGTTTCTAGAAAAATGAATAAAGATCGTTGGGATTATCATGGGTTTGACTTTGACCTTGGCCTATACTTTCATGACCATTTGAACATAAATTTGTATTTTTCACATTGAAATTTCTATTTTTGACTTGGAATTCTGAAAGAGCAAAACCTCACGTATTCGAGACATTCAATTATAGAAGCGACTTCTTTTATGCATCCTTTGATGGAATGGCTTGGATTTCAGCTTTTGCTGCTTTTATTACGAGCTTATTTTAGAAGGATCAAACACGAGATTGCTATAAGCAGCAAAATTGCGTTTGCATTCATGTATAGGCTTTTAAGATCTATAGGGTATCCCTCCTTATAAGCTCTCTGAACATTGGAATAAACAAGGGATTAACATAATCCAAAGTAGTCCATATCACAATCACTTAGCAATGTGCAACAGAAATATCTTTTCATTCCTTTAGTTTCATCAGTCAGTTTCATCTTCAAAGAAGATGCTTTGCAAATGCTTTGCAAAGATTGTCTAACACTTTTGGTTTATGTTGCAATCTTTATATTGTTTACTACTTGTATGTCGTATTACCACACTGTACCATATTCAATACATCTGATTGCGAAGTCTATAATTCATAATACTAACATTATCAAAGTAATCAACGCCAGTATCAGCCTCACATTCGTTTATATTGTATAACATGTACAAGTGAAAGACAAGGCGATTAGGTATGCACATGAGCAAAATCTCGTATCGAGAGAGAAAAATCGGTGACACTAAAAATTTACATACACATATGAATACCTTACCGAATCGCCACAAATGTAGTCGTTGTACGCAAATGTAAAACGTTAAATCAGTAGGCCAGAGCAAGGTCAAGTTTAATATCGCATTCGTTGAAACGTATATGTAATTGTCACACTTCGAACAATGCGAAACATCAACGCACACAAACATATACGTAAGTACGTACATTATAAATAAAAACATTGGAAAACTGAAAACAAATGGTTACTAACTCGTAAAATTTTAAGTAGGGAACTAGACCGACAATTGCACTTATGTTTAGGTATTAAAACAAACATAAATAAAGGCACGAAATATAACTTGAAGATTTTCCAATACAATATATAAAAAAATAAATAAATTATATTGTATTGAAGGGAAGCACATTAGAAAAATCCGAAAATATAAAGGAATGCATTGGAAAAGCTACCGCAGAAGACATTAGGAAGAGGAGTTGAAAAACCAAATAACCTACCAGTATCTTACATCACTAATTTTATAATAACAGATTGCAAATGCACCAATGCCAATATAAGTTCCTGCTTTGAAATAACTAATCAGAATTTGCAAAATCTTATTGCGTTAGTTTGGAAGTCGTTTGGAATAGAATGTGATTTTGACCATCTTTAGAAAGATTGTGAGAGATGCAGATCTTCTTGTCACTCTGACTCAGGGTAAATTCAACAATGTAGTGCGGGGCAAAATGCAGAACGCCCTGCATGTTATACAAGAATGAACTGAGGAGAAGGCTCTTAAAACGACCATAATAGCATTCACAAGAAGGAGGAAGTTTGATGGCCTTGAACCGCTAAAACTCCGAAGTGAAGAATTAAAACTGTCAGAGGAAGTGAAATACCTTGGCGCCATTCTTGACTCTAAGCTCACTTGGAATCGACTGCTTCAAAGAATTAAAACCAGAGCGGAAACAATACTTATTATGGTTAGAAGAGCTCGTGGAAAAACATGGGATTAAGACCAAATATGATATACTGGACACTGGACATACATCACAGTGATCAGATCTATGACTATTTATGCACCTCTGGTATGGTGAATAAAAAATTAGCAAGATATAGAGACTTGCGTGTTTAGAAATAACAGGCGCAATGAGGACAACTCCTACAGTAGCAATGAAATGCTTCCTAGAAGACCTCCTTCCTCTTCATTTGGTGATAATGGGTGAGGCAAGGATGGGACATCTCACATTGCAAGAACTACCAAGCGGCACATATGCATGATTTGAGATATAAGAATATTGTATATCATGTGGAAGGTGGCCTTTTGAGATTGATATTGAACCACATGACCGACTTATCTATTTAACAGAAAATTCAAGGTGGAAATCACAGTTCAAATAAGCTGGAAACAGGACTGAAGCAGCTAGAATCTAAAGTAAGGTGAGAAACACAATGATCACCTGTCCTCTAGGAAAATATGCCACCGTCTCTCAGGCAGAGGTATATGCAATATTGCATTGTGCAACTGAATTCATTCAGAGGGCTTATAAAAACAAGTGGATCTATAATGCAACCGACAGCCAGACAATATTGAAGGCATTAGTGAACCGCAAAATGGAGTCAGCACTGGTTTGGGAATGTATTTAAGAAATGAATAGCCTGAAAGACCGTAATGAAGTCACTTTTCTGTGAACGAACGAAAAAGCCGATGAGTTAACAAGATCATCGGCTTCAATATAGGCCCAGAACCTGTTCTAGGAGTGTCTAGCGATAGCACGAAAGCAGGTAAGAAGTTTGGCAAAAGGAAAACATAAAGAATACTGAGGTAAAATAAAGAAGGCAAATTCATGGAAAGAGCTTTACTAAGGGACTATCAAAGAAGAAAACTAGAAAACTACTGCAGCTTAGTGGGAATCATCTTCGCACCTTGCAGGGCACTGCGCACTGAAAAGAGCAAATTGGGATCAACAATGGAGATACCAACGGCAGAGTGTGTAATGGGATGACAGATAACGCTTAACACATTGTGGTGAATGCGAAGCTCTGGACGCAAAAAGACAGGCAATTTTGAGCAAGCAAAAAGTGAACCCAGACGATTACTTCTATCAACCAGCTAAAGACCTGTACAGATTAGTGCAGAATACTAGAAGACGGGAGTGGCTGATATAATTTAATGGGTGAGAGAAATGGGTGAAGAAATACAAAAAGCCAAGAGGCTGAAGTGTTACCGAAGACTTCGGGTCAGAAAAAAAAGAAGATTGTGAGAGTGTGTGGTCACAATAATAATAAAATATTAATTAATAAAAATTTATAAAATACGTTAATTGCCTGAGAAATCCCAGAGAAAAACGTTTTGCGCACACATACAGTGACCGGCAGAGAAAGTGCCCAGCATATGGGAAATTTTCTTGTCTTTGAATTTAGTAAATCTTCTGAAACCTTTTCATATCTTGAAACAAAAATAACACCCAGCAAATCTGCCGAAAATCTATTGTATACGAGGGAAAGTCAAAAATATGAAACTACGCCAAAAGTAAAGTATCTCAGTTTTTGGGTTTAGAAGATTCTTGTGTTAATAAATGTTGTTCAAATTCAACGCTTATCCAAATATTAAGTTTTCGTTAATTTTAGCAAAAAATGAGATTTAATCGTTTTTTTCGGAATTACCTGTATATAAGATTGATCAAGATCATACAGCTGTCATATCCTATTCAGTGTATACTTTCTGAGAGAAAATCATGCATACTATAATAAAATTGGTTATTTTTAAAAATATTATAGCTTTGAAAAGGAAAAATGGGATTTATTTTTGCTGCTCAATATGTTTTGCTTTCAAGTGAAGCAAAATAAATAATAATATCTAATTAAAATGTTAGTTTTTAGTAACTGTTAGCAAGTTACAATTAGTTTAACTTCGTCTTTCTTTTTACACAGATATTAATTAACGTAAAGAATAAACATTGATCTTATATATGTCGTTTTCAGTTTGGTAAACATTTTATCGATCTAGTGCCAAATTCTCTTAGCAATGTTCCGCAAAAAAACAATTGATTTCAGCGGTACAATATTTTTAAATGGTCGAAATTTGTAAACGTTGCTTTTTATGTAGGCCCGAAAAAAGAAATCCATTGGAGGATAGGTCTGGCGATCTTATTTTTCGAATAACTTAGAAAAGGAAAAGAAAGAAGCTTTTGGTAATTTTGGCGCAAAAAAATCATTGAAAATGTGGTCCTGGTCATAATTATATAAAGTTGTGCAGTAAAAATAATTCCCATTTTGAAGTTTTCTTTTTCAAGGTTATAAAAATGTTTAAGCTAACTAATTTGACATAGTATGCTTGATTTTTTCTCAGAAAATATAAACAGAATAGGATGACTGTATGATCTCAATAGATTTTGTATACAGGGTGATTCGGAAAAAAACGATTAAATCTCATTGTTTTGCTAAAATTAAGGGAAAGCTCACATTTGGATAAGCGTTGAATTTGAAAACAACATTTATTAATAAAAGAACCTTCTACACCCAAAAACTGAGATATTTTACTCCTAGCATGGTTTCATATTTTTAACCTTCCCTCGTATACAATTAATTTTTGGCAGATTTGATGAGTGTTATTTTAATTTCAAGACATGCAGAGATAATTTGTAAAAAAAAAGATTTACTAAATTCAATAATAATAGAATTTCCCATATGCTGCGCACTTTCTGCCGGCCACTGTATATACAAATGGAAAATTTACCTTGCTCTTTCATCTTCGATTAATGAATAACAATCCAAAATTACTTAATAAGTTGCTTCGTCCACCAATAATGTTATATTGAAAAGTAAAGAATTTTGGACAAGAAGTTCAAACTTCTTTAAAGGTACATTGAAGGAATAACAGCTGTTAAATTAAAAAAAATAGGTTTCATTGACAAAATACATATTTTTTAGCTAACCAAATTATAATTAAACTAATAACGTGTGGCAATCATATTATTTTCTTACTTTTATCTGAACAATTTAGAAAACCTTATAAATTCACTTACACATAAGTATTGGTCAATTAACAATATGAGCAATATTAACAAGCTTAGGATTAGGTCAACCATAATTGCAATTAATCCAATGTAATTACAATCCTTACCCCAATCTAACCCTCTTCATTTTTTCTGATTTGTGCCCTGATCTAAACATTATTATAGCATAGTTTTTTATCCTTACAGAAAATAAATATTTGAAAGTTAGTGTGAGTATAAAAATTGCCGCAAAGATGGCAGTTCTCTACAGACTATAGCAGACACAGTGATAAAATATTGGGTCGTAAAGGCTTCGCCTGTGTGTAACTTTAATAACATTATTGAACTGACTGAAATTTGATTAAATGAACATGGATATCATACTCACGAAAACGCATGCCGGGTGAAGCCGTGTTTTTAGATTAAATAAATTATTAAACTTATGGCAGGGTTCTATGACATCTGTAGCGCCTATAAGATTATATCCAAATACGTAAATATGTATTTTAGATGCTTACGGACGTACAGATAACCCTACAGATCCTACAGATTTGCATGGAAACCCACCTTAAAGATATGCTTTATTAATGTCAAATATTTTCGTTTCTTACAATAAACTAAATATTTATTCGAATATTAGTCGTAAAATTATTCGACCAAACATATTAAATATCGATTGTTTCCGAGTCAAAGCTGTATTTTTTTCATAAAAAAGAAATATGCCTGTTAGATCACCATTTTGTTTGCAATAATAAATTCATTCTTGGTACCTAACAAATATTTCCTTGCCGCTATTTATTAAAAAAATAATTTATTTGCATTGTATATTTATTAACGACAAAGAATTTTTCACATATACTGATAAAAGTTATACACAAGGAAATAAAATACAACTGTATGAATAGATGATGTATACGTTTCGAAGAAAACGATTAAAATTCAAAACACTGTTTATGTTAAGATTAGTCAATGCGTTAAAATTTGAATTAATATTCATGAAGACGTTTCCATTCGGACATAAATCGGAACGATATTGCTATCAATAGACAGTCGTGACAGTAGATAAACAAATACGTTTGTTTTCCATTTTGTTTATTAGATAAAAAGCGAATATTTATACCCACACAAAATGTGTAAAAAGCTATTCATTCGATTGTATGTATATTGCTAAGATCTTAGGGAGCAACAAATGTATTTCATTAATCGTAAATGTTCCGTTTTTTTTTCACTTTAATAGTTTTGATGGAATTAATACGAAGTACGTACATACATAAATCCAAAGAAGTTGCTCTGTTCTTACAAATTTCACGTCTTACTAATTAAAAATTCCTACGTAATTAAGTCTAGAGTGTTTTACGGTGGGAGAATCATTTTTGTGTTCAGTGAATGGAAAGCAACCATCATCCTGTTGGTTGGTAAAGTATACACGGAGATAATTACATAACAAAATTCCTTTATGGTACGATATAAAAATATATAGTTTGTAAATAATCACATTTAGAAAAGCAACAGCGAGATGGGAAAAAAGTGCTTGCAAGAGCTATACCACAATTTTTTAGTGGTAGATATCAATTCGGACATGGATATTTGTTATCTAGGTCTACTTTTACCGCTGTATTTTATGAAATTATACTACTGTGACCTTGATGTCGGTCGTGAAAAACAACGACGACAATTCTGAAACATGTTCATCGTTGCTGCTCAACAATTAAGCGATGTGCCCAACTTACCATAACGAACTTGTTAAAAATAGATCCTAATTCATAAAAAAAACGAAGACCGTTCAAATTCAGTTGGCTATAGCGCTTTCGTATATGTTTAGTGTTTAAAACACAATTTGCTCTTATTTGGTGAATTTAGCTTTTTTATGCCTCATACTAAGTAATATCTATTAGAATTGTCTGTAGAGAGCGCCCTCAATAAATATATATTTCCATTTTGAGACGCTCTGTATTAGTGATGCGACGACTCGAGTTCTCAAATCGATATACCCGATTCTTGAAAGTACTCGTTATACTCGAATACCAATCGCTACGTATTCGAGTTCTGGGTAAATAGTTCTTACTTTTGAATATCGATTTCAGACTCGAAAATGTATAATCGATCTTAGAAGCGATTCCAGACTCGAAATCATAGACTTGATTGCGACTCGAACTTGTGGACTCAATTTCAGACTCGAATACATATACTTAAATCTACTACGTATATTTATTTCATACATAATAAATTAAGAAACGTATGCATTAATAAAATACTAATTAACCATATTGCTCCCAGAGTAAAGTTTTTGCCTGGGAACTGAAGTACTGAGATCGAGTCTGGAAATTAGAGTACCAGAATCGAGTCTACATGCTGGAGTATGAAATCGATTCTTTTGCCAATCAAGTACGAGTTTGTTAGCAAAATCCAATATAATACGTATTTGACAACACTTATCCAGATTTAATTAAAATATAAAGAAACTCTTGATAGTGACATCCATTGTTGTCTATATATGTATACCTGACATCGTTTCCTTATAACATTCGAAATACTATCACTATTTCATTCGAGGTTATGAATTTCCAATTGAATTTAATAATTTAATAATGTTAATATTACATTTGAATCGAAATTACACTTTTTCTTTTAAAAAACTCCATAAAGAGGTCAATTAATAGTTTCAGCAGGATCAATCCAAGAAAGAAATTCGTTTATTTGAATGTTTCTAACAGCTAAAACACTATACGGTTCTGTTTCCACTACTTTATTTCTTCAGAACTTGCAGTATTAAGCCATCTTATTGAATTGTTCCCAAATATGTTTTAGCTGTTAATTTGATAATATAAAAAATTGTATCAACTTCCTTTCAGATTTTTCTATTTGTGTTACATTTTTCCTTTCACCATTTTTTCATTTCTTCGAGTACCTATCTTTCCTGAAAATGAAAAATCTCATCTACCCATAAAATTTTGTTAAAGAAATTATGATCACTGCTTATGCTTGTAATGGTTTGAATGTTAAATTAAAGTTTGTGTTCCAATTTTGATGAAAATAACTAAAATATCTTAAACAGCATCTTCAGGTGCAAACATTAATCAAAAGTTAAATTTGTACCTGGTGCAAAAGGTGGCATTGAAGCCGAAGCATGTTGGGTAAGATATTTTAATTATACTGGGTGAGTTTTTTATCTTGAGCCTACGGAATATCTTAAAACACTGCATCAAATCAAAAAAAGATCTTAATAAGATTTGTTATAATGTAGGGGGCTCACTGAATGGTGCCGAACTCTATCCCACACCTCACCCCCTCAGAGTCATCAAGTACCTATGTATGTAGTTTTTGTTTGAAGCTTTTTTTCGATTCGTAACAGATTGCGCTGTAATCGCAAAGAAACATGGTTGTGAACGTCTAGAAAAAATACACAAAAAAGAGAAGCAAGCAAACATGAACACAAACATGATTTTGTTTTTAGTTTAACATAAACTAACATTTCAAAAAGCCATGTGTTCGAAACTGTGCCTTCCCCCTCCCCCCTCTAGCCCCCCTCTCCCCCGTTGGATTAATAATTAATAATCTAAATGGGGATCGGACAATGTGTAAGTAGATTGCGCTGTAATCGCAAAGAAACATGATTGTGAACGTCTAGAAAAAATACACAAAAAAGAGAAGCAAGCAAACATGAACACAAACATGATTTTGTTTTTTTTTAGTTTAACATAAACTAACATTTCAAAAAGCCATGTGTTCGAAACTGTGCCTTCCCTCTCCCCTCTCTATCCCCCCCCCCTCCCCCGTTGGATTAATAATTAATAATCTAAATGGGGATCGGACAATGTGTAAGTATTCACAGTTTATCAAGTACTGAATAAAGTACGGTTTTGTATCGTTGAATAGCATTCCAATTGCGAATAAATAAATGTATCGAAGTGGAGGGGCACAGTTTCGAACACATGGCTTTTTGAAATCTTAGTTTATGTTAACATAAAAAAACAAAATCGTGTTTGTGTTCATGTTTGCTTGCTTCTCTTTTTTGTGTATTTTTTCTAGACGTTCACAATCATGTTTTTTGCGATTACAGCGCAATCTACTTACACATTGTCCGATCCCCATTTAGATTATTAATTATTAATCCAACCGGCGAGGGGGGGGGAGGGAAGGCACAGTTTCGAACACATGGCTTTTTGAAATGTTAGTTTATGTTAAACTAAAAAAAAAACAAAATCATGTTTGTGTTCATGTTTGCTTGCTCAAAAAAGTTTCAAGCAAAAACTGCATACTTGATGACGTAGAATCCGAATCTGCAATACAAAATGGAGGTTCCTATTTAAGATTTCAAAGTTGTCCTCCCTCCCACTCTGAGGGGGTGAGGTGGGGGATCGAGTTCGGCACCATTCAGTGAGCCCCCTACATTATAACAAATCTTATTAAGATCTTTTTTTGATTTGATGCAGTGTTTTAGAGATATTCCGTTGTCTCAAAATAATAAATTCACCCTGTATATATACGAACTTTAGTATTATTTAACATTCATATTTCAACCAATCAATTTTGGACTTTTAATAAGTTGTAATAATTGGTTAGCAAAAATTTGTATTTCTTTTTTAAACTTCAATGAGATCTTAGCCGGTAATATTTTTTTAAAAATTCAATGTATCGTGCAGCAGTTAATAAACTGCTTTCCAAATTTTCTACAATGAAATTATGAAATAATTTATTTAGTTTATTAAATAGTTTAAAAAACAAGGCACATTTTACTTTCAAACATATTGGAATATTTATCATTTACCCGGCATTCCTTTTTCTGCACAATTTTCATAATTTCTATTTTCATGATGACAATAAACATTTGCAAACGTATCTGCAGTCTGAGCTTGTAAATTCGGGTGCAGTTTTCTATATTCTCTTGCAACATATTTGCTTTTATTATTTTTTTACCTAATTAGATGCGCATTTTGACGGGGAATCAAATGCCGAAGAGCGGAATTCGATATCTATAACTGTTTCCGAAATATTCGCAAAAAATGTTGAAAATCGTTGAATTTTCTTGCTTTTCACACCTAATCCTTAATTTGTGGGCGAATTACTCTCCGATTTTGTTCTACTGTGATCCAAAATATAGTCCGTCGATAATCATAAAATTTGATCGAAAATTCTAACAAACATGAGTAAAAAGAGTCGATATACGCTACTTATTATACAAATTAGCACTATATAGAGCACTTCAATATTAAGAAACTGTTCATGAGGCTGCATTTAGAATTATAGCTTATCAGAGTAGCAGGAGTGAGAGACGGTATATGCTAGTTAAATTATACCAGATTCTATATAAAATAATATATTTGAAATCAGAAGATGATCTATCCAAAAACATGAAAATATAGATGCAGGATGTTCTATTGAAAAGTCAAAACTATGATTTTCTGGCTATGTCGTACAGGCAATTCTGATTGCTGTTTTTATTTTTATTGGGTAAAGGTAAAATACTATAATTTTTATTTGAAACATTTTATGTAGATCGTCTTTTGAAGTGAAGGAAATGTTAAAGAAGATTAATCATAATATACCCTTCAACAAAAATGCATTCATTAGTTTTTTTTTTTCTTGATCGATACAAACTGTACGATAGAAACCAGATCTGCCACACCAATATTTTCATCATTCTCAGTGCCGGTTTAATCGCTAAGAAAAGGGACCACCTACTTTCGTTTCATTTTTCCAGGCTTAGGTAAGTATACACGCGCATAACACATGTAAATCTGCAGAAGTGTTTTCACTCTACTCGGAGCAAGCAAGTTCTAATATTTAGTAATAAAAACAAGGCTGGTTATCTGCGCATAAATTTATCACCGTTAGAAAATAATTGAACAGGATACCGATGGTGATGTTTGCGTTGGCTCAACACATGCCAAGTATCCATTAAAATGTATAGCTGTCTACCTTTGATATAGTTGCCCCGTCTGAGTTATGCACTGATTGTAGGATTGATGCCGTTCCTGCCTTATATTTATGTATTTAAGAGGTTGCGAACATGTTTGCCCTCATCTTATCTGCAAAGAAGATGAAATTTTATTACATGAAAAAGGAAAAATGCGTCATTGGTAATTTTTATAGCTTTTCTTTTGCGAGTTAAATAAAATAAATACCTTACTCTACGTGGATATATGATAGAACGAGGGAACACATAATTTTCTAATACTAGCGATTTTGAAAAAGTTTTCACTAATACTACTGTAGATATAAACCTAGCATGTTGTATAGTTAAAACTTCAGAACGACACAAAAGATTAATAACACATAATCTAAAATTTATGAAGCGAATTAGTATGTAAATTCAACAAAATGTTCAACTGTTGGAACTGATGTAATTTTTCTTTCCTATTACTATCGATTTATCATTGTATTTAACAGTTTGTAAAGAAAATACAAAGACTTCAATTAACGAAAGATCTTTTAAGTAAAAACAGAGAGACTGTTACAATGATAGTGCCACTACTAAACGGTCACTGTGAACTAAATAAGCATATCTAATACACTATCAATTTGGCACAGGACACCAGTTGCAGATTCTGCAAACACGAGAGGAAATTAATAAAGTTAAGATTCTTACAATTTGGCTTGTAAAACCCAAGAGCATAAAAGGAATCACAATACACCTGAAAAGGTGAAATTTCATAGAAAAACTCAAAAAGGCAGAATCATTGCATCATCTTAGTCCATCAATAATAATTCTCTGACTTACTTTATAAATAAAACACGAGTTTATACTAAAGAATAGATTTTATTACAAGGTTAATAAGAATAAAAAAAATTATGGGTTAAAGCCTAGATATTTCAGCAACATCTCATTAAATGTAATATTCTAATTGCTTTCTGTTGAATACCAATAAGCATAAATTTCGTGTATATAGAAAGCCTTAGAAAACAAGTGCGGTGGTGCGGAGATTAGTGACACTGCTCCAAGATCCCAAAAGAAATATTTTCATCCATTCTAAGTTTTTCCATCCATGACTTACCAGTTGAACATGCTCTAAGCAATTGGATTGTTGAATTAAACTTGGCTCATTGTTAATTATAATAGAAGTTTACTTCGCTATTAACCTACAGTATAAAATATTCTTGAAAATGTGGCCAGGATACAACCCCAGCCAGGATAGAATTCTAGTGTCATTCTCCACACCCAGTTGGGCTTTAAAACAGGATTTAGTAGTGAAACCGCACTTCTTGAAGTAACTGATAATATTTTTTCTGTCAGAAATTACAAAATAGAGTACAATTAGGAAATTACAGCAGAAATGTTACCCAAATGTTCACATAATTCGTTGTGCAAAGCCCAGAAGTGCATTTTGAACAACTTCGGAAGTGAGATGTTGCATTAAATTAAATTTGGTACATTACATTCATAGCTTACTGCATGCTGTGTTTGTGTGCTCAGTTTGCAGTGATCTGAAAGGATCCCTGTTAGATATATGAATATTATTCTTACTCAGGTTGATGCATTATATAAATCTCTTTTGGTTATGTTAGGTGCCCAGAAGAGTTTTAGCTTGTCGCATTCTCTGAAGATTCACCAGATGGTAGGATTATCTTTGCTCTATTTCACTTTTTAGTTTTTTCAGTAGTGTACTGCTTCTTATCCCGTAGAAGGGTTCAAGTCAGTACGCCTGATGATGGCCTATAGCCGAAACCCGTTGTAATAATAATAAAGTACAGGATCGGATAGAACTCATATCCTGTTTTTTTCTTATGCATAACATCATTAAACTTTTGTGTTATCTAGAGACTATTCGGTTCAATTATATTTCACTTCTTTAACGGCATTGTATAAGTGTTGCTGAAAATGTGTCGAATAATTGTAAAATATTTGTGCACCGCTTTATTAAGATCTAACAAATAGACACATGTCAAGTATACAAGGTATCGCAAGGACCGTATTAAGTATATGTATTCATTTCTTCCGGACAATTGTATATATTCACAGATTCCTATTTTCAAAAGCAACATCCAATTTTCGGATAAATAAACTAGTGCAGCACGGAACGATCGAACATCCTGCGTGTTTGACATTCCAAGTAGAAAACTTAGTTACCAACAAAGCGTAGACGTACATAGCGACTATACCTACTTTTAAAATTATTAGAACATCAACTAAAGTTGATTTGTACAACTCATGAATCGTAAGTTTTTTGCACTTGGATATTCACCTTCTTAAGTCTGCCGCCGTTAAGATACATATTTTAATTGACCTGAGGTCCCGTTATAATTCGCGTAATTACGCCCCTGGCAAAAACGCATTTTTTTTTTCTATCTAATATAAACGCACATTTCCTGATGTCGTCGACGGAGCTCGGAGCAATTCCAGACCTCGCGATTTACAGATTCCTCGTGTCCTTTCGTCTCTTTGTGATCCTAGCAAACCGGAATTTGTAGGAAGTTGCCTTTTAGATGTTGCGAACGAGAAATCTAAATGTTTAATCCTTGGGTATTTTACATTTAAAAGGGCATTATATCACGTATCGTATTCGCCGATATTAAAAGGAAGTTGAGGAATGTCCGATATTAACGGGTCTCTAAAATAAACTTTGCCAAACTGAAAAAGTCAAATCATAAGATAAAATATAATTTAGTACGATTCTGCTTTCCCTTATCTTTCAAAGTCTAGTTCATTCACGTCTACATAAATATGCGATGAATTAAATCGAAGACGTTTTTGAAAAGATATTTGAACATTTTTGAGACTTAATCAGTTTACTAATACTGCTCGAGCCATTCATGGTAAAAACGCATAGAAATACCTCAAGAATTTGAATTGAATTGAATTGAGTTTGAATCCTCAGTTTGATGGCATGGAATGCATGTTTATGTAGATCTGGACAACATTTTAATTAAATTCATATATCTTTGTTATTATTTCTCCTTTTTTTATTTTATTTTAAACATATTTCTGAAAGATTTTCTGCTATATATTTTTTCAGCGACCCTATTTATTTCAATTTTAAATAAAATTTGACATATTCAAATACCTTGTGTTATTATCCTGTTGATCGTTTTATGCTTACACACGCATTTGCATTCTATTTTTATTGTGCAACAAACCAGTAACCGCAGTTCTGATATAATGTTTTCAACCTATTGTTTAATGATATGCTAAGACACATAATAATTTGATTATAACAGATATTATTGCAAGCTTGCGCATTAATCATTGTAAATATAGCAATTGAGAAATTTTTTAGAATAATGCTTTGAATTAAAAAAAATGGTGTAGAATAAAATTGGTTTGTGTGAACTATGTGTTGGCTTAGGATTAGGAAAGAATGCGAACTCAGTTATCGTAAAACACTTGCAATGTGTATGTATCACTAATCAAACATTTATTTATTAAATCGTGTTTTTATTACCATATAGCTGTTTCAGAGATATTTGCAATATGATTAGAATGAAAAATACATAAATTTATGTATTTTCTAATCTATTTTCCTACTTTCTTTAAAATATAAATTCGTCCACATGTTTGAAAATTTCCGGCAACAGCTTTACAAGATGGCAGCTAGGCTTGAAGGTCATTCAAAACGAACCACAAAAGAACAAAGGATTTTGCGAGCTTGTCCGTACTCATAGTATACGTGGTATTGCATCAGAGTACAAAAACAAGAACAACTGAATTATGAAAGTATACTAATTAGATATTCCTAAACTTTGCCATATATGATTTACTAAATTTTTGCTTTTTATTTCATATGAGGTAGGCAAATGTATTTATAGATAGCATGTACTCTTCGTTATGTATTTTTCTTACACAGATCTTCCACAGATCCTGACTTCCGTTGCATTTACATATCAAAAACAAGTGTTTAAGAGAGTAATTTGTTTTAACTGCGGATACATTCACTTATTTTCAGGTGCGATAATTGAACAACATTTTTTTCTGCTGGAAAACTAATTTCAAAGTTGTAACAGAAAATACTAACGAAAATATTATATTTCAGCTGAAACGTCTTTTTACCGCTCAGCCCCAAATTGATCCAATAAATTATCCATATTGTTATTACTGAAATTTCCATGGCAATAAGAAGTCTTTTGATTTGGTAGGTCAAGCTTATAATCAGCAATTATTGAACCATGATCTGAGATGACCACCAATTTTTAGAAGGAAAATTACTAAACACAACTGTTGCAAGTCATAACATCATATTTTCAACAGTTAGTGTAAGATTCGATTTTGCGTTAAAATTTATATTAAATTCACCGTATGCATTCATATAACCATATTTTACAGTTTTATTGATTGTTTGAATGACCAAATAATCAATAAAACAATAATTCATATCACCCATAGGCGAACGATAGAGATAAGTAATTAATATTTTCTTAAGATCATATACAACTTCGTACATAATTTCTACCTTTCTTGGAATTAATTTAGCTCTACGAGTACGTAAGTTAATTCTATTTCTTCAAATTTCTTCATTATTTTCCTCCATTCAGTTCGATTTTCTGTTTGTTACCCCCGCTGTTCTCAGGTCTGTGAAATCGGTATATGCTGAGCTAAATATGCTACCACTTTTATAATCACATTAGAAGTGTGTTGTTACATTCACTGCAATAAGCACTAACATAACTTCAAACCAACTCCACATTACATTCACTTAGCATTAGATCAACGTATGAATAATATGGGAATACAAGCTCTATAATAAAGGTACTTCTCTAGTAGATTCCTTTACTACAAGTAAACTATTCGGATACATTCTTCTCCTGTATTTGAAACAACATTTCTATTGAAACAGCTGCTCGCAATTTATGTTCAGTTAATTTTTATTTATATTTAGTATACATGATGATTACTTCTTAGTTTTACAAGATGTACAAATATTTTAGTTGATAATGAATGGAACAAATTATTCCATATAGTTGAATGTTAAATTTTATTTACTGCATTTTATAATTAAATTGCTTGCGCTACCGGTTTCGGCGTAAGTGCCGTCTTCAGGCAGTTGCTTGATTATTATGAAATGCAATAGTCAAAATAAGAAACTAGAACTGCTTTTTGCCTTCATTATCAACTATCAGATCACCTATTATGAACGTAAGATCGCCACAAAAAAAAAAAAATTTAGTTTTTACTTTCTATAGGCATAGAATTTTATTTTATTTTAAGTTTTATTTGACGTTATTATTATTCTCCTTTGAAACTCATAGTATTAAAATGTTGTATTATGATTATTTATTGATTTGTTTTGACTTTTTGCCTGACAATCGACCGTTCTCATTTTGATTTTAATATTGGTAACAATTCAATATCTATCTGTTCGATTTAAATGTATTCCTAAAATATATTTGTTTACTTGTTAATTCGGCTTAGTTTTTAAATTTTAGTAGGTAGCTATGTTCTTCTGGTGCTTCACCATATCTTGCTAGCCTCTTTATACTCTAATTTAAATAAGTGTTTATTTTCTTATTGTCTCCTTGCCATAGTAGTTCTTCTGAGCAAGTGAATAAACTGTTGGCGGAATATTAAGAATGGACAAAGTAGTGCTAATTGATGGTGGTAACTTTTGAAAATTATTATTATTTATCTTTTAAACACGTAAGCGGTAATGTTAAATACCTGCTCTTTGAACTAGTTAATTTGGGATAATTTTAGGATGTCATCCATACCATCCTTCTCATATTCCAGTATACATGTATACAAGCATGTAAGGCGTTTTGGCAGTGTCGTCGCGTGCTGGGTAAGACTTGGGAGCTCTCCCGAAAATTACCTTGTGGCTGTACACTGCCTTAATTAGGCCCATGCTAACTTATGGTGCCCTCGTCTGGTGGTCAAGGGTGAGACTACTCTCAATACCCTAATAAATCAGTGGACCACTACTCTACACGAGGAGAGATGGGCATCCATAACCACCCGCTGTCAGGCACGCAAAGGCATACCCAGGCTGTCGTCTAGGACCGCGAGATACTGTCTGCAGCTTTTCTCGCAGTAACTACGTCAAGTTGTAGGGTATGACTGATCACTGCAACTTAATAAACACATGCACGCGCATAGGACTGAGCTAGCAGCCCCTGTGTGGCATGTTACCCAGAGGACGAGACGCAGACACATCTTATGTGACTGTCCGGCGCTTGCCTAACTTAGAGGTTCCATCCTGGGGGAGTTCTGGTCCGGTATGTCCAGCTTTGGCGTCACCTCACATGGTACACTGCTGGAGTTCATTCTTTGCTTGGGTTGACTCGAGTAGGCTGTGGGTGAGTGAGGGAAGGTAGCACAATGGGCTAAGTGCGCGTGGCTAGCCACCCTTCCCAATCAACAATCCAGAATCTAGAATCCAGTATACATACCATTCTTTTATGTATTATGCTTTTTTTCCACTATTTTTATATGGAGAATTTGCAAATATTCGTTAAGATATGTAAATATATTCGAGATTTGCTGTGGGTATATATGTAGCTTTGAGGAAACCATATACAGCCTAGAGTTCACTACAACAATTACTCTGTAAAGGGTGTCAGTATTTTGGAATGATTAGTATGTATAATGGGTAAAAAGGCATGATATGTCAGAAGGCTCCCACGGCCAAAACTGTACTAGTGGTAGAGAAAAATAGTCTTAGCGATGTAATTTTGAAATGCGACAATTGATTCTTTAGCAAAACTATAACCACAATGTTGTTAGTATTATATAATTAACGTAAATAGCCAATGCTTCCTTTGTTACAATTTAGAGATTAAGAGATTAGTCTAATTTTATATTCATTGATAAAAACAGGATGTGATTACATAGGCTTGCATGAAGGAAGAAAGGTTTAAATAAGAACTGAAAACCAAGCAAAAGCTATATTTAATCGCGACAGTTAGACGTAGCCAATCAGACTACCGATCGAATGTTAGTAAGAAAACCGGAAGCGACACACATTTATATTCAGGATCATTAGTAGTTATTACCATGTAGAGATCGGTGACTGTGTTTTCTGTAGCGGTCAAAGTGAAATTAATTGACTGTATTGCCGTTAAAACTCTTGTCGCAAGCCAATTAATTTGGATCATTTATTGGGTGTACTTGTTTTGAATAATAGCTAATAAAACTGTTTATTGCGATCGTAGCGAGTTATGATAGGATTATCTGCTCCTTTTTTTTCAATTTCTTCATTACTCATGCATATAGGTTTAAAAGTTCTGTTTAATTTACTAAAATATTAATTAAAAATATACTTACTCAATTTTTGTTAATTAAAGAATAATTTATAAGCCCAATGAACATAGGATATAGTTCTTGATTCCTGTTAAGTTAGTTCTATTGGTGTTAGTTACAACTTTATAAATAAAAAAAAAGTTTTTCTTGAGCCATTTACATATAAATAATATTTTTGCGAAATTATCTGTTCGCAATTATCTACTGATCGAAACTTATATCTTCTCTAGAAAGAGCAAATATAAAATTTCGGTTTCTATCAACCCACATTTTGGTTTATAAATTGCTCAATAATATATTGGCGAGTAAGATTTCAGGTCACATTGAAAATTTTTGAACTATCATTCACGGTGTAGTGTACTTTATATGTCATAATGCTTTTAGGTCCTATTGTTGTGGTAAGGATTGTAATGTTGATAAAAGATAGCCTGATAAGAGCCTTTGTGCTGTGCAAAAGGTCTACCAATGCTATAAGAAAACTGGGTCGTTAACTAGAAGATCAGGATCTGTGCGAAACCACCCAAAAGATGATCGTTTTTTTTTTGATGTACAGAAGTTTACGGAAGAGAACAACTTCTGGAGTTTTGCTACGACGTCAACTCAAAGAAGTTAGAGATGTAATTCTAAGTGAATGGACCGTTAGCAGAAAGCTTCGTGTTGCTGGATTGTTTTGTTGAAGGATTGTCACAGCTCCAGCATTGCAACGCTGGTATCACGTCGCAAGATCACACAGACTTTGGACTTTGGAGCTTTAATTCCCTAACCTTCCAGATGTTGGATCATGAAAGGAACTAGTTTGGCTGAGAACGGGAAGTTAAATTTATTGAATTTTGATTAGTCAGATTGTATTAATTAACCCACTGTGCGAAATATTCGAAGGTATATACCAGCCCAAGAACTCAGAGAGTTGCTATTGCATGAATGTGATAAAATCGATCAAAATGTGACAGTTAACTTAATTGAAAGTATGCCTCGTCGAGTTCAAGAGGCCATTAACGCAAAATAAGGACATACAGGGTAGTAGACAAGTTTTTTTTAATATTTTTTCGTTGCATTTTAGTCCTAAGAATAATAAATTGAACCTTGTTTAAAATGTAAATTTGTTGCAACAAATTTATATTTGTTGCTCCTTCTGAATATGACCATGAAACCAACCTAATAAACCATGAAACGAAATCATGAAATAAAAGATATATTTAGCGATTCAACATTAATTGTTTATTTTGATCTACAAAATATAGTACAATAGTTTACAATTTACAAATATAAGGTTAAAACAGAAACTTCCAAAAATAATTCATAATTTCAACGTGATCTCAATTTTTTGCTCGTCAGTGTAGAGTGAATACACCTGTGAATGAACATTTAGTGCATTTGGTTGAAAATTATATTAATTATAATCAGATTACGAAGATACAGTACACAGTCTTATATCACATTGATTTTTTAAAATATAAAAGCGTAAATTTGATAAAAACGACTATTTATTTGTAATTCAACTATTTATAACAAAATGTAAAAACTCCAATAAATGAACATTAAATTACAAAAACCCAAACCACTCGTCAGTTATACGTCAGTTACCCGTTGCCTCTCCACATTGGCGGTTAATTCACAAAAATTAAGGGCCACTTAAGGTTGTGATAACAGTTCCTAAGAAATATTTATCTGGCAAGTAATAGCTAAATATTTGATAACTATGTCTGCCATGTAGAAAACTTATATCGAGTATGGAAAGTTATAGTAGTGAAATAGGAGAACCGCCATCTTCACTGCAATTTCTGTAGTTGTAGAATATGTTTAACGTATTTGCTACTACAGGCCAGAAAACTTTTGTTATTTATGTTTAGAACATCCTGATGTGATGATTTACAGTTTTGTAATACAATTTTGACGTAAATCTACTACTGCTTTATCTGTAACTGTACCGATTTTGTATAAAATAAATAGTTTCTTTAAAAAAAAAGTGCTTGATATCATATATCCAAAAAATATATTTTTGCTGTTAAGGTAATTTATTTGAATAGAAGATATTTTTAACTGTAATTTTCCAAATTGTAGGAAATGTTAAGTTTTCCTGAGAGATATTAATATTTTTCTTAGTAATATTACAATGTTAAAGTTTTTCTTCTAAGAAACAGAAATTTTTCCATTAATATTCACGTAAAACCTTTGTACATTTACATTTACATTTTGAATGTGGAAATTTATCCAAAAGTGATTTTTATCTAGAAAAATTACCTAAATTTTTTAGTGTGTGGGTGTGTTTAACAAATAATGGTGGATTAATTCCAACCTGCATGCAAGTTGTTTCGGATATTCTATGTTCAAATTGTAGCAGAGTGCGTAACATACTTTAGATATTGGTGGTATTAATTCATATTTTCTAATATGAATTAAACTACCTACTAATAATCAGTATAATAACAAGAAATGGGCGAACGCCATGTCATTTCTGCCTACGTCTGACCGGAATATTCTACGTTAACGCATGCGCACCTTACTTAGTTCCTTATCCCTTGAAAATGACTATATTTATGACTGTAATTTTCAAAATTGTAAGAAATTTTAGGTTTTTTCTTAAGAACGTTAATATTTTTCTTGGTAAATATTAAAATGGTAGAGATTTTTTTCTAAGAAACAGAAATGTTCCTATAATGTTTATGTAAAATACTTGTCTTAGCGGAAAAATTCTAACATTTTGACATTTTCCTTAAGTTTCTGTACATTTACCCCTATTCAGTGCGGAAAATTATCAAAAATAGTGATCTTTACTAAAAAAAATTACTTAATTTTTTTAGCTTGTAAAAGCATTGATAAATAAAACGAGTAACTTAAAGTAAATTTAAACTACTGACGATAGGTATAGCAAATGTCATAGCAAATCGCTATAGAATTTAATCTACGCCCAATAACATAACAGTATATAAAGTACTCTATTTGAAAAAATTAAGTTTTGCAACTTTCAAAATTCTTTTTTTTATATAAATGATTTAGAATATCCTTTGAAAAAAACCTTCAGCTGAAACGTTCATTTATTAGCATTTGGATTGTACAAAAAAGAATCAGGTCAATTCGTTTGAGTTATTGAAATAAAAAAGGAACATCAATACGTGAAGGACTGGTACTGGTCGAATTTTAATTTTTCAGAGTACCTACAAGCTTTTTATTTTCTTAGAAACGATCCAAAAGATAAGGTAATGATTTGGATATTGGTGGGTGCAGGTTTTTTTGGGATTTTCCGGGTTTTAATCATAAAATGACCACCTTTTGAATTCCCATTTCCTAGTTTATTAGCTTGTAGCAATTATACGGTATTTTCAAAATTAATTCAAGGTATCTACCTTTTGCTGTCAAAATGATGCACAAGTAGGGAGATTTAATTAAGAAGAAGAGTCTGGGAATGCATTTATTAAAATTCTCTAACTGGTGCGAAATGCCTTAACCTTTTAGATGCCACACTATATATAAGAGATGTTCAGTACAACAGTTGACTGTTATCTCAGCAAATTAATGTCGCTAGCTTTTCTGAGAAAGATGGGAAATCTGTAAATTCTATATAAGTATTTCAATATTTTATTCTGTAATTTATTTTATTAAGTAATTTTATATTTTAACATGTTTCTCCAAAATTAAATTGATCCTTCGAATGTTTGTAACATCGACCATTACTGTCATTCTGATGGAGCAATAACAAACCTGCGGAAGTTTGACTAAACAGTAATTTGAGTTTAATTGGTTTTACACCGTTTTTACCGGCTAACGTTGCTGAACGTCAACGTTGTATGGTCACGCACTTCTTGTCCAAATAAGTTTTACTGTATTAAATAATATGCAATGTGTCATTATGTGCCATGTATTTTCTATTTGTCACTACTAGTGTACAGTTTCTATTTAGCGATTTTATGCACTGTATAAACTAGATTAGATCTTGACTGGCTTATTTTCCGTTGCAGAAATTGAATATTTTCATAACCAGAACCGTGCTCGGCCGGTTTAATGCCCGGGGCAATCAGGTCATCAGCCTCTTCTTTTCTCCTACATAACACCGCCTTCTAGTTTACGGCGAATAAACAAAATTCCATTCAACATCCGCAGGAAATAATTTTTGCAGAAAAAAAGGATATACTTTTTGCAAGTCTACGCGACTGATATTCATATTTGTTGTGCCGTTGCAAAAGTTCTATATCGAAGCTGCTTTCGAAAGTAAATCATTTACGTGATTATCTGTCAAGCTTCTAAACATGTAGATACACTTTCTCCATAAAAGTATGTGAAAATACATGCAGATATACATCACGATACTTACGAATTAGAAAAGATATCGGTAGGAGGAACAATGCTATTGCAAACCCACTCTGGGTTGGTTATATTTCGTATAGGAGTAGTAAAGCGCGGATATTTTTCACCAATTGTTATTGTAATAATAAATGTAGTATAACTAATTAAAAATGAAAGCGAAAGTCTTAATTGAATGGGAACAAACAGTTCAATTTTTGGATATTTATATAATATAATATAAGTTCTTATTACTAAATTTATTATGAAAATAGGAGAGCATGAATATGAAGAAGTAAAATAATTCAAATATCTAGGAGTCATTATAAACAACAGAAACGAAAAAAGTATGGAAATTATGCATCGAATTCAATCCCGATATAAAGCGTATTACAAATATAGAGATATCATGAAGAATAGAATTATAAGCAAGAGGACGAAACTAAGGGTACATAAAACTGCAATAAGACCGGTAGTAGTTTCCGCAGCTGAAGCAATGTGTTTAACGAATAAGGAAGAAGAACAGTTAAAAGGGTTTGAACGAAAAATAATTAGAAAAAATTTTGGGCTTAAGAAAGAAGATGACGAACAGTAGAGAAGACTGATGAACTTTGAGATAGAGAATATTCTAGAGGAAGAAAATATAGTAAAATAATAAAATCAAAGCGAATACGATGGTATAGACACGTAAATAGAAAGAGTAAAGGGACAATAATACGAAAGATAATGGATTGGAAACCTAAGGATTCAAGGTCCAGGGGAAGACCAAAACGCAGATGAGAAGATCAAGTAGTGAGTGATATAAAAAAGATGGGTGTAACCGGATGGAGAGACAGGATGAAGAACCGGAAGGAATGGAAAAAAGTGCGCGGATGAAGCAAAGATACTAAGAAGAATGAAAGGCGGAGTGATCCACCGCTTTAATACCGAAGAGTTTCAAGAGCTTTTATGAGCGGTTTCAGTTCCGAAAGGAACGTAGAGCCTAATACACCTGTGACAATATCCTATACACAATGCAAAATGCAACCACACCGTTTAAAAATTACCATGAATTTTCAGTTACCACCATTTACCGCAACTAACCGTCACCAACCGTATGGTTGATTTTTTAAACATAGTATTAATGGTTTCTTCAAGCTTTTGCTCTTTATTATTAGATATGGATATGTCATTGCACTACATTCATATGTATTCTATATTTGTTCTTGTATCGACCTACTTTGTGCTTTTTAATTTACTAACACATAGGCATTAATTTTTACATTGTGTTCTGTAAGTAGATTTGTAAATCTCTGTAATTTCGATAAATTCAAAATTATACAGGGTATATCAAATAAAAAAGTAAATTTTGCTTGGGTGTTAACGACATATAAAGCACAAACCCGTCGAAATCGGATTTCATCATTAAAAAAAAAAAAAGTAAAATTTAGAGCCAAAAATTCTTTAGTCCGAGCCTGATGCAAGGAAACGACATGTTGAGCACCCGCTAAACGTGGTATTACGTATAAATACATTGCATTCATTCAGTATTATTCTTAATGGTATGCCGTAAGTTCATTTAACGTCATTCTGAATAAATAAAGGCCAATCGGCAGTGTGCCCTTCTAAAAATAGCAAAGCTGAGGCATTTTAAATTTCTTCTTTTTATAAAATAAACATTCATTATTTGTTAAGAGCATTCTACGCAAGTTTACAAAGTATTATTTTTAATATCCTGATAAGACGTTCGAGTTTCACCGCATATGCGACTTCAGTAGTTACAAAAAAACGTAAATATTTTTCTTTTGCTTTATCGAATCGAGAGTTAGTTGTTAATAAACGGTACCACATGAATCTGAGTTATTCTTTTGGATTTATTTAATCAAATAACGCAAAATGAATTGAATCGAATTACACAGAAATAAATGTAGATGCAGAAAATTTGCAAACACGCCATTTTATTATGATGTCGCGCGAAAATGAATCTATACATTCCCGCGCTTTTGCCGATGAATCGAGCTTCGATTTTCTTTATATGAAATCACGATGGTCCTGAAAAGGATCGTTTTTTTCGAAACGGGAAGAATTGTGTGAAAATGTTCGAAGTGGTTTACACTCCAAGCGGCGATCCACACAAACCTAACAGCGGTAATGGCTGAATGATAGTGGTATGTGGGGTATACTCGGGACAGCATCTAGGTTGGGCACAGGTGCGGCTCTAGCCCACGGCATTTACAAAATGTTTTTTTTCTCGTTAATGCTTACAGATAGACCCCTGTGCATTAAGACTTTTTGATCGTATATGATTACAGCTGCTATATATTATTATATTTACCTCTATATCTGATACATCCTGTATATCATGGTCCTATTTTGTAAGAACTCTTACTTCAGCCATTTACAATATTCCTGCTTACATTTTTTTTTACTTTTTCATGATACTTTTCGAGAGTATTTCATATCAATCTATTTGTAACCTCATCAGTTACCAAAATTTGCGGAAAAATCTAGCGGAGCAATTTGAAAACTAACAGAT
The DNA here is from genome assembly GCA_004143645.1 of Protaetia brevitarsis. Classification (NCBI taxonomy): domain Eukaryota; kingdom Metazoa; phylum Arthropoda; class Insecta; order Coleoptera; family Scarabaeidae; genus Protaetia; species Protaetia brevitarsis. The sequence continues at coordinate 1,786,615 of RXPK01000195.1, read as the reverse complement.
GGGGAATGCTACAATTGCAGAATTGTATCTACAATCTTAATTCCAGTGAATTTTGTTACAATTTTTTTTATCTCCATTAGTTTTGAGTAAATATACGGCAGAAAGTTGTGAAACGCCCTGTACACAATTATACATACACGAAGCGGTAGTATTTAATGTCTGCATGAATAATGTTATTCAAACGAACCTTCGAATGCAACAACCGGCGCGCAGTTACTTACTTACATGCCCACAGTCCATGTGTATAGCATGTAAAAAAGGGGAACAAGCAATTGTGCGCTCATATTAAACTCTAAAATTGCCACTTCATATTTTCTTTCATTTAATGTAAATGAAGTTTCTAGTAGTACCTATCTCTTTATCTTTCTATTATGTTAGAGTTATCCATTCAGAAACGTGTGTTAGGTCAACGACCCAACCCAACGCTTCCCATTTATTATGTTTTGCATTTCAGTAATAATTGAATTAATAATTTATCGCACCAGATTACAATTTCGCGACGGGAACAGTGATGGATCATGCGTTGATTATGTGTCTCGATACCATTTGCGGCTGTAAATTTTCTAGACTGGTTGTTAAACAATGCAATTAGCAATCTCCTAATGAGCGTTTAATTAAAAGTATTTTAACACGTCAAGACAATTTATTTTGCGATATTTTTCTAATTTTTTTACTTCTATGAGGTAAATGTGAGAAGTATAGGAACCACATACTTTCGTAATGTATTGGGTGAGTTTAATAATGCCACTTTAAAGCTTTAAAATTACTTTAAATTAGGGTTCCCATAAATAATACATAACTTTTGCTAAAGTGCTAAAGTAACATGTATAAAGAAGCCGGTCCTTCATATATATATTAAATTAAATAAATTAAATATCTGAAAATAGTAACAGAATCAGTGTTCAAGGCTTTATTGGAGTCACCCAATTTCCTATTATAAATCCTTAGTTTACTCAAAACTAAGGAGTAATAAAGCCGCTTCACGATGCAAAGGTAATTTTATCCCATAATTTCGAAACGTTTAGAAAATAGTTTTCTTGAAATCATTATTGACATATAATGCATTCTAATCAATCAACTGTTGTAATGATAATTTAATATTTTACAATTCTATTCATTTAATTTCAATATCACCTTCAAACATGTCACTTTCTTCTTCATACTGTATTTGTATACTCTGCGTTGGAATTTGATGAAAGTGTGTATTTCTCTTTCCAACAAGATTGCTTTTGAATAATTGCCTTATTGGTAACTTACGACTAAAATGTATTCGGAAAAACTGCAGCGCTGACGTAGTCTCCCATTTTACCCATTAAGTTATATCAGCCATTCCAGTATCCTAGTAGTCTGTACTAATCTGTACAGGTCTCTGTCTGGTTGATTGAAGTAATCTTCTGGGCTTATCTCTGGTTTACCAAAATTGCCTGTGTTCTTGCGTCCAGAGCCTCGCATTCACACAGAATGTGGTAAGCATTCTGTGCCATCCCATTACAGAGTCTGCAGTTGGTATCTCCAGTGCTAGTACCAATTTTCTGTAGGTATCCCTTTAGTCCCACAGTGGTTTGCAAGGAGATCTGTTGGTGCGAAAATGATTCCTACTAAGCTGCAGCAGTTCTTCAGTCTGTCTTCTTTAATGGTTTCCAATGAAAGCCTTTCCATGAATTTACCTGGTTATTTTATCCTCATGGTCTTCGTTTTTTTCTTTTACCTGCTCTCGTACTGTGTTTTTAAACACTTCCAGAACAGATTCCGGGCCTATATAAGCAGTCCATGATTCCTTTCCTTGCTAACTCATCGGCTTTTTCATTTCCTTCGATTGCCGAATGTTTGGGCACGTACACCAAAGCGATTTTATTGCGGTCTAGCAAGCTATTCATTTCTCAAAACAATCCTAAATCAGTTTCCATTGCAATTTGGAGTTCACTAATGCCCTCATTATCGTCTGGTTCTCTGTTGCAATATAAATCAGCTTGTTTTTATAAGCCGTCTGATTGATGTCACTTGCACAATGCAATATGCCTCTGCCTGGAAGACAGTGGCATATTTTCCTAGTAGAAGGGTGATCATTGTGTTTCCCATTTTACTATAGATACCAAATGCAGTTCCAGTTCTCGGTTTTTTTGACCCGCCTGCAAAACAAGTTAATTCTCCGAACCTGTCTCTATAGCTGGATTGATTCCAATTCCAAGGTTATCTATAAATCTCTAGGTATCCATAATATTTGCTTACAGACTTACATATGTATAATCTTACAGACGCTACACATATAAGTCTTCCGAGACTTCCGAGAAGCCTACATCAAACATGCTAATTTCACATACAAACACAGGTGACTAATATTAAGATTTCAAATAATTTTAACGTACTTAAAATAAATATTATTTACATTTTCTTATATCAAAAAAGCACGCGCTAAAAGGAACATCACATTAAAAGTAAATTCATTAGTTTGTTATATCTAACACCAACGATTCTTATCATTTAATATAAAGAAATTTCAGGATGTTTCCTATAGAATTCACGTTTTTTTCCATTAAAATAATAACTATTGATTATACAAAATGTTAATAAATAAATTTTCAATTTATGCACATTACCGTGTTTATTTATGCTAATCACGAATACAATCTGGGTACTGGTGATGTGTAGAACCGGCAATGATATACGCGGTGGCGATATGGACAGACGCGTATGAAATTAAATAAAAAGAATAATCGCAACACAAAGATTATTAACATTTAGGGCTGTGAACGCATATTTATCTATTTCTCCCGATGCGGCGTGCGTTATTTCGGGTATATTATCAACAGATTTCCGTTTGAGGGAACTTTCGTAGGGACCCGAATAAAATAGAGTTTTAGGCGTGTAATTGTAGTAACGGAAATTAACTTAGAACCGAACAATTTAAAGGCATAGATATAAAGGGCCGAATTTATCTCTCGAAATTAATTTTTAGGCAGTTTTGGAGAGGGTTTAGTAATTTTCATGGATGGGTCGAAGGGTGAGGGTGGTACGGGAGCGCATTTTGTTGTTTATAATAGGGGTATTGAAATATATAATCAAAACTAAGATTAGGAGATCATTGCAATAATTTTAAGGGAGAATCGGTTGTAAAAAATTAAGTAGTACGTTATATTAGGCGCGAGCGGTAAGTTGAACGATACAACAGGTTTGTTATTAGATACGTGAGGAGCGTGTAAAACTTTTTCGGACTAGGGCTCACGTGGGTACAATCGGTAAGGAGAGGGCGCATCAATTAGCGAAAGAGGCGGTGTCTAGGGGGAACAGCCGGATAATTAGGTATGGGTTAAGTAGGGGGGTAGAGTTAATAACAGGATACGGTAATTTTAAATCATATTTTTGCAGAATTTGAAGGGTTAATGATTCACATTTTACATGTGGTGGGATAGATACAGTGAGACATATTTTATTTGACTCACTAATGAGTGGCGATCTCGTACGGAAGTCTGGGTATTACCTAAGAGGTTAAATTAGCAGCGACGCAAAACAGATATTAGAAATGGTGGGAATTTTTGGTAATGCTGCCAAAAATTAGATGAGTTATGGGATGATATTCAGAATTTGAATAGTATGAATATTTCATACTGTTTAGTGATCTGAATGTGCATATTGTTACTATTGAAAACAATAAACAAACCTTTAAATTTATAAAAATCACATTTATTTTTTATTTTCTCTGACAACTCTCAATGTTCTTTAAATATGGTGGTATAAAAATTTCCACTGATTAGTGCTTCAGCCTGACAAAACGGCTGTAATAACTATATCCGGTGACATCTTCGACATCCCTCAAGTTTGCTTCTTGTTGATGAAATCAACAAAAAGAAAAAAACATAAAGTTTATAAAAGTCTCACTTAATTTAGAAACCAACGTTGGATGTAGATAGATAGATAGATTCTTTATTGTCGCAAGCTTAGAAAGTAGCTGAACACTGCCATAATGCATAATAAAAAAATATAGTAGATACACACATTACACAAATATGTAAATAAGTATGTAAAGAGAACAATACTTAGATAAATTTCTTACATAATAAGTTATATTTATGCTAATGAGATTGCGCAAGATGTGCCACAAATTCGTCCACGGACTAAAATGCATTGGATGCAAGTATATGTTTTATTATTCGCTTGAATCTATTTCTGTTAGGGTTTTTCACATGTTAGGGTAACATATTAAAAAGTTTAATACCTGCAGACGATGGAGATTGCTTAGAAATATTCAATTTGTTTAAATTTAATTTAAAATCACCTTTACCTCTCTCGTATCGTATGAATGCAGGTTCCCATTTTTAGTTGTTTTTATTATCAAATATATAAAGAAGAAGGTTTAATATATAAATGCAAGGAACCGGATCTATTTTATATTTGAAGACACGAGTGGATGAAGGTGTTATGTTACAAAATCAAACTTTTCAGAAATAGAGTTTTTTTATGTATTTTTTCTCAAAAGTAGTGTAATATAACCCCTTCATACATTCACAAGACTCGAGTGTTCTTGAATTTCTGGAATTTTCGATGGTGTTATGTAAAAGATGGGTACAAAACGCCTTGATTCATGTAAAAAAGCAATTTAAAATGCGACATAGCACCTTCATCCACTCGTATCTTCATTTAATAAAATAAGGACGGTATGACTGATAAGTACCGATCCTAGATATACCTCTAATAATCCGCTTAACCGCTTGATCATCTGATAGTATAACAGAAAACTGCTACAAATAAACTGCTGAAAGTAATATTGATATTAATTACCTACTACGAACTGCTAACGGTCTAAAATAGCAAGTTGCTCCTAGCAACCCATCCCTAGAAACTATTACTTATCTAAGAGCATCAATGTTCATATTTCATTAGACTTAAACGACAAATAAAATAAAAAATAATGTATATTTAAATTTTATCCTAATTCACACCAATATCTATTTATTAGTATTCAGGAAGATCTTGGATTGAAGAATTAGATTTAAGCCGAGAACTTTTTTCCTTGTATTTGCTGTAGAGATTATAAGATAATAATGAAATATTACGGACACACCTGTTTGCTATCTATCTGAAGTTGAATAAATTAAACAAATTTCCTCTTTAGATACAACGTGCGGTGTGACCGTACCCGCATTCGGATGTGCTAATTTTCAAATAACTGTGTACTCGTATGATTATGTATCCATGTCTGTGTCTATTTTTATTCCCAATGTATGTATATATAATAGTAGAATCGATACTTTTCGTAAAACATGGAAAGGCGAAACGGTCTTGGATGTTCCTCTTAACAGTTAGTTGTTAAATGTGTAATAAGCCTTCCGTTTACTGCCTTCCGTTGCAGAACGGGGAACTAACGGGCCTCCCAACATCACTGAACCATATGCTCCCTATTTCTGCTAAATTACTCGATATTAACAATACGGTAAAACGCTTCTGAACGAGCCGATGGTTAATTCCTTGCACGAAGAAATATTTATAGAAACCGCAATTAGGGAAGCATAATGGGCGAAGAAAATGACAAAAATCAATTTCATACTCCAAGAGGCATGTTGGAGAATAATTTTCGATGTTTTACGTTCGCCCGCGTTGTATCGGATACGTTCTAATGTCATACGATGCGCAAGCCGGCGATAGACACCTATAAGCCATTCCAGGCGAATATCAACAATTTATTATGCATTTCAGTCGTGCTCCGCGCAACACTTAGCATTCCTGTCCGTACGCCAAGTTCATAATTAGCGGGAAATATATATTTACGGGCATCTATTTCACACCGGTTGGTATTTGAACGCGGTGAAATAATATCATAATACCATTCCACTTTAAAATATTTCAGTTGACAAGAAGTAGTAGAAATTACGAATTGATGGTTGGCTGACTGGCTAGATTAATAATATAGGTGACTACTACATCAACTTTCTATAATAAATTCTGGATTTGATATGAATTCAGAAGAACTAGAACCAAATAATGTTTAAGAAAAAGGAGAGAAAAACAGGGGTTTCATCATTGCCTAGTTCTTAAAAAAAAAAATAATATTTCTTTATTATTGTAATCAATCACTTTGTTATCGTTTTTCTAAATTTTCTTTTAGCCTTTGTTAACCCCTCGATTAATCAAGACTGGTGCATATGTCTGTATTTTCATATAAGCCACTCCAAAATGATGGTCCCGTTAGTTTTAATTCTCTAAAGTTTCTCGACTCCAAACTCCAAACAACCTGAAAGCTGAAGAATGACACCAAGACACTTCATTTCCTCTGAGAGCTTCATTCCTACTATTTGGACTTTTAACGGTTCAAGGCTATCTAAGACATTAGACCCTCCTCTTCGATCCATGCTTGCTCAACTTGCAGAGGTTCTGCATTTCTGCGCGAACTATGTTGTTGAATTTACTCAGCCTCAGAATGATAAGACGATCCGCATCATCCTTCATTGTCCAGCTTTACTACTAGCTCACTCACAACCAGGTTCCACAACAGAGGGGATAAGATTCCACTCTGCGAAGATCCTCTTTCGACCAGAGCTACCAGTGTTTCCCATAATGTTGTATAAACTGATCTCCCTTTGCCCATGCAGTATATTCACATGTAGCTTGTTTTATCGATCCTTTTATTCCCCGATTCTTTGCGGCTGAGCAGCTGTGAAAGTATTGTCAAATGCTCCCTTTACCTCGACGAATGTGCACAAAACTACTTCATTAGTTTGTAGAGCATGCTCTGTCCTCTGCATGAGCTGATGCAAGTCTCTGATGATTTTCCCGCTTGATACTCACGTTGTTCTTGATCTGGTATTTCTGCATCAATTGTATTTCAGTATTCGCCTCCAGACGGCACGGCTGTTGAAATTGAGGGGTCGTGGAGACTACCTCTTCAAAACTCACAAGAACAATAATTTGCTGACTATCAGTAACAAAGTCTGGGACTTCTTCCCAGATCTTGCTCCCAAAGTAAGGCTTTTGCCATGGTTTTCCTTTACTCTTTGGCGAATGTTAGAAGATAACTGAAGTCGTTCCATGAGCGCAAATTTAATATAACCGATTTACAGTAGACTCGCTGATTCTGTCAACTAATCACATTTTTGGTTGTTCACATATTGCTACTGTATAATATTTTTGTTATTAAAATCATAGGGAAATTATATTATTTCAATTGTTATGGAATCCATATAGTACTTAGAATAGGTAGCTTTGTGTAGTATTTTTAGGTAGAGCACAGGTTTAGGATGATTTGTAATTATTTAACTTTTCATAAATAAAGTATTCGCTTCCGTATTATACATACTGTAATCGTTAAAATTTAAGTATATGTAGTATAGGAAAGCTGAGGGTAGGAAAGAGCGCGCTACTTTGAAATAGAAACAGTATAACCGTGTCTCCTACCACATGCCTAATGCCCAAAATCGCTTCAACATCGGCATCGGCGCTTATTGCAAGGTCATTTTATGCATAGTATGAGATCGCTATACTAAAATTATAATTTGTCGACTACGGTATAAAGTTGCCTCCGTATTAGCGTTGATTTTGCGCCGAATTATCACAAAATGTTCCTAATAACGAACTTATTAACTAAATAATATCTAAAAATGATTCTGAATATGTTTCTCATATATTTTAGTTTTCTATTTGAATTTGTTCACTTTGATATTTTCCTAGAACAAATGAACTTTAGACAAATGAAAACGTTCTATAACAGCTAACTGATTTAAAACAATCCTTTCTTGAAATAATCTTGGCAATCATTAGATAATTTTGTCAAAAGTTGTAAGACTTAAAATTCTCGGATAAATTTTATTTATTTATTTATTTATTTATTTATTTATTTATTGCCCAACAGATTTCTATCCAATTACAGGATAATCTTAATCAATATATAATTAAACTTAAATCTACTTAACAACTAAGTAATCTAAACTTATATAACCCTCATATGTATAAGTAACACGTATACATCTTAACATCTAATCACAAATAACGTATACTACATGAGCACATATTTAACAACGTGGTAAGAGGTGAGAAATGTATATCAGTATCATTATGGGACAAAGAATTATACGTATTACATAATCGATACAGTGGAGATTTAATCATTATATTTGTTCTCGGTTTAGGACAATAAAACGTATAGGGAGATCTAGTTGAAGGCCGAGGAATGGCAAATTGAAGTAAGTTTAGTAGTTCTGGAGCGTCTATACGGTTATTAACTAAACTATGAAGAAACTTAATATCGGATCGATCACAACGCAGGTTCAGGGAGTCGATATTATACATTGCAAGTAAGATTCTGTGGCTGAATCCCTGCACAGGGTAAACACCGTGCTGCTTGTAGTACAAATATTTTAAAAATCGTCGCTGCACTTGTTCCATAACCTGCATGTGGCTGATATACAAGGGGGACCAAATAACTGACGCGTACTCTAATTTAGAGCGAACAAAAGCAAAATAAACTAACAAAATGGGCTCTAACGTGGTGAAAGGCCTGGTAGTGCGAATAATGTATCCTAGCGTTTTTAGAGCAGCACTAGCCACAGCAGATATGTGATCGGCAAAGGATAACTTAGAGTCGAAGATTACGCCAAGATCCTTAAAACAAGTTGATCTAGGTACGATGATATCATTAATGTAGTATGTATGATGGTATGGAGTGCTTTTTACGAGTGAAGCTCACAATATTACACTTGCTTACATTTATATTTAATTCTATTATTAACACACCATGTCTGCAATTCACTCAACTGGTTCTGAAGATAGATGCAATCGTCAACGGTATCAATAAATGAAAAAGCTTTAAATGGTCGGCAAAAAGTAATTTTGAACAAGTCAGTATATCGCACACATCATTTATGTAAATTGTGAAAAGAAGGGGTCCTAAATTGGTACCTTGTGGTACATCAGAAGAAGGAGAGAAATCTTGAGATTCGTGACCCTCGCAAGCTACATAGTGCTTCCTCTGCGTCAGGTATGATTCGAAGAAGGCGACCATCGACGTGGATAGTCCCATTGCATCCAGCTTCCGCAGCAGTATGGAGTGATCGATACGATCAAAAGCCTTGCTCAGATCGGTGTAAATCACATCGATTTGCTTATTCTTATCTATGTTTTTCGGTAATAAACTGGGTAATGACTGCTAAGTTGGTTACAGTTGATCGATTGCTAATAAATCCGTGCTGATAAATTGAAATGAATGGCTTAACTTGAGAATAAATACGAGGGTATAGGCACTTTTCGAAAACCTTCGCAAAGTTATTTATAATTGCAATTGGCCGATAGTTTTCAATTAATTGGCGGTCTCCCTTCTTGTATACAGGTACCAATTTTGCAATCTTCCAGAGGTCCGGAAACGTAGTAGTTTTTAGAGACAAATTGAAAAGGAAGCACAATGGTTGGACCAATACATGGGCACAGTCTTTTAAAATAAAACTAGGTATTCCGTCATTCCCCATAGTGTAGTTATCCTTAAGTGATTTTAGGGCGACAAGGATTTCAGCTTCAGTAATATAATCCACGTTGATTGTTAAGGGATTCATAGAAGTTGATGTGTCTTGCATGAGAGGATCCGATCTGGGCAGGTAGACCGACTGAAAGTATTCTTTAAAAGCATTCACTATCGAGAAAGGGTTGTTAAAAGTTTCACCATCAGCGTTTAAGGTTGAAGTCGGAATACCACTATTACTCTTCCTATTGTTAATATATTGCCAAAATCGATTAGTGTCTTTGAGATGGCGGTCTGGGACTCCAGTATAAAGTTATTAAATAATAACTTCGAATCTACTTTAATTTTTTTACGCAACATCTTGTAATTCTCCAAATCTTGTGATGACTTGGATTTTCCATATCTCCGGCGATAGTATTCCTTCATGTCGATATCTCTAATATGTTCTTTTGTGTACCAGACCGGATAATAGGATCTCCTAATAGTTTTAAGTGGAACGTGCTCCTGTATGATGTTGTAAAGGGTATCATAAAACATAGCACATGCGTTGTTCACATCCGTTATGGCATGAAGAAATGACCAGTCGATATTTAAAAAAGTGCTATAGAGGTCGACGAAGTTTGCTTTTTTGAAATTATATGCTATCTTATCGGGATTACCAGTAATATAGGGAGTACGTGCAATATTGCAGGAAAAAGAGACACCTACCTGTTTTTTTTTTTAATTTCAATGTCCCTTTAGACGTTTAAATACATATCTATAAACACAACATTTTGTAGATAAAAATTTCTGGAATGGATTTTTCATTTACCGAATTACCGGTAAATTTACCGAAGGTTTTTTGGTCACCGGTTTACTGGTAAACCGGTATATAATCCTTACTGGGCAGCATATCATCGCTAGCAGTAGATTTTTGAGATAGAGTTATCATGATCTTCACTATCTCTTCCTCAGTGACAGATTTCAATGCAATGGGCAAAGAATTGCAGAACTCATCATGAAAGTCAACATACTTGCACTTTAGAATGAACTGTAATCATTTAGCTTTTCATAATAAGGTGTGATGATGCTTATTATTGTTATTTCATATAAATACGTGCCCCTTACAGCATTCTTTTGTCTACTGCAGACATGCAAATACAAGCATTACCTCTTTGTCTATAGACTTCTGTAAATGTGACTTGTAAATACATTCAAGTATCCTGCCATTTATCGAGGCGGATTTGTTGTATTAATTTTATATTATTATAGCCTAATAAAAATAAAAAAGTGCTTTTCACAGATATTAAAACGAATTAAGTTAAGATTAAGGCTTATTTATCATCCTTCTGTTCAAAGAAAAACTGCATTCATTTCCTTTTTCTGTTAATCGGTAAATTCAATATATTAGTCAAGATAAAGGAGCAAATGATATCCGTTTACAACGAGCGTTTACTATTATTACACGCACAACGCCTCGACTTTTCAGAACTGAACTCGAATAAATCTCTACTCCTTCCGTCCGGCGACGTTAGACGCGCGTAATTGGAATGGAAACAGAACTCGTATCTCGCAAACGATGGGAGCGCGATGGTAATCGTGCCGCGGCGGCGTTGTCGGCGCATTATTTTCCCGCCCCACTCGGCGGCCGGCGTACCTCCCCGTGCCCGGACGAGTTTCACCGGAGCGGAACGACGACGTCAAGAGGAGCGCGCACGACGCGACGACGGACGAGGCTAAGTGGAACTCACCGGTGGTGGGGGAACGGACGGGAAACCGGGAGACGGCGGCGGAGAGCCCCCCTTCATGGACTGACAACTCCGGCAGGTTGCGTTTCCCGGACATGACCGGGCTGATCCAAGCGGAACGGTTGCATCTTTTACATACACACGGCCATTGCCAAGACCGTACCAGAGCATCCTGGCCGCGTAGCATATGCTGTATACTTACAGTTACCGCCAAAAAAATCTTTAATTTAGTCTTTTTTAATTAAATCGTGAATGCAAAAGAAGATTATACAGCCCGCTCGGGTCACTATTGCTAGCTGTATTATTTTTAAAGCTACAAATTCGGTTGTGCTGACTAAACTACAATTAAAAAAGACAAGAAAGCGAACTGTGTCCGCCTCATATTTTATGTTTAACTGAACATTGGTTGACAGAGGGGATTATTATTCGGTGAGAAGTTTTTGTAGATCCATACGTAAAGGAGGTGGAACAATGGCATAATATGTATAAGCAGTGTAAAGACAATGGATGAGTTATCGGGGTCTGAATTTCTAAACCTAACATCACTTCAAACAACCGCCTTCCAATATGGCAGTTTGTTATTGTTTACATTGGTACTTACATAAATTGGTTTACTCATCCGTTTAATCTATATGATTTACTTGTTTTATTTATTTTACGTATTTTATTTGGTTTTAAATTATCTCTTCAGTTGTAAAAACAATTAATAAACCTTGATAAGGTGCATTGCAACAATCGAATGGTTCCATGAAGAGTGTACTAGAAGCATACAGATGAAACGAAACTTAAGGTTAAAATGGATGAGAACTGGTAAGGAGAGAAATAGTAAAACTAGCAAAGAAGCAAAAGACGAGATGGCTAGAGGATATTATGGACGAGCTGGAAACTGACAATAAAAACAACTCTAAATTATATCAACATATAAGAAAACAAAAGGGCGGAAATAAGGTAATAGCGAACGTCGGCAGGAAACAGTGGGAAGAATATATAAAGACAACATTAGAAACAGATGAAGGAGAAAGTAGCAAAGATTACATTGGAAGTAGTGAAGGAAAAGAAAGTGAATTACCAGAACCAACAACTGCTGAACTCGATGAAATTGTAAAATACTTAAAATCTAGAAAAGCATCAGGCCCCCATGGAATTCACATATCTAGAAATTGACCAGCAAAGCCACCATCGCCCTGGGTAGGTGTAGAAAGCTATGTGGAAAGAATTGGAGCCTTAACCTCAAGATGACTCTGTGGTTGTACACAAGGGTAATTAGACCCATGATAACATATGGAGCAGTAGTATGGTGGCCAAAGGCGCGGCAAGTGGGGGCGGCCAAAGCGTTGGGTGGCGTGCAGAGGTTGGCGTGCCTGTGCGCCACGGGGGCGTTGAGATCGACCCCTACCACCGCGATTGAAGTAATTCTGAACCTGCCACCAATACACATTTTTGTACAAGGAGTCGCAAGGTCCACAGTACACCGACTTTTACATAATCAAGTACCGATAAGTAAATCGCACGGGGCTGACTATAAAAAACTGTTAGACGAACTCAAGGAAGCTCCCCTTTTAGGAATGTCATGTGATGCCATGGTTCAAACATTTAACCTAGATAGAAAATATCAGGTTATAATACCAGATAAGAAGGACTGGGAGGCAGGTACTCCGGTAGCGGACTCAAACTGGTATACTGACGGTTCTAAAACAGACTACGGCGTTGGAGCGGCGGGAATATACACTAAGAAGCCTAAAAAGGCTCTTTCGGTAAGTTTCAGCAAACACACGACTCTGTTCCAAGCTGAGGTTGCTGCAATTCATCACTGCTTCCGAGAGATAGAAAGATGTACCGAACCAGGTAAAAGCGTCGCTATCTTCTCTGACAGTCAGTCACACTTAAAGCGATTAGCTCCACAAGCGTGAACTCTAAGCTGATTTGGTACTGTGTAAGCGCCCTAAATGAGGTGGGCACCCAAAGGAAAGTAACCCTAGCCTGGGTCCCTCGGGCGTGAGAGGAAATGTGGCGGCGGACGAGCTGGCCAGGCGAGGTTCGTCAAGGCCATTCGTTGGAGCCGACCCCTCTTTCGGCACTGCAAAATCGCAAATTAAGAAATCCATCAATGAATGGATACATAATCAGTCCAGAGAGTGGTGGCAAAAATCACCGGGACAAAAGCAGGCAAAAGAGTTCCTAAAGGAGCAGAGACCTGAATTTACGAGAGATCTACTGAATAAAGACAGGAAGACTGTCAAAATTATTGTAGGTCTGCTGACTGGTCACTGTAGACTGAATAGGCATATGTACAACATAGGCCTGGCAGATGATGCAACTTGCAGATACTGCCAAGAGGAGGAAGAAACGCCAGTTCATGTGCTGTGCCAATGTGAAGGCCTGGCGAGGACAAGGTTTCTAGTAATGGGGGAGGAGAACCCCACAGCTAGTAGCTACATAACGAAGCCGCTCTCAAAGATGATAGGCCTAATTAAGAGGGCAAAATTAGAGAGCGTCCTCTAGGAAAAAAAGGGGATAACAACAGATCTGAAAAGGTCACGGTGAAACAGGTCGATAGGCCACCCCAATCCTAATCTAATCTAATCAGGCCCTGAGCAAATCCAAAATGAAATGTTAAAAAGCGGAGAGATTCGATTGAAAGAAAGGAAATTCCAATTAATAAAGGAAATATGGAAAACAGAGAAAATGCCCGAAGAATTGATGTCTTGAACAATAGTACCAATACCTAAGAGAAGGTACTGGAACGGAGAACTGGCGGCAAATCACCTTACTAAACACGACTTACAAAATACTATCATCATTAATACATCGACGGTTGAAGACATACACAGAAAAGACCATAGGAGAATATCAAAACGGTTTCGGAAAAGGTAAATCTACAATAGATGCAATACACACCATCAATCAAGTAATAGAGAAGTGCTATGAAGAAAATATCGAACTACAAATAGTGTTTGTTTAACCTATCAAATGGTTAAGGAGGTGTATGATTTTGGAAGATGCGCAAAAGGTTGGTATACCAGAAAAACTAATTTGGTTACTCAAAATGATCATGGATAAGTCAAAATCAGCGGTGCGAACAGCGGAGGGCGAGACATCAGAGATACAGGTGTACAGAGGAGTAAGACAGGGAGATGGATTATCTGCTACACTGTTCAACATAACTAGAAGGCGTGATTAGAGACTCTGCAATGTATATGGTACTTTAACTGAAAAATTCGTACAAGTAATAGCGTATGCCGATGATATAGCATTAATAGCGAGGGATATGAGATCATTAGAGAGTGCAGTACTGGAAATAAGCAAACAAGCATAGATATCAACGAAGCCAAAACCAAATACATGAGAATTACGAGAAAAGAAGAACAAGCCGTATATAGAAATTGGGAAATATAGATTTGAGAAAGTCAACATCTTTAGGTACTTGGGAACTATGATAAATAATAAAAATAATCGTACGGAAGAGATTGGACAAATGATACAATCCGGATCCGCATATGCCAAAGTTAAATAGCGTAAGCGATTACGTATTACTCTGTGGGGACTTCAATATCAATTTTAACGATAGTAGCAAACTTAAGACGCTAGTTCTGGATGTTTGTAAAATGTTTGGGATGCAGCGATTGATACGACGGCGATTGTAAAGGTAACTTTTTTATGGTTGTTAGGAGGACTATGGTGAGATATCCGTATCCGATTGCTGTTTTACCGATAACAAAGCAATCATCTTAAATAAGTATTTAGCTGTATCGCAACAGCCGTAATATACTGCTGAAACGTATTTACCATGACGAAACTATACTTCAATTCTTATCGGATTTGGAGTACGAATCCTGAACGGATGTACATATATAATTCTTATGATACTAACTCAAAATATGAAGTTTATAACGTTTTAAATACTACTTCGAAAAGCGCTTTCCACTGAAACAAGTTAGTGTGCGTAATAGCGGCCCTCTGCGATGGAAAACGAAAGACATAAAAATCCCAGATATTTTACATTTATACAAAATAATAAATAATTAACAAATTTATGAAATATATAATACGAAAAGAAAACAGGAATTGAAAATCATTTAAAATCAAAGAATTACTATGTACATGAAACATCAAAGAAAAATTGTTTAAATACAATGAACCGATAGAATATGCCACCAGGCGGGGCTCATGGTCAATTGTAAGAATCACCATACTAGCAAGAGCCATGAAAAAGGAATAACACTAGAAAGGAGCCTGAATTTCTACCTACCAAGCGTCATCAGCGCTCCTCCGAATGTATAAACCCACTTTCGTCGCTAATCACATCTCAAGCTTTACGTCAATCACCTACTAAGTGAAAAAGAGTTCAGTTTGTGCGCCCCTAGAAGCTACTTACCAAACTTTCACTCACAAGCGATTGTACCATAAAGCTGGCAATGAACTACCTCGGATGTTGATGGACTATCAGTCCCGCTTTTTGTGCTTTTATCTATATAATAAAATTAATAAATCTATATAATTCTTCTTATACACATCCTAAGGACACAAGGTGTTTTTGAAATTGTTGATAAAATATTAATCGGTCGATAGCTTTCATGTTCGTTAGCGTTTATAATAAAGGGATCTCTTGTGTGCGACAGATCTTGCAGTGAGTACGTTTGCGATATATTTTTTTGTTTTTACTACTTTGTAGAAATAATTGATTAATAAACTATAACTTTACTTGATTAATATAAATATTATTCGAAATATTCCATGCGACAAATTAAATTCAATAGAATAACATATCTTTTTGTGAACAAGCTAGATTTCCTTTAATATTTTATTTTATTTGCTATAATATTCCATTTCAAATCATAAAGGATCTACCGGAGTATTACTAAGTCTTGGTAACGGTCAGGGTAAATGTTAATCCTTTCTCCGGTTTGCGGTACAAATCCTAGTAGATCCGCTTGTTGTAATCCCTATCTTAAATTGCAGTATTATAATTTACAAACTTGAGGATTAAGAATCATAAATGTAAATCTATACATCAGTTCAACACTCGGGCATTCCACCGATGTGGCTCATTATAATTATTCGATCTCCTAATTTTAAGACAGATATTTGATTCTGAAGTTTAAGGGGTAGGTTATAGTCAGCTACAGTCTATTTAAAAAATACGTTACGTTTTGTGACAGCTTTACATAGAAAAGGCATTAGTATCAATTAATTCTCCTATTTTAAACGAGTCGGTGTGGTTTTTATCGATAGTAGTAATTTTGCATTATTTATGACTAGTTCCTTTCGCTAAAGACAACTCTCTTAAGGTATTTACTATTTTGGTGATTTTTAGCGTTTGCACCTCTTCCGATAAAATTAAATATTTAATAATATGCTTATTAGAATTAAAGAAAATAACACTTATAGCGATTAGGGATAAATGTAAGAGCGAAGACTTAATGTGACGTATTGGGCATACATTACTATAATCAAAACTATCACTTATGCATCTCTTCCGTATTGGATAAAGACACATTAACAAACTGCTATAACTCAGTAAAATACAGGGGTTGAGTGTTTAAGAATATCAGGAGCAATAAAGACTACTGCTATAGCAGCAATTCATTACCACCAAGACTCTACCTTCCTTTGCATTTGGTAGAGAGCTAAGAATGGGGCAACCTACATTGCAAAAAATCTCAAGTGTTAGATAC
This sequence comes from Protaetia brevitarsis, assembly GCA_004143645.1. NCBI lineage: Eukaryota > Metazoa > Arthropoda > Insecta > Coleoptera > Scarabaeidae > Protaetia > Protaetia brevitarsis. Next base: position 1,769,774 of record RXPK01000195.1, on the reverse strand, counting down.
GAAGACTTGGGGCGCAATACCATTGGCTGCCATATCAAAAGAAATGTTTTGGAAATGAGATCAAAGCTTATGATTCCGACACATCTATTTAAAAGAAAAGTGGAGGTGGAAATCACAGATTGGATAAACTGGAATCATTCCAATTACAGAGAGAGTGTCAATTAAATAAAATGGTTTATAGATGGGTCAAAAACTGATATCGGAGCTAGAATCAGAATTTATACTGACGACGTGAGGAATTTAAGGGCGACCATTCCACTTGGATGATATGCGACTGTCTTTCAAGCACAGGCTTTCACAATATTAACAATAATAATAAGAATTCATGCCTTGGTATCCCCCAACAGCTTTCACCAATTACAGGGGCATCGGCGCCACCATCATTACTGTACAACAGGAAATAATAAGAGAGCTTTTAATAATAAATGAATCTGTATTGCAGCGAGAAGAAGAGAAAGAAACCAAGGTATGAGATGTAAGCCAGATCACCGAGAGTAATAAGAAGATTAATGGGCATAAAAAATACCTCATGAAGACTCAAGAAGATTTTAAACACCACCGCAGCCTTCGAAGAAACCTAAATCAGAGGATTACAGGTGACTGCCATACAGAAAAATATTTTCTTAAACTAAGTAATAATCACTTCGCCGAAGTAAATTTATATATACACAAGAAATTATTCCATGTAAGAAAATTGTTTTTTTTTAATATAGACGCTATCGAACGATAAATACATGTCTCTTGTTAAGTAAACTTTCTTTGTCCATTAAATAAGATTAAGGTTGCGTGCCATATGAATATGTTTTATCGCGACCTCTTTAGATCTACTGTGATATCTTTTGTCCTAGAAGACGCTTCCTAACTCTGCCTTCTTAATTGGACCTCATATTTGAGAACGCTTGCTTTATGCAACTGTTAGATGTGCAGTTCTCCACGCCCAGTACTAGAAAGCTTGTCATCGCCAAGCTATCACATTGGCACAGCACGTGAACTACTATTTCTTACTCCTCTTGACAGAATCTGCACATAGCGTCATTTGGCAGACCTATACATACCCTGTTTTAGTCTGTAGTGACCAGCACTTCTACCATAATCTTTACTCAGTAGGTCTTTAGTTAATTCAAGCCTTTGCTCCTTTAGAACTCTTTCGCCTGTCTTTCTCTTGATGACTTTTGCTACCTTCTTCACAATTAAATTTGGTTACCGATAAGAAGCTATCGGATTCTTGGAATTACTATATTAGTGTTATTAGGTGAAATGTTCTCGGAAAGAAACTGTCGTTGTAATAAACATGGAAATAGAGCTCCCTATTATAATAGAGAATATCGTGATAGGCTGATGGTGAGCGTATAAGGTAAAAGCAAGCCTTTGTGTTGGCGTTAAACTTAAAACAAATGTCACATATGCTGTAGCCTATTTCAACCAGCATGATTTGCATTTTAACATGAATAAAACACACGCAGTTTGTTTTCACAACTGACAGAGTGTACCATTGAGCCGGTTAGTGTGGCCATTGAGGGTGGGATATTGGAATCAAAGGAGGAGTATAAGTTTTTGGGGATATATTTTTATCAATAGTTAAATTGGAAATGTGAATGAAAATTTAATTAATAAACTTAGTTTCTTAACTCATATATTTATTATTTAAAAACTGTCTTAAATGCTTAAATCAAGGCTTAGATACGAGGTGTGCTTATGGAACAATTCCACCGTGTCTTCTGAAGCCTTCTTAACGCAAAAATTCATTTTGCGACGCATATAGTTGGTGTCAACGATATCCATTCTTGCAGACCACGTTTTGACGAAATATTTCTAGACCTCTCAAAAGCTTTTGACAGTGTTGACCATGCCAACTTGCTGCGTAAACAAAAAGTAATGGGATCTTCTAATTTTGTAAACCTTTTTTCATTATTTGTATATTTTTTTTTGAATTATTTCATACTTGTTTTTTAGTAATATGACATAAAAGGGATATTATATTATTATTATAAAGTGCTGCCTTTGGCTTGTCTATACATTTTTAAAATATCTACATATGTATTTAGAAATATCTCGAATTTCATTTCGAACGCAGACATTCATAACAAGAATACACGAAGCGGGGACCTGCTGCACGTGCTATACTAGAAGTACTGACGTCTCCTATATGTATTTTTTACATCTGCAGGAATTTTTTATTTTTTATTATTAAATATAAAAATTAAAAAAAATAAAATATCATTAATTGTATTCGCACCCTTTATTATCATAGGAAGCTATCCTCTCCTGTATAGTGTTTTATTTATTTATTGGTAATGAGTTCCATATAGGTTCCCATTACAATTTCCTTTATATAATGCAGCAGTACACAATATGTAGGCAAACAAATAAATGGCTAAAGCAAAATTCAAAATGCCAAAACATTTTACAGATTTAATGACTGAATTTACTCATTGGATCACTAATGAAGTAAAGGTACCATAAATGTATAATGATTAATATATGTACTAATCTAGTATAGTACAACAAAAAATCTTTTAATACATTTCTGAATCGCCATGTCAATGCCCAGAAATTCACACCATTACATATCTTTTCCCTCTCAGACATTTTTTCTTTGGATTAATATCAATAATAATTTATTAACTAAAGACACTCTACTTACCTTAAAATTTAAACATCGCAGATCACTAATACCGAAAAAAACAGGTCAATTCCTGCTGAAGCATCAAATTGTTGCAATTAAAGAAGCAAACTTTTATTGGAGCAGTGAACTTTCCCAATGGAGATACAAAAATCTGGATCAAGCAACGGCATGTCCTGTTGATTTCAAGAATACTCCAAAGAGACCGATAGTAGCCAGTAAGAAGCAAGTAAAATAAAGCGATACACAACAAGAACTTAATGAAGAACTAAATAATAAATGAAAGAAATTTTTGAGCAATATAATAATAATATAGGTGTAGAAGAACTTTGGAAGAAAATATAGGAGTCCGTAATTTCTTTAACTGAAAATAAACCAAAACCAGGGAAGAAAATAAAAAGGCATGTATGGATGACAGACGAAATTCCAAACCTAATAAAAATGAAAACAATTTATAAAGATTAAGACTTTAAAAAATAGAAAGAAATTCAGAAAAGAATAGTTAAGACGATCAAAAAAGCAAAATAACTTTGGTTTCTGTTTATAATTGAGACAGCTTCTGTAGTATATCTTGGTCAGCCCGACCTACGACAAATCAAAGGTTGTCTGAGAAGGGTTATTTTTATAAAAGAACCAGACTTCGGCCTAAAAGGAAACAAGACAGGGAAAAGTAGAATAAAAACAAGCCAAGTTAGCTGCAGTGTTTCTGGGAGACTTCACATCAGACTGCGCCTACCATGAAAAGAAAGATTTGTTAGATCACTAGTTAGGTATTGTAAAGCGTAAGATTTGTCATGCTGTTGTCTAAGACTTATCTGCATTTCGTAATAAGAAGAGTAAAAAATATGATGAAGATGGCATATGTAAATGTAATGGATAATTTTGGTCGTAACTGTACGCAATATCGTCGATGTTGTATTCACTTGCTGGTCATAGTCATAACAGTATCGTCGTTTATTGCTGCACGTATCGTGCACGACAGATTGCAAGGCGCAACATACTCGGTGTGTTCAACGCTCCTTCAAAAACACTTGTTGAATATAAGAACGCATATTTATGTGCGAGTAAGTGCGTTGACGCCGAAATAGGATTAGGAGAAGAGTCGGCAGTTTTATTGTACTGGTAGCGCGTTTACCGAATGTTGCGCCGACGAAGTAATCTACATTCAAATCAAATTTCTTTTGTAACTGGGGATTCGTTACAGAACAATTATTTCTTGAGCGTGATAATTCGGGCATATTAACCGTTTGTTGGTTTGGTTCGAAAGGCTTTCGCAATAGTAAGAGAAGCCAAGCAATATAGATCAACACAACAATGTATACAGGTAATGAATAAGCTTATTTGAAATATGGCGTGTTATCTATAGCTGTACTTGGTCGAACTTATAATAGAGAAATTTAGAAATAGCCCATTAACCGTAAAATATAAAATGATAAGCATGATATTAATTGCATTTGACAATACAAAGGCCTTTATTTTATTACATAAATGCATAAAAAATATCTATTTATCGATCCTTATGCTTCAAGCTATCTCTCCTTTTTGACAGCTCGTATAATACCAAAGAATCTTTTACTACATTTTAGTGAAACAATGTTGGAACTTGGTATTTCGAAAGGGCGAGATATCTGGCCCTTAAAGCAAAACAAAATCATTTACAAACAATTGTGTATCTAAATATTATAGAATTTTATCCTGAATGCTGTAAGATATAGCTAAATAAAAATTGAAGAAAAGCTCTAATCAGGTATGTATATGTATATGTGTGGAGAGTGATGTTACACTGTGACCTAAAGATCTATTGTGTCCTCCTATTCTTGCTGTTTTACAGCTGGCCTTCCAATCCTGTTCCTTTCAGAAAGTGTAGGACATCAGAAAGTCCCAGGTTAGGTAAGTAAAATACAAAAGATAATTAGGATTTAAATAGGCATTTTCTTTTATTCTCTATCTCTGTTGTTACCTAGGGTTAGTTAAAGCAGTTTTAAACTGAAACTTTTGTATTGTTAATTACTTTTTATAATTTCTTACTTATTTAATATCGTATATTTTGTAATTGACATTACAACAATAAAGACGATTTATTATTATTATATTTACAAATAATTCTTATCTGAACTTAGAACTTTAAATAAGAAGCTTTCCTCGACAAATATGGCGTAAAGTCGCAATTTATTTTTACAGCTCCTTATCAGCATATCGTTCCAGAGTATAATAATATATTTTCCTTTGATCTTTTTGCGATCACAAGCCGTACGCGCCTTTAGATGTTTCCTTTAATTTTTTACATGTTTAATATTCCTTTGAACTTAAAAATAATATGAAATTATGGTTTTCTTAATAAATATTTTTTTCTGTATTATTTTTACTATTATATTATTCTCGAAAGATTGTCAAGTCGAAACGTTTTGCGATATAAGTATCACGTATTTATTTTATCCATATATCACCCTTTTCATTATCAAGGATAATATTTAATAGATAATTATGTATTCCCAAGCTCATCTCTAGCATTTACAAGATAATATCAATTACAAAACAAATTGCAGCAGAAAGTTAGGTTAAAAATTTGTTAGAACTTATAAATGAATAAATTAGGCACGATACTTTTTATATTTTTTTGTATTACAAGCGTTGTATTACATCTTTTACAAAATATAACAAAAATCTATCTAGTTAATTAATTTATATATTTGCAGAAACACGAACTCATGAAATATATTATTAGAAGAAGAAAAAACACTCAAATAAGGTGAATATGTATTTCTAAACGTGAACCGTCTATTCTGCGGCATCCTTTAATTTTTTTTTGCTATTCTCTTATCATCAAAAGGCATGGGCCACCGTTCAGATCACACATGCTTATTATACTCATTGTCAGTGACATAAGAAGTGTTACACTTAGAAAGAATAATCTGTTAAACTTGATTTTTGATATCAGAATGACTTTATTTAAAGCAAACTATGGTAAGAATGTGAACTTTTTATCTTTGATATTTTTTTGCTAAGAAAATTGCGAAGAAATCTGTTTATGAGGGCTAACTAGTAAAGAAATATTTAGTTATTGCGTGTCCATCTACCAGCGTTAAGCGTAACCAAATCCCTAAAGTTATATTGACAGGGGTAGAATTTTTGCCTATCGAGATGTTGGTTTATCCTATCGCGAAATTGGTCACCGTGTTAATTGCATTGCAATGACGGTAATTCGTGTGTGTCGAATGTGGACAGAAGGTAGAGGAACACGAAGAAGACCAACTGATCAACCAAGGCGTACCACAGAACGCCAAGATAGGCACTTCAGACAACTAGCTCTACCAGACCGTTTTGCTACTACGCGTCAAATCGCTGACCAATGGTTTGGAGAAGAAGGTAGACATGTTACCATGCGTACACTATATCACCGCATTCGAGCCTTTAACTTTTTATGTATTATTATTAATTAATGAGGTGGTGGAGGTGGAAAATCACTATGACACCTGGACCGTGTCGTTTGCAAAACGAAATGAATGCCTCTTCCTTTCGTGTGCTGAATAAATGTAAACAAGAGAATCCGATCAAGAAAATTTTATTCAAAAAGTGCTGAATATCAAAAAAATATTGGGTTTTGCATGAATTCAACGGAACTGAATTACATAATCCACATTTAATCGACATTTACAAAATGTGTATGCTAACATTCACACTTTTCCCCAAAGATTTATTTGTCAAATTGCATTTACTTGCGAAATAGGTATAACCATAACATACATTTACTTATGATTGGCATCACTAATTATATGATTTATTACTGCCGGAGAACAATTACCAATGCAAATTACTTTGAGAGGCGTATCATCATGTAATGAAATTTTCCACGGAAATGCAACTTGGAAGACAATAGTTTAGACAGTCCGATATACTCATTAGACGTTCAATATTAAAATTGCCGTTTTCATATTCACGTGTAACGTAGAAATCAAGGATGTACATACATATGCGTATATGAGGGCTTGCACTGATCAACATTTGTTTCACCGATGTTCTGATATTTACAGTTTAAAAAAAATCGCGATACTGACTACACACATGAATTTTACTGATGTGAGTTAAGTGAAATGGAGTTTTTTCTTATAAGAACAGCTAAACTGTCACTAAAAATTTGTTAAAATAGTATCAAAAAGAAATATTTTACATTTTCCAGAAAAAAATATAACCATATACCGTATTGTTAGAAAATACGATCTGCAAATGCATATATAAATAGAATATATTTTAATGGTGATATTATCATTTTAACATCAGCATCATCATCACATTGGCAATAGAAAGGAGTTAGGTAATATGTAAATTAGTAAACCTATTAGCCAGAGATTTTATTTTTGCAGGGTTGTAAGAAAAAAATCTGAAAATAGAAGTTTTAGATGCTATCTATCTTAACCTTCCAACAGAGTACTAATAAGTCTACCCCCGACTAAAGTCAACGAAAATAGGATAATTGCAACTCCTACCACCACACAGGAACAAATTTACATTTTGATATAGAAATAATATTTTACTTCGAAACATGAGTATTAGTACTAAATTCCGTTACTTTGATCGCTTTAACTACTTGGGCGTTTGTACGTGAGGAAATTATTGACGGTACTTTCCTCACTTCATCATACATCGTATATCTTTGCGTGTACGGAATAGCTGTTAAATTTGATTCCTCGAAGACTTTATTTTAGTTTTCGAAATAATTTAAAAGCACTAGGAATATGGTAGATACTAGAAGCTTGCGTTCTAAGTTGTGTTAAAGAATTTCGAATAGTTCGGAATTCAAAAAATGCACCTTTTTTGTATTTTCTTCATTACAATGGAGTGCTTCCTGAATTCTAGTCCTGAATACAATTCGATTCCAACACATTTTGGGAAAAGGGAAGTGTTCTAAATAAGTTTTTGAAAATACCGCATCGACTGCAAGAAGCAAATAAAATAGGAATTAGGAATTTGAAATGTTTTTATTTCATGACAAAAACATAAAAAAGCTCAATAAAGCGTCTATTCACCAATGTTCATATGATTGCTTTTATAGTTCGATTCTAAGCAGATAGATGGATTATAAGTTATAAGAATTCCGTAAAACTTAAACACGAACACAAAGCCTGAAAAGTCTTGTCTTCGTGGATTCACATTCCTTTTTCTCAAAAACAAGAGAACGATTCGAATTGTTTTTTTTTCTGCAATACAAGAGACATTACATCACCTTTCTTCCAGGAATTTCCTAAAAGAATGTTTAGAACCAGGGAAAAAAAATGATGGTAATATTAAAAATGCGGAAGTTTGTGATTAGTTACAAAAATGATTAGATACAAATTATAAAAAATCTTTCCGATACGTACTTCATTTAACTTTTTAGAATAAACTGTAACAAAGATCGTTTAGATACATTTATTTATTGGTTCCTAAAAAAAGGAACATAAAGGTGATATTTCCAAATTCAATTTTGTCGGTGTTTTGCCTTTCTGAAATGCCTTTTGAAACACGCCATACATTATCAAATTATTTAAATCACGCTTCTGAGAAAAATGTTACAAACTTTAAGGTCCTTGGACCAGCACCTTCTAAGTTATTAATGAAGGAAGAACAGCGACTGGGAAAGCATTATCGAAATAGTAAGCCAGCAGGTAGTCATAATCTTATCTGTCAACGGTTGCTGTTCTGATTGTGCACACAGCTTATTAACAAATATTGCTACAAAAATTAATGTTTCCGTTTGGGAAATAAATAGCACATATGTTGTGTGGTACGAAACTTTATTTGAATGGCTGCTGTCTTAGAGATTTTCAGTAGGTAAGTGGATAGGTACTCTATAGCAGTATTGGGCTTAGTCGATTAGTTCTGTAATCATAATTACGCATAATTAGTAATCCACATTTTGTTTAGTAATCTACAGTTCTTAGTACATTATCTCTAATTACTAATTTGAATATGGGAAGCAAATTGATGTTAGGTCGACTTTTAACAATTTTTACTTTATTACATTGGTTGTGATTATAAATGTGTTCTTTATCCCCAAATCACCTTCCAATTACATTACTCCTGCTAGTGCTATGAAGTATATTTTTAACCTTGCAACAAATCGAATGAATTCAAATTATTAATCATTAACAATTATCTCATTTTTTTTTTTTCTAAAAATTTTCAAAATTGAATTGTTTCTTAGCCTTTCAATCTTAAATAAAACTCAAGTTTAATAAGGTTTTTTAGGAATAACTGTTTATTTATTCATTCTCAAAATGTTTCGACATTTTTATGTCTTCATCAGTTGATTCCAAATCATGAGTATTGTGGATTAAAATTATTTTGCCGCAAATTGGCACAAAGTCAATATATATAATTATTCCACTAATTCGAGTTTTATTTTTTATCTCATATTGTAAACGCGTTTGTATGTTTGGCACATGTTTAAAACATATGCAACTTTATTCTAACTGTAATGACAGAAATAGATAGTTCTAAATATTGGTAATATCATTTTCCTTTTGCTCAAAACAATGATCCATACCAACAGTACTTTTTCAAAAATTTAATTATCTAATTACTTTATTTAGGAGTAACAAAATCTGGATATTAATCATTTTTTTTTGCATTATGAAATTGAATTTATATTTATACACCTAGGTACATAAAAAAATTAAAGTACTTCGTAAAAATTAAAATTACATTAAATTTTTTGCATGATATATTTTTGGAGTCACACAAAGTAGTGAACAACTCATGTTAGAGGGCAGATTTATATGAACGAGAAATATTTTGAACGACACAAGAAGAAAGTGTATGTGTAACTTTTCAAGAAAGGAATAATTAGCAAAAAATACTTAATATTAAGAAATTAGTCAATTAAGGAAAGAACTAAAGTTTGAAAAGCAGAGTTCGTGAACGGAAGAAGCAAGTGGGAAACAGGAAAAGCTGTGAAGAAGATAGAAGACGATAGAGCAGCACACATATGCAATATGTGAGGAGATAAATATTACAATTTAATCTTTTGAAACTTGTAGGAATTAATCAGTCATTTTCAATAAAGTATGTACTTTAAAGTTAGCATTATTTCCTTGTATCATGTCGTAACATAACAACAAATAGCGGAAAAATGCCTCACTTCAGCGATTTTAGCGCATGTATGTATTGTTTATTATGTAGAGTATTCATTACACAAGTCAATTTAAGTACATTTCTTATTTCACTTCACATGAGTAGGTAAACACGGCACTGTTTTCTACTTTTTGCACGCACTTTGAAGAATCGCTTGCTTCCTCAATGTCTATCCTACGCTGTTGTTCTTTCCTTTACGTCTGCTTCAAACGCAAGTTGGACCCCGCTTGATGAATCCGGTTGTAAAAATAAAGTACACGAATTGTTAATGTGTATATATCAATTGCAGTTATAAAAGGACCTATATTTTGAACGAAGAAGAAGAAATAATTTGTGAGCAAAGCATATAGGCAAGAAGGTCTAACAATGAGAAACAAATATCATAATGGTGTAATAAGGACCCTTTAATAAAAAGGCCAATAGCAAATTCTGTAAATAGTTTTTTAAGCAAAAACTAGAAGCAATAATAGCAATAGTAATAATTCATGCTTTGACATACCCCAACGGCTTTCACAAATTAGAAGAGGGCACTGTGATGAATAGATTTCTCTAAGGCAATAAAATATGGAGTATTCATAATATACTGTGAAAATTTAATACAATGTAATACCAATTTCACACTAATCTGTTCATCCATGTTATTCTTACATATAATATTTTAATTTGCATATTAATTGGTATAATAAAAATTATTTACAATCAATAAATTTACTGTTTGCAAATGTAGTTTAGAAAGATTTGTGACCGTTTGGGGCGTTCCCTTTTCGTGCGTTTTTTCTGTTTTCGGGCGTTTAGTTTATTGATGAAAAGCGAATGTATGAACTTTTGAATTGCCGTTTCGTGGGTCAATTTTATATTTTGCAGGAAATATGGAAGAATAAAAACAAAATTAACAAGTTTTGTTGATTTAGCAGTTTAATTTCAAATTAAAAGAAGTGTACAGTAACCCTTGAAGACACATGCACAATATTTATAGATATTGTTGTATTGTTTATTGTAAACAACGTTAATTCCTTGTACACTTACTTCCTTCCTTCCTTGTACACCTACTTAATTATAAATTCACAAGAAATTGATTTGAGTCCGTAAAAGATTACTAGGTAAACAAATTTAATCTCTTAACAACATCATACCATTATATTCATATTATAAATAAATAAAAATAAATTGATTCTTAATCTCTTGACGAGTTCAATAATTATGGCTTAATAGAAATGGTTACTAGTTTACTGTTACCTGAAAATTTTACACACGAAATGGGATTCAAGAAAATGAAATGGGGAGAAACGTTTAGAGATATATGTAAGTATGATTTTACTTTACTTGGATTAATTTAAATGCTAGAAAATATATTTTTTTTGTTTTGTACAACCCATCCAAATTGAAAAATAATAATAATAACGAAGTAAATGATTGACACAAAATTATATTCAATTCACAAAAAAAAAAAAAACAGGTGTTAAATGAACCAGGTTGTCTGTTATTTGAAGATGGCCATTTTTGTTGTTTTAAATAGCAAAATTACGTTGAGCCAGACGCAGAATTGTTTTTGAGTTAATGATATTATATTGTTACACTAAACCATACAGGCATTCTAATCGGTTTGAAAGGAATATTGTTCAGTTCATCGATATCACTGTCATGCACGCTATCAGTAGCTTTTTTAATGCTAACCGCTTGTGTTAGATATTTATCTGGTAGGTATACCGGATTAATATTTTCTAGCAGTACTTTTTGTGCCGCATTTGCATCATTATTGGTGTAAAATAGAAAAAGATCTATCTTTGTTACAATTTTCGTGATATATTATATATACATTTAACGTATTTACTACTATATGGGTAGCAAGCTGTTATAAGGATGTTTAGGTTAAAAATGAGTGAAGGACGATTTTGAAGACGAATTTCAAGATGATAAATTGCATTAAATTTAAGTTGTAAATATAGTTGTTCTTGTTAGATTAGTATAATTTTACTGAACACAATATATGTAAACAAAGTCTAGTTTGTTAATTTGACTTCTGCGGTTCTCTCAGTGTAATGTGTACTGTGAGTTGTGTATTATTTTAAAAGCACACTATTAAAATATTCACACATACATTATCACTAAACATTGCCAATCCGAAACAATAATTTTAACGCAACATATGGTTTAATCAACACACAATAATGTATTTCTTCAACAGCACTTTGCTTTAGACTAACATAAAAATTGTAGCACCATATTTTGTGTTAAACTAAATTTTTCTGTATATAAACGCACCCGATTGGACGCTTTTTATAAAAAAATACTTTAAAATATGCCAAGTTGATAGTGCCGTGATTTACGACTCCTTAATGGTTATACTATTTGCAATTAAAAATAGAACGTAAGTAAATTATTTCTCAAGAATTCAAGATAAAATTACTAAGTAAATTGCTTCCCGGAAACATAGATATTATTTATATCAATGAAAATGCAATTAAAGAATGAAAGAGGTAGGGGACCAGTTATCTCTTTTTCATTTTCGACTGTCAAGCGTTTCAAAAGTAAATTTAGCAAAATACCGAGAATTAAGAGGTGATTACCGATCAAAGTTATGTTTATATTCAATAAATAAGATGATAAGGGGATTAAATGAAATATTATGACAATATATGAGGTCGATGTGTCTAAATTAATTAATTCATTTCTAGTATGAAGTGTACAGATATAACACTGAAGATAGATTTTAGTTAACGTAGAAAGGTATTTTGATTATTATCGCTTTCACATGGTATACAATAAACAATCGAAATACCAGAAAGATAGCAATGAAAACATATTAAATTTATATGAAATTAAATCAGAAATAGTGAAATTGGAAGGAGGGGTGCTATTGATGGCATGTTATAACCTGGAATGCTTTCGTGAAATAAGGGAATCAAGATAGAGTTATAACTAGGAAATTAAGCATGAATATTAGATAAGAAACATATGTATGGCTATTTACTTCTTTTAAAAAACATATATTAATATTAACAATATATTTAATAAATATATCATTGTAACAATATTAGTTTTAGGATATAAAGATTACTACGTTTATCAGAATTTAAAACAGTCAGAAACGTTTTGCTAACACAACTCAAACTAGTTGACTATATAAAATTATCAATCATCCTTATTTTGATACCGTGTCTTAGTTTTTTGATACTACTACTATAGACTACAACAACAATAATTAAAAAAAAAATGCATGTTTCGGTTTATTAACTAAATTTTAGTTGTATAAAATGTGAAATATATAAAAATGACATGATTTTTTTTTGCATTTTTGAAATCTTTTCCGTTTAATGATTTAAAGATTGTTACTTATATAGCCAATCCTTAAACATAAATTACCAGATACAATTTTCCCTAGCTTGACCTAAACAAAAGATCTTCCTGGAAAAAAATATCTTATTTCATCACAGCTATCTATGGTAAGTAATAAGAAAGCGGATTTGGGAAATGTACCGATTTCTGAATACTTCAAACAGTGTTAAGGAAGTTTGTGTGCAATTCTTTCAAATTCGCCAATACCAAAAATAAACCAAGAGAACTCCATGAAGTTGACTTTTAGAGATTTCATCTAAACAGGGCCAATAGATACTAAAGCAGTGTGAGAAGTCTGGCAAAACGTGATAAATAAACAAAAATTAACTAAGAGGAAGCACTTCTTTAACCAAGCATAAGCTCGTTGAATATACGCTACAAGTTGTTTCTTAAATAAGCTGTAAATTACTTGACTAAAATGCATAACATCTGTCCATAAATAGAGATGATATTGATTACACGAGATAGTCAACATGTCCTCCTGAATTCTTTAAATTAGCTTTAATAAAATAAGCAGGGAAAATGAGTAGATAAGCTCAATATACGTCAGTATACCCTCATTGTGACAGTATTTAATTTGATATGAAAATTTACAAGTGTACCGCGAGAATAAAATGGATCTAATTGAGTTTTCCATTAAACCGCATTCCCAACCATCAGTGATTCGCTCTTTACTTCCAAGAAATTGATAAGTAATGTGCGCATTTAATTCCTACCAAATTATGCATTAGAAAGCTGTTTTGTGAATTAAATGAATCAGGATGGAGTTACAACGGGGAATTTTAACATGTAATGTTAAGAATAAGGATGTATCCATGCACTCCTTCTAAACATAGGACATTGTTTGAATATGCTACGTTCATCAGAATCAAAAACTGTTTTGCTAACACAAATTAAACCAGTTATGAATTATCTATTACTTCAATCATTTGATTTTGATGCTTAATGTTTTAAAATGTATTGCTTACCAGTCTTCCACCACAAATTATGAGGCGCAAGGTTTTGCTCGAAAAATGTATGATATAACATTTCACCACAACTATCTATGGTAATAAGTCGAACGGAAATAGGAAATGTACCGATTTCTGAACAGTTCAAACACTGTCGTGACTAAGTGGTACCAATGACGTAACGGTTAACTTAAAGCGAATGACCTTTAACTAACTTACATGGATGCGTATTTAGAAAGTACATTGCAGTATTAATAATTGAACATTGAAGGGACTGTCAAATATATAGACCATACGATGAGGATTTAGAAAGTAATAAATAAAAGTAATTGATTTTTTTTTAATATTACGATTCTCTGGTTAAAAAAAAGTGATTTGCAAAGTGAATTTTGATCGAAATATTACGTACCCACACGTGTGGTCGTAAACCAAGAGCCGTGAGCGATAAAAACGCAAATATATCATGGGAATGGTCGCCGTACAGCAAACATTTCCAACTTGTCCATTTCCGGGTATTTAAAAGCTGTTATTACCGCGGCAGCGTCGACTCTCTGGATCTACTATACGCCAATAACAACAACAAGAAGAAGAACCCGTAGCTGGATCCGGCCGGCATTCCATGACCTCTTCGTTACGTGAAATTGTTTCATGCTCTTTTCGCGGATCGCGGTTCAAGCTGCACGCCTTTGTTTAATTTTGAATCGGTCATTTAGGAGGAGGATTTAGGTTTCGTTAATGATCTTTTTCACCAATTTGCATGCACACGTAGCACTTATTGTATATAGCACGTATACATGACGTCGTGACTAAACAGGTATGTTGTAAAATTAGCAGCGAATAGGAGGTATTCCAAGTGACTAATAGAAACGTAAGCCTTTTACGTAGCGATAAAAATGTAAGGTTATATGGCCGAGTGCATGAGTGAGTGCGGTGTGTCTATCTAATACATAAGGAGAAAGGTTGTTACAAGCATTATGTGTTGTAGTGCGCTTTTTTTATTACCTTATGAGATCGCAGCGGATTGGCAACAGGGTCAATGTAATGATAGATTGTTGTGCGACCACATCAGCGTGACTCTTCGTGTAATGGATGTCTTTGTTACCAACGTTCCCGTTATACTACAAAACGTAATATAACACGATCTTATTACTACTTAGGTATTATAAAAGAAATATGTGAAACACCACCAACTTTGTCAAACACAACACCGTATTCACACTCCTTTTCCTCTACTTCGATTTCCTATTTTCTTCTCAATTGATACAGATAGATAGAGCCCGGCGAGGTGTTCTGACTCTGTGGATGGCACTCAAAGTCCACGGATGCGAATAAGAACCCCGTGAATTCTTCCAGTGCCATTCGCAGGCCAGATGTTGCGCCAGCTCTGTTCGCGTACTGAATAACACTGAAAACTTAGGTAACGAGCGACAGGTAGATCGGGTTCCCTCTCTCCCTTGCCTTCGTAGCGAGGACATTGCACCTGTGGCTCACCGTCACACAGTTGATGGTTATTACTCATCGTACCAAGCCATTTGGAACACTACCTCCACGGTGCAGAGAAGAACTCATCATATTCCGTCATCCAGAATCGAAAAATACGCGTCGCCGAGGTACCCCTGCGCACCGTAGATGTTCGTAGATACACGTACGCAAGTGGACACTAATGACTCCTGTATACGCGCAACAATAGCTCTCATATATGAATGAAGAGACTTGGCCGGGTCCGTGATGGATTTCCACCTGATGCGTGTGGATGGCTTACCAATGCCGACATTGTCGGGACGATACTTGTTTAGTTACCAGCTGTGGTCTTGTCGGTATCTCTTAATTCGTGATGCCCGGTAGTTAAACAGGCTTATTCTTCTGCCCTGATATATCTGCCGAACTTTCAATTAACACTGAAGGCTTATGTAATAAGATTACAGCCTTATATATACACCAGGACGTTTCCGTCAAATTGAAGTTAAGTTTCCGTACGGCTATTGATTCTATTACACTATTGTATATCGGTCATATTCACATGCTGTTGCAGCTCAAATTTCTATTAACTTCCCATCTACCACATTGCTAAAATATTGTTCTTACAAAATTAATATAATAATTAATTGGGGCATGTTTTCTGAAGCACATGGTAACATATTGACAATGGTTATTTCGTCTATTTGGAAGAGCTGTGAGACTGAAACGACATACAATAAGAAGTGTGCGCTGCTCCTGAAGAAAAGATCATGCAATTTTTAAAAATTACTGCAGCTTAAATCCTTCAAGACCAGGTTTCAGACACCAGGTTTCAGTTGCTCATCATTATCGATCGTCAACTGTCGATAGTTATTACCAGGGCGAACCAAAACATATTTTTTAATGGGGGAGCGGAAAACAAAGTATAAATACAATATTGATAGTTTCTATATGCTTTTTTAAAATATATACTATACTAACTATATAGTAACTATAGTAAGTTAGTATAAACCACAAAAAACTTATCGCACAAGTGTGCATCAAAGCAATAAAGATCTTGTATTCGACGGCCGACAGAGCTCGAATTTACGGAAAATCTCCATTGGCGTAACTACTATGCTTAACAATATTATTCAGAATATACATTCATACCATGTGATTCACAATGATTGTCGTAAGAAAAAAACTGTTTTCCGGAAAAAATTATCTATACTTATTACCAATTTAATGAGCGAAGTTAGCTACATACAAATTTCATACATTAAATGAATTTTCTTGACATTTAGCGGCATTGGCGTGCGTGTTGTAGTATCTTTCGATTATTTATCTTATATTTTTTTCAAATCGTTTATATTTACATCTAATATCACTAACAATAGTATTTCTGAATACTGTAAGAAAATAAGGGAATTTATCTGTGGTAATAGCTCAACGAACAGGTAAAAAATAAATATTAACATTAAGTGAAATAGTTTATTACATTTCATAATTTTATAGGCTTATCATACACTTCAGCGCAATGAGCTGGCAAAAGAAAGTTACATTTTCATCCCTATAAAGTTTCTACGGTACTGGAATTATTACCATTAGATCACGATAGGCGATTGGAATATTGTCATTGGTTTAATAACAATTTGACGATGACTTGCTAAACAAATCATTTTTCTCGGATGAAGCCTGGGTTTATCTAACAGACTATATCAATTTACAAAACCATTGTATCTGGTCTGCAGAAAATCCACACGAATTTCGAGAAACGCAATTGCATCCCGTAAAAGTTGGAGTTTGGTTAGCTATGTCCAGGCAACGAATAATAGGGCCAATTTTCTTCGAGGAAACTGTAACAGCCCAACGTTACCAACAGATGTTGGAATTGTTTATTGCAGAGTTACAAGAAATGAGCTTGAAGCAGGTTATTTTCACACGATAATGCTCCAGCACATACTGCTCGACAAACCTGCCAATATGTTCAACAGTTTTTTGCTGACAGGTTCGTTAGAGCACAAAGATGGCCTGATCAAACCCCATTAGATTACTTCATGTTCGCCTATCTAAAAAATAGGATCTATAGAAACCGCATGCATACCAGAGACGAACTGAGAGATGCAGTTTGGTCACTTAATAATTATATATTTAAATTATAACATACAATTAGTGTATGTTATAATTTAAAGTAATAAATAAATTTAGTTAAATTCCAGTTAGTACTGAATTGTAAAATCTTAATTTAGTAAAGTTAAATTAAGTACATTTCATTTTTACAAGCAGAAACACCAACCCATAGTCGTTTATAAAATGCGAGTTCAAATATAGGTTACGTTTTCCTTATTTATGACAGATCCGTTTACTTTCTTATGTTTCAACACTGAGTTAGTTCAAACCTTCATTACAAACACGCGGCATATACCTACACCCTGTTACTATCTATAGCAGCGGAATTGACAGTCATTTTGAATCTATGTGTACTGTGAGATTCAAAATGATATTTCAAATAAAAAAACTGTTTTCCGGAAAAAATTATCTATACTTATTACCAATTTAATGAGTGAAGTTAGCTACATACAAATTTCATATATTAAATCAATTTTCTTGACATTTAGCGACATTGGCGTTCATGTTGTAGTATCCTTCGTTTATTTATCATATAATTTTTTTCAAACCGTTTATATTTACATCTAATATCACCAACAATAGTATTTTTGAATACTGTAAGAAAATAAGGGAATTTACCTGTGGTAAGACAGCAAATTATTTCGTAACATACACCTAATCTGTACAATGTTTATCTGTTAAAGTGTATAATGCCCTACACACCAGAGCAAGAGACATTCATTTTGGAAGCTTATTTCAGAAATGGACAGCGGAATGATGAAGGAGCATGGATATATTTTGTAGATCTATGCATTCAAGAATTCCGTGTACAGTTTCCAGATGAAGAATTCGGGCCTTACAGGAAAAGAAAATTGGCCCTATTACTATCTTTTGACAGCTCGTTGCGCTGAAGTGTATGATAACTTCAGCCTCAGTATAAACCTTATCGAGTAGTTTCACTAAGCGTCGGCGCCTTTGATGTTTTGTCTATCAATTTAAGGAAATTCGTGGTGGCGTTTGGTGGCTATATTTGCAACTAATAATTGCAAAGTGGGTACGAAAATAACCTATATACTCAAACAGACTGACAATTGACAGAAAATCGCACAACATCAATGCCACTCCTATAACAAAATGACAGAATGGAACGGCTTTGTAGGTTAGATTTTTGCTTGTAAACAAATTCAAATAGTTTTAGTTACAATTTCACCCACCCATGCGACACCGCAAATTTCCTTGGGCGCCATGTTTGAAACCCATGTTAACGACGATGTGAAACTACTGGAAACTGTAACAGGCCCAACGTTACCAACAAATGTTGGAATTGTTTATCGCAGAGTTACAAGAAAATGATCTTGAAGCAGGTTATTTTCAGCACGATAATGCTCCAGCACATACTGCTCGACAAACCTGCCAATATCTCCAACAGTTTTTTACTGACAGGGTCGTTAGAGCACAAGGATGGCC
Source organism: Protaetia brevitarsis (assembly GCA_004143645.1). Lineage (NCBI taxonomy): Eukaryota > Metazoa > Arthropoda > Insecta > Coleoptera > Scarabaeidae > Protaetia > Protaetia brevitarsis. Next base: position 1,750,739 of record RXPK01000195.1, on the reverse strand, counting down.
ACCAAGATCGCCTGATCTAACCCCATTAGATTACTTCATGTTTGGCTATCTAAAATATAGGATCTATAGAAACCGCATGCGACCATAGAAGAACTGAGAGATGCCATTATCAATGCAGTACGGAGTATAACTGCACAACAACTAATCAATGTCTTCGAAAGCATGAAACGAAGAGTTGACGCTTGCATTAATGCTCATGGTAGACATTTTGAACACGCTCTTCAAACAATTTTTAAATTTTGTCACTTAATAATTATACTAACTAATGTTATAATTTAAAGTAATAAATAAATTTAGTTAAACACCAGTTAGTGCTAAATTATAACATCATAATTTAGTAAAGAGTTAAATTAATTACATTTCATTTTTACAAGTAGAAACACCAATCCATAGTCGTTTATATAATGCGAGTTCAAATATAGGTTACGTTTTCCTTATTTAGGTCCGTTTACTTAATTGTGTGCCAACACTGACTTAGTTCAAACCTTCATTACAAACACGCGGCATATACTTACACCCTGCTACTATCTACAGGAGCGGAATTGACAATCTTATTGAATCTCATTGTATGTAGATAAATTTATTACCTTATACGTTTTTTTTATACCTTTGAAATGTATGACCACATTGACGACTAATATCATTTCTAAATTATGTGGTAAAACTACATCTATTGGGTTTTAGTATATTTTTAAACACATAAATAGTATATTTTTCTCAGCAGGGAGGAAAATAGACACTTTGATGAAACTGTACATCTTATATGTGATATTATTGATAGATGACATTCGACCCAGTCTGAGTCAATTTATGAGATAATTGCCAAATTATTAGGTATTAAATTCCAATAATTAAACTATTATTGAACACTTTTTGAAAAACCACGCTTGACAGTTCTCAAAAATATTTGACATATTAAGCCTACTACCTATCATGTCACTCACAGGTATATCTTTATTATTTTTAGACATTTAATTAGTTAAAATTGGACTGGCTAGGAAAAAATCATATTCAAACCACGTGAAGAAAGTGTTATTGCAGACCTTGGGCAATAATGTTTGTAATTGCGCAATGCCTGTTATAGCACTTTCTTGGGGAAGAGGCACTGGAGCAATTCTATGGAAGAAGCTTGATTGCCACTGACAGAGAAGTTATTGAACAGGGGGCAGATGAGATATTATTTGGGGCAGATAGTAGCGACATTGCTTCTTTAGTTATTGGTGATCCTTTTGGTGGAACGACTCATACAAATCTAGTTTTACGTCCCAAAGAAAAGGGTATCAATGTAAAAATAGTTCATAATCCATCGATCTTAATGCTGTTGGATGTTGTGGTTTGCAGTTATATAGTTTTGGTGAAACTGTTTCTATACTATATTGGTCTGATACAAGGGAGCCAGATTTTTTCCTTTTATAAGATTGTTGCCAATTATAAACACAAATTGCATACATTATATATAAAAGTCAAAAAACCAACATGAAAAAGAAAAAAAGAATATATGCCACCAAAGTGTTTGTGAAGCATCACAAGATTAAAGATCATTCAAAAGACCCCTCATACATGTATTAATAAAGATACTTCATGTGTGGAGGTAGCAAGAGTTGGATCTCATACACAACAAATTGTAACATGTTCATTGAAACAAATGGCAAATGTGGATTGGGAGATCCGCTGCATTCACTGATTGTTGTTCAACTTTCACAACTTCATCCCCTTGAAACTGAATATCTGGAACAGTTTAAATTGTAAATGTGCATATTTAACACGGTTTTTTTTTTTGTATTAAAAGATACATCGATTATTTTGTAGTGCGTAAGTGTAGTATTTACAATCACGCACCGCCATCCCGAGGTTTGAAATAGTGATCCAAAAAACACTTTTGTAACAGCTTACCTGAAATAATAAAACAGAGTAAACATTTAAATTCTAATAGAAATTTTTGGACGGTAACAAAAGGTTAACATCATACCATTCCAAACACCTAATATCTGCATCAATTAATGTTGATGCTGGTGATACAAAACATTCTTCTGAAATGGATAATCAATATTGCTGAAATAATGATAAAATATCCTGGGTTCCCTTTATTATTTACAATACGCTTCTAATTAAAATATTTTATAATATAATAATAATAATATTAAGACGATACTGAGCCATTACGGGATTGTATGTAATCCTTTGCAAATATATAAATTGTAGTTAGAGATCTCAAATCACTGTAATATAAACTAACAATAAGTGTATATTTGCTAGGCAATTGTCACTTAAATGAAAATCTATTTATAAATTCCAAGTAAGATCATTTATGGCTTACCGTAAACAATTGGGACGGCCAACCCAGTTTGCAGTTAATGAATACTTATTATTAGATGAAGGATGTATAAACTCTATGTTATGTAAATGGATATTACTATGATATCATATCATAATCGCTTCAGATTATTATGTGATGGAATGAAACAAAAGATTAGTTAATATGCATCGCAAGACAGTAAACAATATAGCGTTCGCTAAAAGCAAATTGGGTAACCGATGACATATTAAAAATATTTTGTTTATGCAACCATGTCTTACTAATTTAAGCTCTTAAATTAACATTTTTATTTATAAAAAAAACGTGATATAATACAACTTATTGATAACTGCAATGCAAATACATTATAAGGAAGGCCACACTGGTGGGTATCTTCCTATAACTTCCCTCGATTTTCGCCCTTCCGCGTTTATACAAAAAAGAAATAATTTTTGAACGAAAATGCTTGAGTATTAATAACTTTGATGGTCTAGTGTCGAATTATTTTTGACATATAAATGGAGATAGCTATTCACCGAACTATTCACAAAATTGGTCAAACGTTGACATTTTTTTTCAAGGCCGAAAGTTCTAATTTTGGTTTTACAACCAAAACATTTGAAATTTGAATAATTTTGTGTCTTGTGTAAGTATCATTTAAAAAAAAAACCCGAAAATAACTGATCCTACATTTAATTTTCGCATATTTTTTGCGCACCTTTAATAGAAGATGAAGTGCGATACTACACACATCAAAAATAGCTAACGACAGAGAGATTCTTTTGCCCAACAGTTCTTCTCTGCTAATTTTATTGAGTGGCTATCAATTGACTATACTTGGACCCTTCATACGGTATATACTAATGTTTCAAAATTTAAGTCCCCTAAAAGAAAATATGGAAAAATAAAACCTTTTTTATAAAATGTCTTTAGAAATTTTAAAATTTTGTTAAGAATTGTAAATATGGAATTTCTGGTTTTTTGTTTATAATTTTATTACTATGCCGGGGTAATACGGGTCGTTAAGGACAATTGTTAATCCAGTATTCGTGTTTATACTAGGAGAAAGTACAACAAGAAGTGCTTGAGACAGCACTTTGTAAATGCAATATCTGCATATTTTATTTTTCTATGATTAATTCTTGCTAGTGTATTAATTCCTATAACTCTGGTTTTGTTTTAAAATGAGCCCTAATAACATCCTACAGTTAAAACTATTTAGATAATAATTTACCTGTTTGACAAAAATGTAAATATGTAAATTTCTTTTACTGCTAAGGCAAATGTAAATGTTGAATGAGAATTAAATTACCTTCTAAATTTCCCTATTATAATCTTCTATGACCGGTTAATAAGCGCTTGCAAGCAATTAAAGGCTTAATGGCATAGCAGATGACCATTTTTATGAGCGGTCTCTTGTTTATGGATCAACCGTGCCCATTAATCATTCCGTATTACCGATTTCGATTGATGCCTGATGGCTGCTGTTACATACATCTGCCTTATTATTATATTCTTTTTGTTTCCTCTTTATGTTCGTCAAGTTCGCGAAATGTGATGTTTATGCTTGCTCGGAGTTTAACACTCCTCTTTTAATTACGTCCGTGATTGCTGTGTTGTAGGTAGCAAATTACAGTTAATAATCTGCTTTCTCACAGTTAGAAGGTGCCAAAATTTTGCAGTTTGAACTTTTCTAATTGTAGTGTCAGCGAGTACTTTAACAGTTAAAACGGTCCCGTCGTTTTACGTAGTAGTTATTTTGTTTTCATAAAGGCAACACATTCGGGAATTGTATAGTCCAGTAGATACAATTATGGACATGATAGGCGTTTACGAAAATTTAATTAAAGGTATCTACCGACTTTCCATCCTGTTCTAGCACATTGTAAATGCTATGATTTCCTTTCACTTTCGGTACATCAGTATATATCCGATCCAATTTTCGTAAATCCCTAATGATGACCTGTGGTTGAAAATGATTTTATTTTAATTAATTCGAGGAGATCGGCATTAATAATGGTCGCAAACAAAAATATATCCGAATGGGAAGTCTAGATTAGATTAGATTAGGATAGAGGGTGGCTTTGGACCTGTTTCACCACGACCTTCTCAGATTTAGTGTGATCCCCTTTTTCCTAGAAGACATCTGTCTAATTTGTAGCTCTCTTAATCAGGCTGTCTTAATTAGGCCTATCATCTTTAAGAGCGGCTTCTTTATGTAGCTGCTAGCTGTGGTGTTTGCCACGCCCATTAGTAGAAATCTTATTCTCACCAGGCCTTTACATGAACTGGTGTTTTCTTTCTCCTCTTGGAAGAATTTGCAGGTAGCGTCATCTACCAGGCCTATGTTGCACATATGCTTATTTAGTCTACAGTGACCAGTCAGCAGACCTACCATCATTTTGACAGTCTTCCTATCTTTATTCAATAGATCCATGGTAAATTCAGGCCTCTGTTCCTTTAGGAACTCTTTTTCCTGTCTTTGTCCCGGTGTTTTTGGCCACTACTCTCTGGACTGATTATGTATCTATTCGTTGATATTTTTTTTTTATTTGCGCTGGCCTGTCGAAAGAAGGACCAGCTGCAACGAATGACCTTGGCGAACCTCGCCTGGCCGACTCGCCCGCCGTCTTATTTCTTTTTCTATTTTCTATAATTTACGCCAATGTTAGCGCACAAATCAACTTAAAGTCCACACTTACAGAACTAATCCCTTTCAGTGTGGACTGACTGTCAGAGAAGATAGCGACACTTTTACCTGGCTCGGTCCATCTTTGTATTTCTTGGACAGATGGGAACCCTAACTTGAATGGAAGCCTGATGCGTGATGAACGTTATACATTCCGCTGGTTTTGGCGCAATGTATTCTTCACTATTGAAAGGGTTGAGTTAAGGCAGAAGCTGCAATAATGTTTAAATCACTGCAGTTTAGAAAAATTAAAGTTACTTAATGAAGTAGCAGTAACAAAGTCATTGTCTCCAGTATGTTTTTCGCGTTAGATTAATTAGTTAGTCTCCGGAAACACTGCAGCCTCTTAGTTTCTTGTATCTAGTCCCCCATTTGTGAATGAAAAGAAAGAAAATCTGTAAGGCATTCCATTGGTGCTGTAGGAATAGTCTTCATTGCTCCTGTTATGCAACCCTCTGTATCTAGCTAAGTTCAGTTGTAACAGTTTACTGGTACACCTTTGTCCACCATATCAGAGTAATACAATAAGTAATCATCAGTTTGACTACCATAGTGTATGTTCAATACATTATATTAGGTTTTAACAGCCATGTTTTTTTGCATGAGTTTTCTAGCCAACATGAGTGTTTTAATCCTTTCAAGCTACCGATTCCAAGTAAGCTTAAAATCTAAAATGACACCAAGATATTTTGCTTGCTCTGACAACTTTTATTTTTCATTCCGGAGATTTAGAGGCCCAAGATCATCTGAGTTCCTTCTTCGCGTGAATGTTATTGTAGTTGCTTTGGAGGGCCTCATATTTAGACTATCCTCCTCGGTCTATTGCTTATGTAGCGCGTTCTGTATTTTGTCCCGCACCACATCGTTGAATTTACCTTGGGTTAGAACGACAAGATCATCTGCATACCGCAAAATTTTATGTCCTTTATTGTCCAGCTTTACCAGTGGCTCATCCACGTCCAGGTTATACAGCAGAACGGATAAAACTCCACCCTGCAGACATTCTCTTCTATTCGAGCTACCAGTGTATCTCCCATGATTGTTGTGTAAACTGATCTTCCTTTATAGCATGCAGGCTATTCACCTGCCGCTTGTTTTATCTATCCCTTCATCTCTCGGTGCTTTGGAGATTGATGATTCAAAAATAATGTTGAATATTCTCTTTACGTCCAGGAATGTGCACAAAAACACTTCCTTGGCTTGCAGAGCGATGTTCAGTCCTCTGTACTAGGTGATGCAAGGTTGCCTCTGTGTGTCTGTAGATTTTTCGATAGTCTTCAGCAAAAATGACATCAGATTTATTGGTCTCAAAGGCTTTGCTCCGTTCTGTTACGCTTGGCCAGGCTTTTGAAAAAAAGCCCCGAGGATATTGATATGTATTTTAGTCCGAGACGTTCCTAAATAACATACTACTTCTGCAACAAATGTTTCGGACCCTTTGCAACATATTGAATAAATACCATCAGATCCTGGCGATGTATATGGTATGAGTGAGCTAACTACCCATTTCACTTTTTGCACCTTCGCCATTTCCATTGCTATTTGCCACCGCTCGCTGGATGCCTCCCTCGCTAGCTCCAGGCCTGTTTTATTGCAGTGATGAATGGGTAATTCTAAAGCGCGGGAAATGCACCCGAAAAAGTTTCTTCAAGTTTGTATATGAAAACCGAGTAATGATATGTAATGTGTAATTTGTAGTAAAGTAAAGCGCCACAACACACAAAAGGAATAAAAGTATTTAGAATATTTCCTGACGAGAGATTGTTGACGATGGATGAATACTTGAGTTGTTGTTTGGGCTATTTCCATAGTTTGTAGGATTTTGGTTTCGTTTGTCTACTATCGTCATACTGCCATGAAAAGGCCTGTTTCTTGCCAAACTCATTATTTGCAATTAACTTGCAAATATGTCCGAGAACCAATTTTTTTTCTTTGTCTTGTGTGACATTCGAACACGGTCTCGAAATTCCGAATATTTGATAGATATTATCTATCAACTTATATTTAAGCTAGAAGTATATGCGCAGAACGTGATGCGCACCGGTATGCGCAATTTTGCATGCGTAGTAGTTATTATCATTCTGTCTCTGGGATCGTAGTTGGTGGTCTTCTGCTTAAGCTATTCCTAATCATTGGTATCCAGACATCTTTGATTTCTTTTTTTTCAATTTCCTTTTTGTGAAGGTTTCCTTGTATGATCTTCCATATTCACACGGTACTCGGTATATACATTCTTTTGTTCTCTGATTTGCATTGTGCGGCTTTGTTTTGGTTAGGGTTGAACTGTTGGTGTTCGTCGTTCTTATTACTGTTCTAATCTTGTAGTTGTTACCTATTCTCCTGATTTTTTTTCCAACAGGCCTTTTACATACCGGATTACAGTTGTGGACACCTTGTCTTTTTGGTTTTCTGATTCTTAACTCTGCTATGTTGTAGACGATTTTTCCTTACTAATAACAATGCCTTGTTTGTACAACCATTCTGTTTTAATGCGTAGGTTATGTTGTTGAACTTCTGTTTTCTGTCTTCTTCCTCTGAGCAAATATTCTTGGCTCTATCATATAGGCACCTGGCTACTCCAACCATCACATTGTTTGGGTGGTTGGAGTCGAAGTGTAAGTATTGTCCTGTGTGTGTAGGCTTTCTGTACACTGTAGTCTTGAGTGTGCCGTTTATATTCTTATGTACCAGAACATCCAGGAACGGTATCTTGCCTTCTGTTTCTATTGCCATGGTGAATTTTATGAACTTTTCTATTTTATTTAGATGTTGTAGGAATTCATTCAGGGCTTCTTCACCATGGAGCTATATTACGAATGTATCATCTACACCTAGTTTAGATTATGCTATAGTTAAACTAAGAAATTAGAAATGTTTTGCTTAGACATCAAATTAAACATTGCTCTATAAAATTCATGGGGCGACGTATTAATATGTAGCTATACTCCAAAATATGCACAATTAAGTTTGTTATAGCATAGAAATAATTTAAAAAAATAAATTTTTAAGGTACAATATTATTCATTATAGCTACTTCTGTGAATAGAAATATAATTACATATTTCATAAACCTTTCGACGAATTAACACATACACACTTTATCTTTAATCTATCATAAGAGGTTTATAAACATTGTTTATATCTTACGAGAGTCATAACATCCTCGACTCGAAACAAATTTAACATGTGCGACCATAAGTTGACACCCGACTTAGATAAAACAAATACCAGAACCCTTGTGCTTTAAATTCATCTTGGGTAGAGATTAATATCGGAGAAGGCATTTCTCCTGTTCTACTATCGTCGCGGACAAGGACGAATAGCAAGCGGTTCCTTTATTACCAACAGTAAGTAGCTGTCTGGAATAAGAATCTCTCTGTGAAAGAAATACAACCGGTACCCTGACAATAATGTAATTCAACATATCAATAAAAACATCTCCGCAATAGATCTTGTGTCACATTTGTAAAAGTTGGATTATAAAAATGGACATGGCATAAATTTAGTGTCTATATTAGGTTTAAAGTTAATTTTAGTTAAATAAATAATTAACTAATTCGTTGTAGGTCGTTAATTGCGGAGCCGTGCACAGTAATAAAATTTACAGTTCTTCGGATTTGGCGTTGCTTCAATTACCTGATCGTCTATTTCGTATATCCGTTCTAATAATGACCAATAAATTAGCTCTAGGTATAGGACTCTTATTCTCTGGGTGCATTGAATAACTATTCAGGGTAATTTATTGTCTGACAGTTGGATGGCTTACCTTAAATGTTAGGTAATAGTTGAAAAAAAATGTGTTGCATTAGCGATTACAAGATATTTATCTGTATAGTTAGTATTTGCTTTATAGTATCTTTATTTTATCTGTAAGATAAATGCAGATGGTAATGTTTAAAAATTCAAAATGGCAACAGTAATACACTTGAAGTTAATAATAATAATTAATAAATATGTTATTATTATGTTATTTATAATTAGAGACAAATATCTTACGGTTAATATTGGAATTTGTCAAACAGGGATCCATAGTCTGCAGTTACCAGGATACTGATGATCCATTCTAAACAACAGATATTTTAAGAAGCTAAATCTGCTCAATGCTGAGTTGAGTTGAGTTAGGTATAGCATCCGCATGGTTCGATCAATCGTCCCCTCCACTGCGACCATTAGAGTCTATTGTAAAGCAGATGCTATCTTAGACTTCATCCAACAAGGTCAAGCCCTCAAGGTAGCTCAGTATCTTGTTGAATGAGATTGTTTTCAGGTCTTCTAGGGATGGGTCAGCCTTTCCAAAGGTTACATACTTTATTCTTAGAGTAGCTAGAGCAATGGCAGAAAATATATTCTAAACACAGTCGGCATCCAGTCTCATCAGAGAGCCCGATCCTGTGTAGGTGCTTTCTGAGTTTACAGTGACTTGTAAAGACAGAGACAATCACCTTGACATTTTTACGGTCAAGTTCTAGCAGATTCTTGATTCTGACATGATTAGATGCAATACATTTTTTTTGCATTCACCAAACCAGGACAGCTGTTCCAGTATTGGAGCATTTTGGTTTCCTGGTTTTTGGCAAGGATGTATGTTTCCTCATTTCTAAAAATAAGTGAGTACCTAGGTACCTAGATTAGGGATAGATTATTAGTCACCTCTCGTGTAGTGAAATGCAATTAATCAGGCCTCCCTTTCCACAACAATGTATAAGGGCGGAAGGTCCAGAAGAACTTCTGGTACCGGTGATGCGGAAGAAGACATTGCACCCGTGATTGCCACACTTGCGATCTTTTGTATGCACGTAAATTTTGCTATGGTTCTGGCTGGTTGCATAGTTGGACGTACCACGATCACATAGAGCCAATGGACTAGCTTTAGAGATAGCTCCCAAGATTTTCCACATATACTACGCCATGTCCATAAGGATGCTCAGTTGAAAGTGGATTTAATGTGGTGACCAAATCGTAAATGCATTCTAATTTACTTACAAGAAAGCCAAGATAAAGTAGTGTTTTAGGAATGGACACATTATTGAACAAAATTGCAGGATCGTGGGACAAAACCTAAAATTATTAATGCAGTAACGCACAAATCTGCAATGTGTACCCCCAAATCCCTATTTCTTGAGCAAGTATCACATATTGAGTGCACTGAATTGATGTAATTAATTTTCCTCCTATAAGTAATAAATAAACATTTACTGTTTGAAAATATGAAAAACATCACCTAGAAATATAGCCTTAATTAGGTTGCAGATGTGCCATATTGTCTAAAAACCTAATGGGAGCGTTTATTCTTATGTCTTCTGCATAAGCGAGTACTGAGTAAGATGGAGATAATAAATCGACAAGCAGTACAAACAAAAGGGGTCACAAATGAGCCGCCTGTGGTACTCTGCAAGTGGCAATAAAATCCAATGATTTATAACCATTGTAAAAAACAAGGTGAAGTATATTAGTTATATAAGAATATAAAAGTTGCAAAAAAGAAGAACTTGATCCAAAGAATGACAACTTGTCAAGCAAAACTTCAAGATCAATAACATCCAGGGCTCGTCTAAGATCAGTGTAGATGACATCAATCTGACCTTGGAGATCAAGTTGTTTGCTTAGATATTGACATACAGAGACAAGATTAATGTTCTTCCTTCAATAAAACCATTTGGTTAGGTGAGATGACGCGGGTGTTTTCTTTATTTATTATTTTTCTATTTCTTCGTATAGATTCATATTTCATACAATAGCATACGGGGAACTTCGATCATTGTTAAAGCCCTCTCGGTGAGGCATTCATCAGCCGCCGCTGGTACGCAGTAAGAAATTTTAACAACTTTATTGCCTGTATCCACAAGCAAATTTTGTAAACATCCGCTTTTTGTGCATTTTATAAAATTTGCTTGTAGATGTATATACATACATAGATAACAAATTTCCGTAAGCACATATCAAGTATCATGTAGGAAAAGACTAGATACTTGATCGTCATCACCGATAATCTTCTGTAGAAACTTCGACATAATACTAAGTAATTCTTCTTCAGCAGTTGGTAGCAAAGTAAAAGAAGTACATTTGGAATGCGTTATTTTAGTAGAAAAATCATAATCTATGTGTACTGAGAAACACTTGGAGCCGAAAGCATCAACTATCTCGCGAAGTACTACAATGCGTATATTATCATCAAACAAAACTTTAGGCATACCTGTGGTACCATTCCTATAGTGAATGAATTGAAATGAAGGAAACTCTCTTTCGGATTACCTTTAATTGAAGTTTGAGCTTTTGTGTGGTAAACTAGAGTCTACTGAATTGATTGTAAGAGTACTAATCCATGGTAGTTCTCCATATTTGTCAATAGTAATCTTTCAGTTTTAGGTTTGAGATTATGGCTTTCTAGAACCATACAGGATAATCAGACCCAGAAGAAGTATATTTAATTGGTGTTGCTATAGAGGTATAGAGCACATCAAAAGTAGAATTCCACAATTGTAGTTCTTAAGAAATGATCAACCAGTATTACAAGATCAGATTGTAATACATTGTGTTGATCTTATAAGTATTTGTTTAACGTTTTTCCTGTATTCGTTTTGATCATTTAGTAGATAGAGACATTTAAAACTTGGAAAGTACTAAGTTTTGAAAATGCTATTTTTTTCAGCGGGGCTTCTGAATAATTGGTGTATGAGAGTGGCACCGATAGTTTCTGCAAACCAGTCAACCAAATGGTCGTAAAGAATCAAACGAGCTGTCAAACAATTGCTTATTATTTTGTAGTTTAATATTTCAAATTTGGTGTCGATAACTGCAGCAGCTACTTTTCAGTGTGTTGTTATAATAAGTGAAATGTGTGAAAACTGTATCTAACAACAGACAATTTTAAAGCCAGCTTTGGGCTGCATTTGGCAATAAAACGCCTTCTCAAAGGGCTGTTTACAGTTGGTACAAAGAATTTAAATTCAACAGGCCTGCAATCAATAACGATTTAAGAGAAGGAAGACCAGTTTTCTTTGTTACTGATGAAAACATAGCTGCCATTCGAACAATGACTGAAGAACACAATCGAATCACCTACAGAATTCTCAGAAGCAGCTTGGACATTGGTATGACTGCAATTAAAAAGATCCTGCATGATTACTTGCAAGTAAGGAAAGTGTGTTGTCGTTGGATACCTTACAATTTAACAGATGCTCAAAAAATCCAGCGTGTTAAACGGTGCAAATCAACTTTAAAGAAATACAACGACAATAAGTCAAAAGCAGTCTACAACAGCATTACTGGCGACGAAAATTGGGATTTCAACCTGAATCAAAGCGGCAATCGGCACAATGGATCTTCCTTACAATGATCCTAATCCAGTCAAAGTCAAGCGGTCTCGAAGGGTAGGAAACAAAATAATAGCTAGTACACCGCATTTTCTTAAATGTTTTATTGAATTAGGCAGGTACTTTTTTATTATTTGATATATGAAATATCTCAGTATGTTCAGTTATAATAGCAAAATTGTGAATCTTGATGTGTGAAAACTAAAGTTGAAAATAAACTGGTCGTCAAATTAGCTTTTTCGATGGACATGAAACAAATAAAAAAATTCCTTCATTAATCGACATGGAACGAATTATAAGTTTAACATTATTTAAAACAAACCATGAAAATTGGTGAGAATTGCCCTCGTTATGTGACAATTATTGCTAGTTTTGATTAGCTCATCTTTCACAACGCATTAACAAGAATGTATCAGTTCCAAAGTGGATTTCGATGTCAATTCCAAGCATGTTTATTTCAGGCACCAGATTTATTGAAAGGAAAGTATCAATTTGTTCCATTGTATGTAACGTGAGTAGAAGAAGTTGGTAGGCCTGTTGTTGTGTAAGTTCGTTACTTGATTTTTATTACTTCACTTTACGAGAAAAACGCACGTGAACTGTTTGACAAGCGGCGGTAAGCGAATGGCGAACGAGTAGAGAAACTCCTATACCCGTTTGTAACATGCCAGTCATCTCGATCAACAAAAGAACGCCGTTCTATTTTAAGCTGGTCTAATCAATTTTCTGAAGTAAACGTGATCGCATCCATAGCCACATAAAAGATGCTATTTGAGTTGATCTGTTTCGTTCGACTTAAAAACAAACCGATGATTAGGAAGCTCTACTTTGAGCAGACAGCACCTAATTCCATTAATTCCATTTAACCTATAAATAGAAGCGTCAGCTTTTTCGCTTTATTAACTGAGAGTGGCAAACAGCATGGCACCGTTTATGTTTATGTCTCCTGGAAAGATTATTCCCATAGCACCTTCTTAGGTGGCATTGCAGTATCGCTACCTCTACCACATCCGCGCGTTGGTTCGACGTGGAAAGGAAGTATTTTTATTCCCATCCGCACATAATGTAATAATGTTACAATAAAAACCTGTTTCTCGTTGAATGAGGCCGTTATACACGGATGGTCTCACTGCTATCTCGTTGTCACTTGTATTTGTACACATGCGAAGAATATTTTGCTTATAGTCCTGGTTAAAATGATTGCATAGTCACGCTGTTTATTGTTTTGAAGGTTAATAAAGTGTGAATCAGATTTATTCTGACGAATTTCTGCCACATATATGCACTTCCGTGGTTTATCAAATGAGATAATTGGTAGTCGCAAATATGATTCAAATTACGCACGACAATATTTATGGTCCTTACGATGTTGAAATAAGTTATTTGTCTGTCAAATGAAGGACCCATAATAGCGTTTGTAGCTACATAGGCTATACCCAAACTCAAAAAGTTTACAAAATGAAAAAAGCTCCATCCTATTAATAAATATCCAAGTTTAATAGCGCACCGAATTCCAAGTTGTAAATGTTTTATGGAATTAATCTCCGGAATTTAGATATGTCAGAACAATTTGCAAACATGTAAAAGGCACTAGGCCATTGGAAACTATGTAAAGGAACATGGCTATCCTTAAATAGATGATACTGGTAGCAAAAGATCACTCCAGTGTTAAGGAAAAAATAAATCCAATATTTCTACCATCCTCTTACATAAACAACAATTTTAGCAAACTAGAAACAAGAGTGGAAACCATTGAAGAGTATGACAGTACATTTACTGTGTACTAGTCACGATTGACGTCAGAAACGCTTTTAACCTGGCCAGCCGTTGACTAATTATCGAAGAACTTAAGAGAAGGCGTGTCTCCACGTCCCTGAATAACTTTATCTCGAGCTACTTGAAAAACAGAGAGATAATATGTAGTAATGGTGAAATAGTAAAAAGTAGTTTGGGTGTACTACAAGGATTTGTCCTGGGGCCGACCCCATGTGTGTATGTATGTATGTATATATGGCAAGGGTGATATTACACTGGGACCTAAAAGATCTATTGTGTCCCCTGTTCTTGCTGTTTTACAGCTGGCCTTCCAATCCTATTCCTTTCAGAAAGTGTAGTATATTAGAAGGCCCCAGGTTAGGTAAGTTTCTCTCTTCGATTTCACGTGCTCCCAGGTGCAACGCCCATGAGTTGCACAGTGCCACGCAATTTTAGAGGGGATGGATGCCATCCTGTTTCCCAATCTGCTCCAGTCGTTTTGCTTCTCCCTTTATTCCTTCCTTGTGAGGTACTCTCACCTTGGAAGTGGAAGGCTTCTTATGGAGGTCCTGCTTCAATTCCTGTTTATTAACGGTATCGTTCCGCTAATAAACGTCCTTCCTCCATGGTTGATCCCACTAGTAGCTAGGGAAGAAAAGGTCCACCTCCATAGAGCCCCGCATGAGAGGTAAGGCTAAATACAATGGGTTGCGCCAAGTGCCCCAAGGTTGGACTAGTAGACTGGTCTTCTATCCAGCCACGCATCCCATCAGCCCAGTCCGCCACCTTAGGATTTAGGTTTTTGTTGGGGTTGTCTCCTCTCGGTCCGTGCAGTTAACCTAAGATCCCCATCCCTTTCGGGACTTGGTTTAACAGTTGGGCTTTCGGTAGTCGAAAGCAACATCGTTGCAGCCCTTAGCCACGACACGACAGCTCAGGCGAGGGGGGAGTGATTCACGGCAACGGTCTTCGTTCACCCTGCATTCCATCACCTCGGAGACGCGCCTGGTAGGTACTCCCAACCCCCAGGGACCAACGTCATGAAATGTACTATATGATAGAGTACTTGACCTAGAATTTACGGTGGACGTTACAATGATTGCTTTTGCCGATGATTTGGCATTAATTGTAGACGCCAGTATTGAGGATCTGTTAATGGTCCGTGTAAACAAATGTCTGCAGAAAATGAACACCTGGATGCAAAGTTACGAATTAACCTTGGCTCTAGAAAAAAAAACTAAAGGAGTGATTGTAAAAGGTGACACAAAACGCAAACTTGTAACATTCCAACTAAATGGCATTGAGATAAAAAATCTGTAAAGTACTAAAGCTGCATATCCAGCATATTACTGATAAAACTGAGAAGAGAATAGCAAACCTTACTAGACTGATGCTTAATACTGGAGGGATCTAAGAGTGGTAAGAAACCCACATTGTCCGCAGCGATACGTACTATATGATTATATAGGGCACCGATATAGCACCTGGTACTATCAATTAAAAAATATGGTGAAAAATAACTAGAACGCAGAGGAATATACTTCTTCAAGTGTCATCTGCACTCAAAACTGTGGAATCAGGAATTACGCTACAGGTGATTACTGGGAGAGTACCTATAGATGGTACTCGAAGAATGTACATGCTTACGCACAAAGGAAAAGCTAGGAAAACTCGCAGTGAACCTAGGGAAAACTCTTTAAATATTTGGCAAAAAAGATAGGAGAATGAAACGGAAAAGACGCAATGGGCCAATAAACGAATCAGGAACGTTAAGACATGAATTGAGTGTAAGTACCCAGAGATAGATTAACATCTGACTCAAGCCCTAACGGGCCATGGTGTCTACAGACAATATGCTAGGCGTTTCGAGAATGATGGAGTGAATGAGTGTATGTATTGTTGACTTTTCGACACGGTGGAGCACACTACCTTTGACTGTAAGAAATAGAATACCCTTAAAAACCTATCTGTGATGAGCTGGCCACATTGACTCCAACACTATGATTCCAAAAATGCTTGAGTCCAAGGAAAACATGATCCATAATATGTGTAATGAGATCATGCAGATAGCTTTAGACACTCTCGAGGAAATTTTTCTCTGCGGTTAAGTATAGGTATAGCATTCATATTCTCCATTTATTTCTCCCACAGAGGAGCGCAAAAGATTTATATGCTTGCACACCATCAGTATAACTGTGAATATTACCAAATTAAATGAAAATGCAGAGTAAATAAATAATAAAATTGCTCCCAAGATTGACCCCTGCGGTACGCCTCAACACAAGCCCCTAAGATAGCTCAGCAACAATGTCAGAGCACTGGAATCAAAACTAATATGTTTTAATATGAGAGTTAAGAGTGAGGGATTCACTGTGTCAAAGACCATGCTAAAATCAAGAAGTATCAACGGCGTCCAACTGTATCCAGAACGAAAACCGGATTGCACTTCCGAAAATATTGTCAACTAACAACCGATTTAATTGAAGGTCATTACAAAGTTCATACAGAAAGATCCTACAAAACAATTTTCGTATCCAATCGTGTTATACGGATTCGAAATCTAGACATTAAGTAATAATTAAGAAAAACTAACAATGTGCTTAATTAAATAACGTAATAGAAGCAGCTACTTTTATTTGGATAAATAAGAACAGCTGCTTGCCAACGCACAAGTAAAACAGGTAGCTTGAAAAACTTAAACACAAGAGATGGAAACAAATTTGAAAGCTAAGATATAAGCTCTTTGAAATGAATTCGTAAATTCTAAGTTCAAGAGCGTAAATAGCTTGTTCTGAAGCTTATATAAATGTAAATGCATGTGTAAATGAAAGCGGAAATGAAATCTCTTTGAGAATCAGAGTTCTTATACAGGGTGTATCAGATATAGAGGTAAATATAATAATATGTAGCAGCTGTAATCATATACGATCAAAAAGTCTTAATGCTCACGGGATCTATCTGTAAGCATTAACGAGAAAAAAAATATTTTGTAAATGCCGTGGGCCAGAGCCGCACTTGTGCCCAACCTAAATGCTGTCTCGAGTATACCCCCACATACCACTATCATTCAGCCATTACTGCTGTTAGTTTTGTGTACATCGCCGCTTGGAGTGCAAGCCACTTCAAACATTTTATTTAAATTCTTCCCGTCTCGAAAAAACGATCCTTTCCAGAACCATCATGGTTTCATATAAAGAAAATCGAAGCTTAATGCATCGGCAAAAGCGCGGGAATGTATAGATTCATTTTCGCGCGATATCATAGTAAAAAGCTGTGTTTGTAAATTTTCTGTTTCTACATTTATTTCTGTGTAACTCGATTCACTTCATTTTGCGTTATATGATTAAATAAATCCAAAAGAAATAACTCAGATTCATGTGGTACCGTTTATTAACAACTAACTCTCGATTCGACAAAGCAAAAGAAAAATATTTACGTTTTTTGTAACTACTGAAGTCGCATATCGACGTTAAATGAATTTACGGCATACCATTAAGAATAATACTAAATGAGTGCAATGTATTTATACATAATACCACGTTTAGCGGGTGCTTAACATGATGTTTTCTTGCATCAGGCCCGGACTAAAGAATTTTTGGCTCTAAATTTTACTTTTTTTTATTTTTTAATGATGAAATCCGGTTTCGGCGGATTTGTGCTTTATATGTCATGTAGTTAATATCCAAGCAAAATTTATTTTCTTATTTGATACACCCTGTATTAGGGCTTTTTTTGTAATTTGATTATGCCAAAACCGTTTTAGGGTTTTAAGTCCCAGCAACTGAAAAGCAAATTATAGAATAGATGATCGAACAAAATTCTCTGAATTTATATTTCCGTACGTACACAATATGAGAATGACATAATCTACAAACTTCTTGTTTGAATTATAGTTTAATAAATTTTACATTGTTGTTTCTATTTGCCATTGGCAGGATAAAAAACACTGCACAGTCGTACCTATTATGAGAGAGCGCTATAAAACTGGCATTTCGGGAAAAGCCATGATCGTAGTGGTCTTTTTTTACATAATCAAATACTAAATACCTATAACATAATTTCGCACATTACATATTCCAAACATAAAAAGACTAACATTACCATAACTCCTATGGTTACGTATGTAAAAAGTAAATGCTCAGGATTTATGAGAATGGCTGTATATGGTGGAAGACTCCTCTCGCCGATTGCCAATACTTTTTCTGTGAGACATAAATTAGTTTGGTTCGATGATAAATTAATTAGTCGTATGTCTTGTGTGGTCGCAAGAATGAAAGTTAGCGTCTTCATTCGTTTAAACGATTGCCAGTGTTAACACCTTGTCACACGGAATAGGTTAATAAAACATGTTACGGCATATGATTTGTATGAATGGGTTATTTTATACACGTGTTGGTAATTTACGCGCTAGAATTTCTATACAGAAAAAAAAAGTAGGTAGTAGAAATAAATGTAAAGAAAAATGAGGCGTAACGGCTAAATTAATTTAAGTGATAAAATTGTAAATATTTTACATTTTAATGTCAACAAAACTATTAGAGCTATATATTTTCTGATCTTACTGTTTAAATAATAATGTATGAAGAAAATGGCAGGGCTTTGAAATAGAAGAAATGGAAACAAGGCAGCCTCATCTTGGGCTATGAAAAATAAAGGAATGCCGCAGAGGTGAATATTAGGACCAATTCGGTTTTTACTATATATAAATGCCCTACTTTCTGTGTGCGAGGATGGAGTGCTTTTACTGATGATACTCCCCTGTTTTTTAGATCTTTAACAACTGGATCTCTTTCCATCATTGTTGTACACGCACTATAGAGAAGATTGATACCTGGCTTGCATAGAACGACCTGAAACAAAACATTACAACAAAAACAATATTATTCACAAACAAAACGACAGATATCATTAACTCACCGTACAAAGAGGCAATACTGAAGTCAACCCAAGAAATATTCTTTCTGAGGTAATCATGTGGATACCCGATTAAATTAGAAAAAACATATATTCAACACCTCACCTGAATGATGAGCAATTTCAGTTATGCCCTTAGAATCATCGTGACAACAGTAAGTGTAAAGGTTGTAATTTCTGTATATGCAATCGGGTTTGTCGTATGGTATAACCTTCTAGGGCAAAAGTGTGACGTCCAGCGCGTGTTAGTTTTCCAAAAGAGCTGCAATCGCATTGTCTTTGACTTGCACCCGAGAAACCCACGTCAGTTTATTTTCATGGGACGAAATATACTCAGAGTTTGTTTTTAGATTCCTGAGTGTGTGGTATTTGTAAAATGTCATTAGGGATAACACTTTCGCATTCATATTTGACCAGAAGTACTGCTAACGCCCAACTGAACTAACCTCAAAAAGCGTTCACAAAAGTCCAGAAAATTACTTTATTCAATATAAATAAAAGCTTAACTGTTGTTTGCTTGGCCTGCATAGATCGTAAATTTAAAGTTAAACTCAGAAAACGACAGCAACGTTAGAATACATTTAAAGCCATTGCATGCTAATTGTCCCCCCGCTTGCGTTGATTGGTAGGCCTATCGTAGTAGGATGCAAGTCGTCGTTCTGATGATCACAGTTCATGTAAAATATTTATGCGGTAAATACAAAAACATTTTATGCCGAATATACGTTATTATTGCAATAAAATAGGTGAGTTGCTAGCTTTACAACAATTTCGCCGATATAATACATTCAACACACTTACTAGCATATTCAAAAAATAGTTGCTAAGGTAAGTCTAAAGCTAGCCCTATTTAAACGAAACAAACCAATAGTTTTATTTCTTCATCTTCTTCTTTCCTTATTCCTTTTGCTCGGATTGTTGTTTTCTATTCTTAATATTCATGTACTTTATTATTAAATTTATTGAGTCAACAAAAACATGTTTTCAACTTGCTCCCGGTTTCTTCATCTAGTAATAAAATTTGGTCTGTTAATAAGTTGTGTAATTGCTTTTCCACGAACTAATATTCGTGTTGTGAAAAATGACGGTGCTTTTTCGCCAAAATAATCTCCCAGTAAGTTAAAGTACCCAATATCGCGCCAGAGTTTTTAATAAAAATACGAATTTAAACGAGAATTACTCGTAGGATTATCAGTTGGGGGACTGTTGACATTTACGCTTTCCCTATAATTGATATTACAATGTCGTTTCCGTTTTTTTTTTTTTTTTCTTGAGGTAATTATTCCTTCCTAGGCTCTATGCATTATGGAAATGGTTCCTATTTTAACACTTTTTCACAATTAATAATTCCGGAGACATACCTATTTTTCACAATCATTTGCAGATACTATACCATCCACATACGCAATGTGGTTCATAATTTTGTTATGATAAGCAGTAAATCTTGGAATATTTGCTGTTTCTCCTTCCAGTTCGGAAACATGTTTCAATTAGTTGTTTTGACAATATCTGTCATACCTGTCATTTGACATAAATAATTGACAACAGACTAATATACGTATGGAAAAGTTATGGATAGTTGCTATGTTGTCGCGTTTAGTTTTTCTAAGTGATTATTTTGTTAAAAGTAATTTAAATTAAGAAAATAATAAACCATTATTTAAAATGTTCATTAAGACATTGATAAGTCCGAACAGCTATGTACTTAAACAAAGGTTAAATAATTTTTAGAATAAATGAAAATAATACCGCCCAGTGCGTTTTTGAGAGTTTTAAATAACATTTGTTTTGGTATAGAGTGAAAGAACCCTACTATTAACTTGACAGAATAAAATTCATTCATTGTAAGACAACAGTGTATTGGAACTTTTAACTTAAAATCATTTTTTTACAGTATACAGGATGTTCCATTTAAAAATTTTATACATTTCAAAATTTCTCGGAAATGCGTCATGCCTGAGCACTAAAAATGCTAATACTTTGCTAATTTAACCTACTTTCTACAATAATAACAAAGAATGGTGCTCACTCAATTTGAATCAATCTGTATACAATAAGTAGTTTTTACTGTTATTTCCCATTTTGCTTCCTTTGCTACCATCAGAATTAAGTAAAGATAAGCAAATGAACTACATATGTCCATACTAGGCCGTATATCGGTGGAATTACAACGAGACGTGTCGTGTTTTCGTCCTCAAAATTGAACGCAAAACTGTCTATTTCCTCGTCCTATTCCTACACTGGCCTAGCTCTACTACGACTTCGCCTCGGATTAAGACCAACAATTCAGTCGTTATCTAATCGCATGAACGAGGCAGCTGGCATAAATCCGAAACGTAATTCGAGATTGTATACGAACTACGTAACATGCGCACGACGACGCTTGTATTATTTAAATGAGTTGTTTACTCGATTTTTTCTGCTATCCGATTTCAAAAAGACTAAAGGTAGAGGCATACACGGACGACATGCATGACACCGTCCAGTTTTCGTTCCTTAATTAGAAATGCGAACTGAATAAATAAACATTTCCGTTGAATGGATACATAAAGGAAACTATAATACAGTAACCTATGTAGGTAGACATAAATTGGTATGAATGCATTAAAAACCCTCTGATAATAACCTCATGAATTGTGATGGGAAAAAAGGTTCCCATGTCGTATACAGAGTGTATAAAACGTCAAACATTACACTTGTACAGCGACGAGCGTCTAAAACGAGATCCTTGAATGCAAATATCGATCGTATCTACACTACGTAGGAGTAAAGCAGGTCTCTATGCTAGGGAGAGTACCTAATTGATCCGCTGTAATTTTGCAGATATACGGTCGTCCATTCATGGATTATATCCTTCGTTGTCACTGTTTTATGATTCATACCTAGTTATTTATTATATGATTTTGGAAACATTTTCATTTGTTCTCCTTTTCAAGTGGCCAGGATAAGTTCTCACTGTTTCAACGGGATAAGACGGAGAGGCATCCACACGACGAACACAGGGTAAACGCCTGGAATCAGGAGGCCACCTCGGGCTAGTCGTGGGTAGGATATTCAGTTGTGTCCCCATAACTGTCACTTTTGGGGTTCTGATTGATTATTGAAGTGAGTATCCATTGCACTTCCACGTTAGCTAGGAATCGTGGATGGGATATTCAGTTATGCTCCGGTAACTGAGTGTAGTAATCTTTAATTTTCACAGCTAGTGTTTCAAAGAATACCAGCTATGGCAATTTCAGATCTGAGAGAATGATTTACTTTGTTCGCATCTGGCTTACTACCGTCGATCTGTAATTTAGTTAATTCAATCTGCGGCCTCATGGGATTAGATGTGCTCAGACTGTTTTCTATCTACAGGAGGTTGCCTCTATATTTGTCCGACTCATGTGATTTCGCTACCGGAAAGAGCCTATGACGATGGTGGGAATTTTGGCAGTGATGTTCATCAGTAAATTAATGTTAATACTAAACCTGTATCGATGTATATAAATGAAATAAACCCCTTTATACTACAATATCATATCAATATTATATCACTGACACTTACTCCATTGTAATAATGTTTTTATATTATATGTATTATTATTATTCAGGATAGAATTACATAAAATAATTTAGAAACTAAATTTTACCAAAAAGACACAAACTCAGGTAGATATATCAATTTTAATTCTATAAAATCTCTATCTCATCTCTCAACGAAGCATAACGAGCATTAAAACTTACTAGTCCAATTTACAGAAATCATATTTTCAGTAATATAACAAAGACCTTTAGTAGAAAAAAACTATCCAATACAATTTATGCAAAAAATCAAAAGGATGCGATTATATAAATTATATAATAAATCATATAAATACATACAAATTGAAAATAACTATAAACTATAATAAAAAAGAATTATAAATACATTGCACTACCATATACAAACGGTTTATCACAACACCTGGATAAAGTTTTATTACAACATAATATAAAAGTAGCTCACAAAAATACAAATAATCTCTCTTACCTACATTCTAAGTTAAAGGTAAAATCCCACATAAATGTCATTTATAAAATAAACTGCAATGACTCTTATATTAGGCAAACGTCACAATATCTAGATGAAAGACTAAAGGGTCATAAATACTCTACAAACTTCACGGCATTTCAAAAACACACACAATCTAAGGGTCATAGTTTTGATTTGAGAAAAGAGAGATTTATATTATTATATATCAAAAACAACAAAAATGCATGTAATGATAAAACAGACATAATGAATTTATCAAGTTTATATTACATCATTATTGAAAATTATCAAAAATAACCATTAAATAGTACACCTATATATAGCCAAATAAGTGGAATGTATAAACATAAATCACCGTACTACAAACAAAATATTTAAAAACATATATGCTTATACACAAACAAATGATATCAAAACGCCTAAAATCACATATAAACACATTACTAGAACAATTTTTAAACGGAACACATAAAATGTGGTACGTAGATATTACATTTAAAATTTTTATTTAAAGTATAACGATAAAGCTTTTGTAGAAATATGACTATTGTATTATGTACATACATTTACAATGTAAAATAATCTTCAAAACAAATCAGTTTTCATTCAAGGAATCTGTAATTCACTTTTCGACTTTTGTTTTTTGACTTGTTTGTTTATTATTCAGTACATATTGTTACAATTTTAAATTATTGTTACAGGTTTTTAGTGTAGTTATAAATTGAAAAAGTTGTTGTACTATCGACTCAAAAAAGATGACATAGGGAAAATAAGCCATGAGGGAACATAAAGAAAGATACATCTCCTGTAATCTACCAGCCATTGTGTGTGTGTAGATTCTAAGAATTATTTTGTTATTGAATTCTTCTGCGGAAAGTGTAAAGGAAAACACTGTGAATGTAAATCTAGCTGAAAATGTTGCGGCATCTTTGTCGCATAACATCAAGGGGATTACATTTCGGAACGATTGTCGGCATATATACCTTTCCTTTGTTGTTTATTTTAGCCATCGATTACTCGCACGTGACCAGATGGCATAATTTGTGCAAATATTTAAAATGTGTTCTTGTATAATTATTTAAAAAAATAAATTTACTAAAACCATTACTTCAGTTACAAAAAACTGTTTAAGGTTTAATTTTATAAGAATTTCTTAATATGGATGTATAAATAAATAATCTATCAGACATAAATGCCAAAATGGAAATTTTTATTGAAAAAGTCTAGAAAATATGGAAAAATCTTATTTTTTATTAAAAATTATTTTAATAGTTATATTTTTTTAATGTTTTATTCCTATTGCTTTTTATGACAGCACAAGTCGAACTACATTTGTTGGAATTATTGCATAAAATATGGATTAGATGTTTTGAATTCTAAACTTTAAAAATTAAGATGATTCGACTTAATAGTAAAATGAAAAATACCATATATGAAATTGTTTTGGTAAACCTCCGATTACTAAAAGTATCTAGTTATAATTTTATTTTGTTCTTCTAGGAATTTTTCCATAGAAAGTTCGTCCTTTCAATTGAATGAGAAATAAGCAAGTAAACCGCTTCTTTTTCAATATTCTCGCTTTTGATATAGTATATCTATTGTAAATAACTAAAGAAGTAAATGTGCATTGATATTTGTAATGTTGGAAAAGATATATAGAGATTGTGGACATTTATTTATTCATGTAATCGTCATCGTATCTGATGAGCTACGAAATATTGATTGTTTATAGTTTATTTGTAGGTGTATATTTTGTTATAAGAACATATTTATGACGATAGGTATAATAGAGATAGTTTACAGGTTTTAAATAGTTTGCGATAAATAATTGATACATATGCACATATCCATAAGTGGTTTTTATTTTTTTTAACTATATTCCACCAATTCGACCCTTTTGTACTTTAACATATAGTAGCTAACCAATGAACAAATAAAATATATATAAAATGAAAAATCACTCCCAAAAAATATACTTCTCGTTTTTTACAGTTTCCAGTGTCACAAAAATTCTGAAAAAAATTATATTATAATGAGTTTATGGATAGTCAAGTACAGTTTAAATTTCATAAAGATATCTTAAAAAACAAGGTAATAACCCTTCATCAGATGCGAGTGCAGTTTTCATATGCTTATAGCTAACCGGCTATAGACCCTTTGATTGATTCCAGAAATAATTTGTAATTGTAACGTTCTAGTAACGATCTTCAAATAAGCAGTATGGATCAATATCACTCTAACGACAAGGATAAAATGGTATAATTAAGTTTTGTTTATCTTCTAACGACCAATAATGAACCTGGCATTACCATCACATCAATTTATAATAGCAAACACGCATTATGATAATCTATTGTACGTAGTTTTTAATGACTATTCGCGAATGATGATTTCGAGACTGCAGTAAACTCGTTGAACAGAGCAGATTTATGACGTACTTGGCATTTTAATTTGAATTATTAAGTGTGTTTATATAATTTATACCTGACGAGGTTTTTATGTACTCCCCGTTATCGAGAGTAATTCTAAATAGCCGGCAATAAATCAAGCGCCGATAACAAATCAGAAGACTTATGTGATGACAGGAATCGCTTAACTTATCCAGTTTAGAACGAGATGCGGTACATCACTGACACTAGAAGACAACGGCCAACTGTTCTGTCATAAATATGCACTTATATCAAGCATTCCGCTAGCTTCGCGTTCCTTAACACTCTACTTAATTTGAAGTGGACGACTTCTGCAAATATTCCTGCATTTTTCTATTAAAAAAAAGCAACGAGACAATCAGAGCACAAAATGAATGAAATTTTAATATAAGTATGGTGTACTTATCGTACTTTCTTTTCATCTAAGTCGGTATTAATTTTTTTTAGGTTGCTAACGAACCGAGAAAGAACTCATTTCTAACAGGAATTTTATCAAAACAGCTACTTTCATAACGGTTTGAAGTAAATCAAGTTTACAATCTTGAGTAAAATCGATAATATTGATTCTTCACAATTAATATTGGATTTATGATGATAAAAGTGTAAACGATATTGTATTGAATCAATATATGGACCTTAGACATGCGACAGCGAGTTGTAATTATGTTGCCGTTAACGTTACTGTAATATGAAGCGTTAAATATGCTTATTTTGAATGTAACTGTTAATAGATACCCAGACTTGTCACGTGTTCAATCAAGGGCTGTTTAGGAGTAAATCTGTAGATACACGAACAAGTGTTTGAGACTTTCTAATTAGGATGTTAAACCTCAATAATAATGTCTGGAAACATTTACTAATTAACAATAGCAAGCAGATTCAAGGAACACAGCACAATATCAGATCTGAAACATCGAGCGTAACACAACAGATTAATGATACCAGGTATATGGCAGTTAAATGGAAAATTTTGAACTAATGAAAAATACAAATTCATTGACAGAATTAGATACGTATGAAATCAGATACAAGATACAAAAATCTTATTGAATCGGGAATATGCTTCTCTTCAGTATTCAGATCTATTGGGGTAAATGAAAATTAACGAATTTCCGAAACAATAAACTACTCGATCAAACAATGAACTATTCGGTTTCTGATTGATAATGGGAACTCACGTGTTACCGAAAGAATTGTCCCCTATTAATAAAATCATGTAGCATGGAGTGAAGTTACAGCACACTGAAACAATATCTAATTGAAAATTATTTGTAAACAATTGTGAATTACGCATTGCTTGGTACGTAGTATTTGTAGTTTCGGTTGCATAAATATTCGAAGATTTGTGGAGCTTCAATTCCCATTTAATTTGTTAAAAATGGTACAGTAATTTACGGAACCCGCCCATTAAAAGTTCTGAAATTTGCAATGATATCTCGATTTTAAAACTTCAAGGGTAGAAACAATTAGCTATAGTCTATTTAGAAGAAAACAACTTCATCTATATCGCACTTCCGGTTGCATCGAAAATCATGGCCCATTTGATATGATAAACAGAAACCTACATTCTTTTTAGTGTTTTTTTAGGTTCTACTAGGCATTTTAAAGCAAATTTTTGAAAAACCAATAATCAATACTATCTAAACTTGCATATTGTAACACTTTGCAGAATTATAAATACCTACATCTATAAACGTTTACACTTGCCTTGTTTTTGTCATTTATAGAAATAAATTGTTTCTGAGCTATAAGTTTCGATGTAGGAAGATTATAATCCTGTATTGATATGTAAGAGAACTGCATTAACAAAGAAAAAAAATAGAGAATATAATGATTGTGATTAGGAATTCTAATAATTAAACTAAAAAACTAAATTATATAGAAAAGCAAACAAAATAATATAACCATACCGAGAAAAGAGATTGGATTAACTGAAAAGTTTTATAACTTTGGTTTTTATCATGCTCAACGAAAACAGTACCTTTCTCAGAAAAGTGTTTATTTAAATTGAGAGTAGTGTGCTGTTTTGCTGGAACACTATTTTCTTCTTAAGTACATGCTTTTCGACGAAAAGTAACCGTAATTAAATGGAATGTACCTTAAATTTAGTTAATATTTTTATAATGTCTGTATAATATCTGTTTAAGTAAAACAATACACATTACATATTAGATTGTTATTATTATATACATATTTAACAACATATTTTAGTTTCTTTCAAGTACGTTATTATATAATTGAATTATAAACAGTATTTTAAATAAAAAAAAGCCGGACGTTTTGGTTTATTTGAGTGGACACGCGTGTATACATTGATTTAAAACTTTTGCCTTTTAACGGAAAATGCAAGCACCTGTATTTTAGTTTTATTCATGTTTCCACGTGCATAAGTCTCAGATACACAAACAATAATGAACAAAAGTGAATATTTTTCGCGCGAGGTTAAAGAAATTTCAGAGATAATTGGAATCTTTTCAGTTAATGCTGATTTACTTATAAGCCAAGGAACTTTACAGCAGTATTTGAAAGTTTTAAAACCGTTATACACGGGAAAAACGATCTTGTTGTTTTCAACCATTTTTCATGCATTTGGTTACAGTTACTAAATTATTACTTGATTTAGAAATATAAAAATATTCCTGTATTCAATCAAACAAATAATTTGGTTAGTAGATTTATTTGAAGCTAGCACAGTATTTATTAATTTAACTAAATATTTACATGGAAGAAAATAAATATCGCATTTTATTTTCGTATAGCAGTTTTCTTCCCATATAGTACAACAAATGAGCAGATATACTTGCGTGTAGTAGAGAAATTGTCGCATAGAGGGCGTATCTCCTATTTCATTCCAGTAACAAATAATATTTTGCACAAAATAGGTTGAAAACTACGATCGTAACATACTAATCTGATATATTTACCAGATCAACATCTGATAGGAGTCATCGCCATTGAAAGAACGATTTCTTTAACGGCACACTAGAGTGCTAGAATGGTCACTGCGACCAACTCCCTACAATACTACTAGGATTTACAATATTCTAACGGAGCAAGTCCCTTCTTAGTGCCTGGAAATAATTCATGTTCATTTCGATTAAGAATGATCACGGCATTTTGTTGTGTTTATTAAGTCTAAAATGAATAAATGTGATAAGAAAAGGAAAAACCTTTAGAATCAAAAGGCTTACGGTTTTCTGCCAATCTGCATAGTTTTCAAGTTCAAAATAAAGAGAACTTGAATCAACTATCTTTCACTTGAAGGAATAAACTGTTTCAACGAAAAATATATTATTTCCGAAGAAATGTGTGAATTTAAAATTATATTCCTTCTCAAGGAAACACCAACTCATGTTGGCCATATAGAAAACGCAAAAACTTTTGCTTTAATGCAATTCCTTTTACATGAAAAGGGATATTTCTCTTAGTGCATAGAGCTAAAAAAAGATTCTTTAAATCAAAGAATTATTTCTTTATTGCTATTCAAAATAACATTCTTTTTTCAAACAATATACGTTTTCACTGAAATACAATTATTTTTTTTTAGTTTCAATAATGTTTTAACTGAAAGTAATGTAATTATAATGATGATTAAATCGTATTTAAAATTAGTACTTTTTATTTAAAGCCTGAACCAGATATTTGAATGCAAGGCAACATTAATAATATCAATCTAAGAGCGCCGCCAATATTTAAGCTAATTAACAAACATGCTGCTGACATTAAACACAGCTGCTTAACGCTTTTAGTCTGATAAGCAAGTCAAAGAATATGTACGTAATCACTTTGTATTCAAAAAATTGTTTCTATGGATAAAGAACATGTACTGAACCAAAAACGGATCTGGAAACAATGAAAGAAATCATGGTTCATATGAAATAATGCATTAAAATTGGTCCAAAGAAGAAGTTCATCAACCAATGAAGAAGATTTTATTAAACGTCGACGAAATTTACCTATTGAGCAATAAATCATTTATTGTAAAGAAACCAAAACCAATGAAATTGAAATAGTAGCTTGATTCGCTCAATGAAACATATTATTGCTGTAAGCCACGCCAGTTTTATTTTAGCAACTTTATTTGGTTTACTGAATGATCGCAAGTTATCAATTTTATGTATGAACTCTAGTAGAGGAATGAATGATTAGTATTATTATTATTAAAATAATGAACTTAATTCATTAATGCAATAATAGCATTTTATTCACTGAATTCACTGTTGAGTAAGTGTTGCAGCTCTATTTGATTGGATTGCAGTATAAAAGTAATATTAAAATATTAATATAAAGCATTGATGGTTACCAAAACACATCAAAAGAAAATGCCTAAACAATTAACCGTAAGAATGCCTCCATGGCAGGGGCTCATGGTACATTGTGAAAGAATCACCGCACAAGCGAAAAAAGAAATATAAATGTGAGTTTCTGCCCAACAAACATCTTTAGCATTCCTCCAAGAGCAAATTCGCTTTCATTAGCATCGTGTCTCAAGAATATTCTATATTTTCCCCTAAAAGATCAGGAGTTTAGATGCATGACGTCTTCTAAGGGCCACACTCCAAACTCTCACACAGTCAGCGACCGTGGCATAAGTCGATAATTCAATCACTGCCGTACGCCCTTCATTAGGGTATGTTGTCTTGGTACAAATAGTAAAAAAAATTCTGCAACCGCTTTAAACAAATGCATCTACAAAGGCACAGGTTGGAAGACGCTTCGCAATTTCAAAGCGTCACGGTCGGTTCCTCTCCTGTCTGAGCATCGAGATCACTGCACACAGGCTAGCAGTAGGTCGCACGTACGGACCCAGATGCGAACGGTAGGCGCTCTAAAGCTGCGACAGGAGAGCGAGATAGATTGTTACTTTTGTCGAGCACCTGTTCTCGATCACTTCCGGTAGACACTAGCAGGATAAGACGCTCTGCTAGCGGTGCGTGTTCTCTAAGATGGCCGATAGTCATCTTCAGGAGGCATTGCTCCCCACGAGCCATCAGAGCGTGTCTCCCCTCGCCACCTCATTACATCCAACAATTGCACACTTATTCCGCGCCGGTATAAAACGTGCATAACTCGACGCATTGCATTGTATATCTATATATGCGTTGTATGTACTATATACATATACCTAGGTATACATTATATAGCGATAATCATTTCTGCATTCCAAATTACCTAGAGTTTTGTATACAAGCTACACTACCAAATAATACAAACGCTGTTGTATAGTTAAAGTACAAAGGGTGCGAAGTATATAATTACAAAACAGCATTACTAAAGCGGCATCTATTGGCGAACCAATTTAGAGCAGAATTTATGTGCTCGCAATTTACTCGAAGCTAGGTTTTTGTTGCATAACAATTAGCTGTTCTTAGCGCTATGTATTGTCGCGGTATGTTTACGAAGTACAAGTAAATGTCATTTAATAGACCGTTAAGTCGTTTCTATCACGAGAAACGACGGATTTCCATAAAATTGCAAACAATGTCCCGTTTTTTCTCTAATTTATGTGACAGTTAATATCCGACTTTCTTGTCGCATGTAATTCTTGTGGTAATTGCTTCGATTGCATGGATTGGATGAGTCACACTTTCTGAGTTAAAAGATTGCAGTATAATAACGGTCATTGTAAGGCATCTCCTTTTTAAGTACCTACACTGTTGAAAATTTTAACACTTTTTTGACTAATTTAATAGTCAGGAGAGGTCCACACTCTTTTCGTGTTATTTTGTCGAGAACTATAGAAGTTTAAATTTGACGAGCAAAGATAGTCAAGTATTGTCTATTGCTAAGGGGTTATTTGGTCCAACTGACACGTGGAATTATAAAATACTTCTAGTCACATTTTATTTGATCTAGACTAGACAAATTTACTAGCTGTTTAACTAAATGAATGCGATCTATTGGTGTTTGAACACCATTTTCTAAACACAACGTCTTTTAATATGCAACTCCTATTTCTTAGTGCTAGAATATTCTCTCTTTAAGACGTTTTCTCAATTATAAATATGCAAAACCACTCATTCACAAGTTTGGTTTCAACTAACGTACCAATTTTAAAATGATTTTTTGAGAACCATTATAAATTAAGTGAATGTTATGCTATTTGATTCAAGTCTAAACTAATTGCGTAAATAGATGTTCCCAATACATCTTTAAGATGTTGAAATTTTTATGCCACTGGAATTAACGTTTAATAACACGAGGTTACACTTTGCAAGTCAGTCACATTTGGTGGTTTGTTTGGATATGTTAATACGGAGAATCAAACACGAAAACAGATACACGTGCGATGCAGGTGGTGCGTATAATGCAATACTGTATTAGAATAGGTGGGTTCTATATTTCTATCCGAGGGAAAAATTCTGATTGGTTGACGCTTCTGAATGTCTAGAAAAATAGTCAATCCTCATATCTGAACAAAGAATTCACACGAAATTCTAGTCATTTCTGTTCTATTAAATACGCGTAGTCAACTCGTCTGGCAAAGTTTGGAAAAATCCACACTAAAATATTTGACTAGCGCAAAATTAACGCCAACACCGTAATATTTTCAACAGTGTATGTAGATGCAGTAGTCGGTTAATCTAACCGCTAAAATTTAAAGAACGGAATTAAATATATGCGGAACAATTTTTTATTGTTTTATTACAAGGTTAGGCAAACATATGCTGTAGATGCCAAAGTTTTGAAATAACTTACAGTCAAAGCGAAAACTGTTGTGTAGCATATGCACTAGTGGAATTTCGTAACTGGTAAATCATAGAGAGTAAGTTAAAAATAAAACGAAATCTGCTTGCCGTCAAGCCCTAAAAAAAAAAAAAGTTCGAACAGTTGCGAGAGCTGACTGATACAGAAATGTTTAGTTATTGCCCGTCCGTCTACGAGTGTTAAGCGTACAAAATGCCTAGACACAGTATAAACCTAAGGAGTAGTTTAACTTATTGTTAGTGTCGGCGCCTTTGATCTTTTGTCTATCAATTTATTGATTGGAAACCCATGTTTCAGACGATGTGAAACTACTCCTTAGGTGTATATACTGTAGCCTAGAGTTCGAAGACGTCAAAATTATTACCGTGTTAGTAACTTTGACAGGCGAATTCAAGATGTTGGCCTGTCGAGATGTTGGTTTGTCTTATCGCGAAATTAGCCGCCGTGTTAATTGTACTGCAATTACGATAATGTGTGTGTGTGCGTGTGCAGACAGAAGAAGGTAGAGGAATACGATAAGATAAACTGGTTAACCGAGGCGTACCAGCGTCAAGATAGGCGCTTTAGACAACTAGTTCTACGAGACCTTTTTGTTGCTGACGAAGGGATTTGGAGAAGAAGGTAGACCTGTTACTATGCGTACACTATATCGTCGCATTCGAGACTTTGGACTTTTTTCATACCGTCCACGATTAGTGCTTCCTTTGGCTGCGGACTACACGTTTGCACTGGTGCAGAGAAGGGCAGCAATAACAGGCAGAGTAGTGTCGTCTTCAGCAATGAATTCGATTCTGATTAGGTATGCACGATGGCCGTAGAAGGGTATGACGCTGGTGTGGAGAGCGACGTGATATTGGCTTTGCTGTTGAGATGCATGTATACAGGACTATTGGAGTAATGGTTTGAGGGCTATTGCCTATGATAGCCGATTACCACTGCTAAATGGCCGTCCACATGTCCTTTTTCAGCAAGACAATGCACGTCCCCGCATTGTTCGTGGATTTTCTCCAAGAAGCAGGCGTTAATGTTTTGTCGT
The DNA here is from genome assembly GCA_004143645.1 of Protaetia brevitarsis. NCBI lineage: Eukaryota > Metazoa > Arthropoda > Insecta > Coleoptera > Scarabaeidae > Protaetia > Protaetia brevitarsis. The sequence continues at coordinate 1,717,584 of RXPK01000195.1, read as the reverse complement.
GGCCACTCTGTTCACCGGATTTAAACCCCATTGAACATTTGTGGATATCATGGGGCAGAGACTGCCCACTTTGCATTATCCTCCACATACTCTGGCACAGTTAATCCACGAAGTTCAAGTTGTTTAGAACAAGGTGCCACAAGCAGATATCGGCCATCTCATTTTGTCGATGACTAGACGTTTACCGGAATGTTCATTATTAAATATAGTAAAACAAATTATTTCATCTAGGTGTGAGTATATTTATCAATGGTAAATCCCTGAAATCTACACAGCTTTCACGTGTTTCGAGATTTTTGCAGAAACTTTCCTAAGCAATCAGATTGTCGCGACTTGCATATAGGTACAACGAAACATCGATCGATTTCAAGCATTCTTCTTATCATATTCATAACTAGAGACCTTATGTACCATTACCGTCACTCATAATGCCCAGTAGATGGCGTATATTCAGGGCCCAGTCACAATCTATCGTCCCCAGTTTATCGGATAGGCGCGGTCTCTATTCTACTTTTGCTAATGATACATTTAAATTTCATTGCTACCAACCCGTTTCAGTTATTGAGTAGTATATTTAATTTTAAAATTGTGGACTTATTTCTTAATAATACCTAATATTTCAAAAAAAAAGTATTGTGTTAGTGTCCTTCAAGCGAGGAACACCACATAAGGACACCGTAGAAAGCAACGCTGTGGAAGTTGGCATAACATACTAACTTCGCCGCCCTGTGACTTGTTTACACGCTCCTCTTGAGATCTTTAATATCTGTCAAAAAGCAATAAGCGTTATTTGAAAACACTTTTGTTAAAAACATGTCGAGCACTGCGTTGCGGTAGTAACATTTAATTCCTCGCTCGTATAATTCCTTTTTTGAAATTCACATTTTATACTTGCCTCGGTTAGCAACAATAAATGTGGAAATAATGCTATAATATTTATTGATTAATATACATATGTGTTGTTGGTTAAATGAATAACAGTTCACATCCATCACATACTACTGTGAGTAGCATATGTTTGATGAGACAATCTGTATATAGATATTTGTTCAATTTAGGTAACATCTGGCAATCGCTTATTAAGTCAATTAATTATTGAAAAATCCAATTAAGTTGTAGTTACATTAATTAATTTGTATCTATTGGCAAAATTGTATTAAGTCTATATACGCCTTATATATGATTATTGAATATCGATACCATCTTCCACAAGCCAGGAGCAAATACCTCGGCTCGGCTTGAATTCAGAGGGTGAAGAAGAGCAGAAAATCAGAGAAAGAATAAAGGATAATGCAATATTTGCATATATTAATCTCTAGGTTATCATCACAAATTTAGTTTAGTAAACACTTATACATTCAATTCTTCATATTTATGTTTAATTTTGTTATTTTTCGTTGGCATGTTATGTTTATGCATATGCTTGCCTATTTTTCATTTATTATTTGTAATTCGTCTACCCATCTATTCATCCGTACGGATCGGAGATAAGTATTGCGCCAGTTTATTACAAACATAATGAATAAAAACTAGTGCTGGGAATCGAAATCGGTTTTGGGTGTGGCGATCAATCTCCTTCAAAAGAAAAACTAGTGTTTAGAATCGGCTTTTAAAACCGGTAGTGAAATCGGGTTTTAAAATCTGTTTTGAAGCGGTAAATTTTTGGATTGTGACATGTAGAGATAATTAGTATTTATGTATCTGTTACAATTGTGAGAAGTTTAATTGTAAAATAATGCTGCGAATTAAAACCAGGTGTTATTAAAACTGATTTTAATGCTGGTTTTAAATAAAAAAAATCATAGGTACTTTTGGAGAAGCTTTACAAATTTTTACGAATCGGTCGATAGGTGAGGGTGGTACAAATTGTAGAATTGTAACTGATAGTTTATCTACATTAGAGGCGTTAAGGAGCTTAAAAAATCCGAGCGATTTGTTTTTATATAATTGGGATATATTACGAGAGGGGGGAGCAAATTTTTTTTGGACTAAGGCTCACATGAGGCGTTGTCTAGTGGAGATAGTGCGATAATTAGGCATTGGTAGAGATGGTACGACCTACGACTAAACCTGGTGCAAGAAATCAGGTGTACAGGTCTACAGGTTCACAATAGTGAAGACATCTTTCCTTTTTTCTATTCTTTCTTTATTCTAACAGACGCCCTGTTCATTTGTAATTTACGGCCACTAGAGTTCCTTTGTACACCACACGCAATTACTTTTGTAACCCTACCAAGGGAAAATGGTCAGTGTAACAAGGGACTACTAGTTCAAAACCATATTGTAACAAGCAGTTCTGTTCCGACATTTCAAGCGACAATACATTTGTAAATATCTTACTATGTAAATATATGAAAATACAAAAAAAAAGGTTTTGTGTATGGTGAACAGAATGGTCGTTGGAATAGTATCTTTAAGTGAATCTTTTTAGTATTTTATATCTCTATCCCTTTTTGTGGCATTTGTTGTTAGTAATACTTAGCATATCTTGCATATTTTCTTCCCCAACGATGTTCTGTTTCATAGCCTACTAATTCCGTATCAGAGATTAATTTACTTCTTGGCAATATCTCCGTTGTAAATAAAAAAAAAAACAGCTATGTTGTACATGATTCGATAGCTTTTTTTAGACTATTTAACTGAAAATTTAAAATGGCTACTGTAATAATTTAGGGTATATATTTAGGTGTGAACACAAAATCTCAATGGTGAATGCACATACGCTTTTATTACAAAAATAGGTAAACGTATACTATATATACAAGAAATGATTAACAAAAAGAAATACTGTAAGAACATGTACGACGCACATACAGTGTGGGTGATTTATTTAGGTTACTAATCTAACTTTTAATTCCAAATGTGCCAATTTGTCTAGAACTACCCGAAGTCGTTGAACATGTTCGGTTAAAGTACGACCACTTATTAAAATATCATCAAGGAACACCGCTATTCCTTCAATACCCGAAAATATTTCAACAATTTTTTGAAATATACTAGGTGCTGATGCAATTCCGTAGGGTAACCTATTATAAGCAAATAATCCTTTATGTGTATTTATGGTAGTTAATTTCTTGGATTCGTTATCCAGTTGAATTTGTGCGTATGCTTGAGATAAATCAATTGTGGAAAAAAGTCTACCTCCCCTGATATTTGCAAATAAATCGTCAATTTTTGGGAATGGGTATTTATTAATCTTTAAATTGGGATTTAAAGTAATTTTATAATCACCACAGATTCTAATATTGCCATCTTTTTTAATTACAGGCACTATTGGAGTAGCCCAATCACTAAAATCTACCGGAAAAATATTATTCCTTTTGATCAAATTATCTAATTCTTCCTCTATTTTACTTTTTATAGAAAATGGTACTGCTCGCGCTTTTAAAAAGACTGGGGGTTGCTTCTTGTTTTAAGTATAACTTAGCTTCGTAATTTTTGAAAGTACCAATGCCATCAGAAAAAACATAGGAATATTCTTTTTGTAACCGATCAATTATTGCTTTTCTATTATCAGTACTTATATTATTGACCGGTATAGTAGGGTTTACGGTAATATTTAATTATTTAATTTTTCTAACCATTCTCTCCCAATTAATGGAAGACCACTACTGCGTTCCACGTATAATTTAAGAATATTGCATAATATATTCCTATAACTAACATTAACATTTAAAAATCCAATACAATTAATGATTCCACCATTGTATGATCTTAAATGTATATTTTCACGAACTAATTTATGATTCTCAAACATTTTTTGGTAAGTATAATCGGAAATAATTGAAATGGCTGAGCCCGTGTCTATTTCCATAGTTAAAACAAAATATTATCAATATTTAATTTTACATTAAAGGGTGGGCAACTACCATTAAAACCATTTTAACTGCATCTTTATATCCCAGGTCCTTCTCAGAAAATAATTTTTGTTTGATCACATCAATTCTTAAACCAAACACTAGCTGATCTCTCAAATTTTCTTCCAAATTTTGTTTGAATTCGCAGGTTTTAGCTAGTGACTTAAGTGTTGCTACGTAGTTACTTATAGAGTCATTTTCTTCTTGCTTCCGTAAACGAAACTTATGACGTTCAGCGTAAATCGATGGCTTCGGTTCCAAATGATTTTGTACCAGTTCAACTAGCTGCTCATATGTTTTTAATTCAGGTTTGATAGGATCACATAAATCAACCATAAGTTCGTAGGTTTCATCTTCGACTAATGTAATTAAAATAGGCACCTTTGCTTCATCTTTAACATCGTTCACTATAAAATATTAATTTACACGTGCAATATACGTATTCCAGTTCTTGTAACCTAACTGAAATTCGTTGATTTTTCCAATCGACATTTCTATTTACTTCCACTAATCACTCGTCGCCAACCACTTGTAATGATTTAGGGTATATATTTAGGTGTGAATAACACAAGATCTCAACGGCGAATGCACATACGCTTTTATTATAAAAATAGGTAAACGTATAGTATATATACAAGAAATGATTAACAAAAAGAAATACTGTAAGAACATATACGACGCACATACAGTGTGGTTCGTACACATTATAACAGTAACAAAGATGTGCTTTTAAATGTAGCCAGCCTGTATATAATTCAGTAAACGTACCTTTACCCCTTTTAGCCCTTAATTTACTAGCGTTCGTTATTTCCTACCAGAGCTAGTATTCTTTTGCTTTATAAAACATTTTTTCGTAATAAATTATAGCCTTTTTTAGACGCGACTAACATTTACTAGACTTTCACAATATCTTCGTCGAGGCGCTGAAACGTCTAATATCTTAATCATAATAAATTATTTCCACTATTCAATTACGGAACGCTTTTATAATCGAACGTGTCATTAATCGATTAAAACGTTGAGAACTCCTCGGACCGAAAACGCGCTAAACCAAAGCAGCGCTACCTGGCCGCTACGACACCCGAATAGACGTACTCTTCTCTAGCAATTTATGACGGAGCGTTATTATTAACCATCATAAAGCAGAAAATATTAGTGCGTATAGAGTCGAGCATCTGAATCGCCACCAGCATACCGTGGCTGATAGTCGGCGGCGTCACCCTTGGCCTGCCAAGCGAGACACCCTCTCTTTAATAGAAAGAGGGTATTTAAAGCAATTGGAACAGAATATTTAATGACAGGTACTTTCCATTAGAAATGCAGTTAGTGTCTTGATAAACAACGGGTGAATGCAGCAAAAAAGAGCGCCTACTTTACCTAAGATTTCGTGTAATAGGGGTATTGTTTATGAGGGCGGTTTTAGATAAATTAGTTTTTTGTATGCAGTTAAAGGTGGCATTCCTTGATTAGGAAAATAAATATTATTCATTTCCTGTAATTGCGCGTTATGCAGGAAAGTTATCTTTGCAGTTGTAAATTGAAATTCTAATTTTCATTCCTTTCTTATATGATTTCTTTCTACACCAGTCTCATTGGATACTTTTTTTTAGTTTTCGGTTCGAATGAAATGGATATATTTTTAAAATTAAAAAAAAAAGTTTAAAACTAACTGATTATGTTTTAGATTAGGTATATACAGAATTAAGGAATTAAGTATGTGGATAGTTTTAATAAGTAGGAGAATTACTAATTACAGTTACGAAGAAGAATATTATCCTTTCTCTTTCAGGCTGGTCTAATATTCAAGACTTAGAATTATCTTTAATTATTTATTTGTTCTGGTTACATCTGTTACAACTTAATTAAAATAAATACATTTTCTATTTCTATGAACAAAAAATAATGTATAGCAGTAGAATACATAAATATATTTCAATTAAATCGAATCAATAAACTTCAACTGGAATTACTGCACTAAAGTAATCCATTTAATTTGGTCGAAAACATAGTTGAAAGTATGGAGCCTAATAGTATTATTGACAATATTCACAGGCTTTCAGTTTTGGAGTTGCTATCATCATACTGAACCAACAAAGAACCTCTTTTACCTACGTCTACCTACCGTTATATTGCAACGTTAGGACTTTCTATCCGGTACTCAGTCCAGCCAAAATTAGATTTTCATCAATTCGTTAAACCAACCCAGATCTTCATTCCTAAATATACCAGTTAAGCCGTTATAAACAGAGCATTGCATCACAACAATCTCGCTGGTTACACTTTTATTTATACGGATGCTTCTCTTATTTATTATAATAAATAAATTCAGCTGAAGCTAATGCAATTGTGGAGGCTCTTGAGTATGTAAAACCTAAATGTCGAAAAACTTGCCATTATGACGGACTCTCTGAGTTTTTTACAAGCCTTACGAAAAAGAAAATGGTTTTCAAAACTGCATCCATTGGTGTTGGATGTTCTATTGAGTTGTGCTGAATTGAAGAAGCAACACAGGACAGTTAAGTTCTTTTGGGTGAAAGCTCATGCTGGTACAATTCCTAATGAGGAGGTGGATTGTTTGGCCCGGGAGTCAATAGGTAGCGACGAAGCTATACATAAAACTGTTTACACGAGGAAGGTTAGTGCTAAAATTTGATGTCATTTTCTTCGCGAAAAATGGGATGAGAGATGGCAAACAATATGCAAAGAAAACCCCACACAGTACACCAAAATTCATCCATCTGTTTTTTACTCCCGTTTCTCGCTATTTTTCTTCCACGATCGCTAGAATGAAATTTGAGCACGGTAGTTTTCCAGCACACCCCTATAGATTAAAGATAATTGATTCGCCTGCTCGCTCGTGTGGTGACGAATTAGCTGACTTGAACCATTTATTCTTCGTATGGCCAAAATGTGAGTTAGAATGACGTGAGCTGATTGCCGGCTTACTAAAACAGAAAGTAACCTTTCCAACAGCTGTAATACCTATTCTGCAATGCAATAATATTACATAGTTTATAAAGTACTAATGATTTTTATCAAGAAAGGTGGAATTCAAATTTAATTTTAAGTCTTGGTGTTAATGCTATATTTTGTTATTGTGGCTGATGGCCTATGATCCCTTAAACGCAAAAAAATAGTAACTAGTAAAAATACCAGAAATTTTCGTATGTATGTAATTCAAACAATTTTGTTAAAGTAATACAATAGATGGTAACACACAAATAAAGTAGTTTTGGACGATAAATACATCTTTAAATGCATTTTTTTTTGTTTTACGAGAGATACCATAAACTTTGAGGGTGGAGGCACAGATGGTCAGATGACTGAGGTGAACATTTTCCATGTTTGTATAATGAGAAAATTGATTATTTTACTTTTTATTAGTGATGGATTTTTTCGAATAGAAATGCTATTCGAAAACGTTAAAAGAATACTTGTGATAGGTATTTTAGTTTCTGAAATCGTTTCCCTAAATTTTGATCTTCTTTATTTGTGTGTAAATACTGTCATCAAATAGAAGTATATTTGTCATTATTTAAAAATAGTATCAATAGAAGAGATTAATTATTGAAACAGCGATCAACTTTTATATTTTATGACTTAAATTTTCCGGCAAATAATAAAAGCAAACAATCACATTTTTTTCTCTGTTCATTTATAAATTATATATACCTAAAAAAATCTTGTCTGGATAGGGTGTGCCTCTGAACGGCGAATTTCAATTTGCTCCTAGATTTTCGAAAAATTCTGATAAATTAGTTCGGTAGCAGGACTTATATAGACAAGAATTTTAAAAAGAAACAAGCATGTTTGCCTGCTTTCATTATCTGCTGGAAAATTTAAGTAGCAAAATATAGAAATTGCAACACAGAAGAGCATTTTCCTATTATCGTTTACTGATGTATGTTTCAATAGTGGCTTCCATTGTCAGAGTAAATATTATCCAAAATATTATTGTTGTTGTAACTATAACGTCACAACTGTTTTTTCTAAAATCATTCTACATACACCACATTTTCGAAAAGTATAAAAATTGAAGGGATTTACCCGAATCTTATTTTATCCCCACAGTATATGTTAAGCATTTTAATATTTATCATTTATCTGTGTGGCTATAGTACATACAGATATACAAAATAAATAGATAAGCAAACACATAGCGAATTGAATAAATAATAAAACAACAAAAAAGCCAAAAATTGCGGCTAATGAACTTACTAATTAATGTAAGTATTACAAAGTAGAACGGCAAACTACCAAACCTTACAAACCTTCAACCTAGCTTACAAACTATCAAACTACCCCTTACCTTAGGAACAAGGAATAGTCAAGCAAGCCTACGCTGGAACATTTCTGCAGGAGGACTTTATATCCTCATGTAGTTAAACTAAATGCGCTGTATCTTTTGTATTAATTAAAAATTAAAATACTTGAAAAAATAGAGGGTGTTCAATTACAAAAAAAAAAGACTTCAAACTTCTAATCTTGTCAAAATGCTTCTACATCACGCTTGACTAATCTAAATTACTGGGGAATATATGGCACGACGGAATAGCTCTTTTGCACGACAATAAACACAGATAAAATATTACAACTATAATTTGATATAAGCCAATGTTCAAACGAAAAAATAAGATAATATACTACTTGAAGCAAGATTAAGACCTATAATTGATCCTCACTTGGAAGATTCACAGTCAGAATTTAGAAAAGGTAGAGGATTCCAGGACAACTAAGAGAAAAGAATGCAAATAGCAATATCTGTGGCCTTCATTGATCTTCAAAAAGCTTTTGATATAGTTCCCCGACAAGTAATATAGAAGAGCCTGGTTAGAAAAGGAATAAATAATAAATTACAAAAGGGTATAATAAACATATATAATATTACAGGATATTATGTAAGAACGGCGAACCTACAATCAGATGAATTTATAACTACGGAAGGACTACGGCAAGGAGGGGTATTGAACCCAACACTCTTCAATGTGGTGCTGGATGAAGTAATAAAAAAAGTACAAGGACAAATAAGAAAACTATAAGCTGGCTATAAAAACATGCAACGAATTGAAATTTGAGAAAACGCTTTTGCAGATGACTTGATATATATATATATATACTCCAAAACGAAAGAAATTTACAAAAAAAAGTTAAAAAATATGGAAAATGTGTTTAAAAAAAATCTAAGAATGAACATGGAAAATACAAAAGTAATGGTAATTGGAGAAAGATGACTTGAAGACTTCAACAGAACTAAACGGGAAGAAAATAGAATAAACAAAAGCATTTAAATATTTGGGGCTCCGGATAAATAAAGAGAGTAAACCTGACACTGAAATAAATGAACGAATAGAAAATTCTTTAAAATTATATTACAGGTGGAACAGACATTTTATTAGAAACAAGGAAATATCAAAGAAAATATAAGATGACGGTTATACAATACCATATTTAGACCTCTCCTTGGACATGGGTATGAAGTTGGGTTCTCACAAGCAGATGGAAACAATATTTGAGGCCACCGAAATGAAATATTTAAGAGCTGTAGTGGGAATTACAAGGCATGATAGAGTACGAAATAACCAGGTAAGAAAACTGCTGAACGTGAAACCAATCATGAAAACAATTGGAAAGCAACAGTTAAAGTGGTTTGGACATATAGTAAGAATGAGTGAGAACAGACTATCAAAAAAGTGTGGCAAGCAACATCAATTAAATACAAGAGGAAAGGTAACCAGCCAAACGTGGGATAATGTGGGAAGGGATGACGCGGAGTGAAGCGAAAAGGATGACTAGTGATAAAAGACAATGGTCGAATTTCATTTATGTGTAAACTGTATTATGATGTACACCTTAACACCTTCGGGTAGCATAAGATTTTAGATATAAATTGGATAGGTAGATTTAGATATTTTCCTTTATATTATCCTGATAATGATACTATAAGCTCGATTTTAATTTGCTTGCGATCGTCAACGGAATAGAAACCACTTTGCAGGCAAGAAGCAAAAAGTTTCTAAATTCAATGATTATAAAACAGTAAAGAGAAGAGTCGGTAACATATACGTATTATTTAGAAATATACAAAACAATGAATAAAAAACAGTGGAGTTATTCGGTTTTTTTTTTCGTGCAAAGTTTATTTCAAATATTACGAAACACGTCAAAACAATCAGTTTTTTTTTTCTGCTGACGAGCACAGATTTGTTACGGTCGATGGCAAATTAACAAAAATCTATTATCTTCGCCTCGACAATAACCGACACCAATGCATTCAACTTGCTAGACAATAAAATCCCCGTTAAATCCCATATTCGCTCATTGCCTGTAATTGAATGATATGCTAACGTCACGACTTAAAAGACGCAGTTTCCTGCCTTATCTGTTGTTTCCACTTTCTACTTGCCAGTTATTAAAACCTCATTACCGAAGACGCTTGAAGTGGCTGATTGCCTTTTATATGTTCCTTCTAGACGGGAAAGAAAAGAAGGAAAAATAAAACGTTTTGGATGTATGGACGACGGGCATAAAAAATGTTGAACTTGCCACGGTCGATGTTTCCGGTTATTGTGATGTTTAGAATTCTAAATTTAAACTCTATATTATCCTGAAATAGAGGTAGACGTTAATAGACATTTTGCGCCTGTATTTATAACATTCTAATACAAATAGTTTGTAAAAGAAATTAGATGATTTAAGGAATTTGATAGGAGTCTAAAATTATAAACACATCACTGAAGCACTGAAATTATAATAAACTAACACATTAGACTACGAAAAAAAATCAACTTCACACTTTATTATAAACCACTTTTAAAAATTTAAATAAGCATCAGTTTTAGCAATAAAATCGAAAGAAGCAAGTGTATGTCTAAAGGCCGTTTTACACTTAGTTATTTAAGTTTAAAATATAAATTCGCCAATAAATTGCGCAATAAATAGCTAGGTGTAAAACGGCCTTAATAGTTGGTGCCATATTTGTGTGCTTCGTTATTTTATAGCACGCTTTTCCACACTTTAAAATTTATAAGCCCGTACTATTACTTAAAAGTATCTATTTAAGGTAATGTACTGCATGTGTGACCGTGAATACATTATCTAATAGGAATATTACTTTATTTTTAGATTTCTTTCGATTTCTTAGTTAAAAGTGTATATAACAAAAATGAGCTTAAATAAAGTTATTATTGTCTTATAAAAAAAGATTATAAATACACAACTTTATGGTAATGATAATTTTTTTAATAAATTCCAGAAATATATAATATACGCAATCACATTACAATACCTTCCATTTCTATGTAAATTTACGCAATTTTTGATTTATAAAGATGCTACATTGAATAAAGTTTTGATTCTATGATATGCGGCCAAGAATGGCTTTGCAAAACGGGATTATATTATGTAGTTTAATTTCAAATATATTTGCATTTTTAAATAAATCTTTTAATTATAAAAATAGTAGTTGTCAAAAGGTTGTTTTCTATTTCAATTTTGCTCAAAATTTGTTTTGTACGACATTTTTAATATAACTACTTTTATTTTGATTCTACCTGGTTATCTTATTCATAAAGGAGCAATTTGATTTTGTTGCAAAACTATGAAGTTTTTCTTTAATTAGATTTGTTCAGGAGCTTGTATTTCAATGTATGCCTTTCATAATAAAATTAAATTACATTTTATAACCAGAGTTTTTTAACTTGGGGACAACATGTTATTACAAAAATTACACACCGGATACAATATACTTTTAGTGCTTAATAAACAGTGATAACTGTATTCATTGATGATGCATTTACAATTAAATGACGGTGGCTTTATACTGTTGGGACAGGAATCTATTAACAAGTGACAAGAATCTATTTGTCACCTGTTAATAGATTCCTGTCTGAACAGTATAAAGCCGCCGTCACTTACTTTAAATCAAATAATAAACAAGATCCCCTGTTTATAATTAAAGTTTATCTTTTAATAACTCTATTATAAATAAACTGTATACCAGCTGTCCAAAAATGTTGTACGTGGTGAAATAACACTGAAAATTTACCAATATAAACTTATAATATTGTCAAGAATATACACACATAAAAATCTGGAATTAATTCTAACACTTCTCAACTCCTTTTTGGTGTTCCTAACGTCCATCCGTTTCAGGTGTTAAAATAAACGGAGGTAGCAACTTGAAAGTCAGAAAGTGTGCTTTATATTTGAAAATGAAGTGTTTTTACCATTTAGGTGAAAATTACCGAATACGAAGTAGTTAAGCTTCAGCAATTTGGTGTTAGAATGATATTTATTATATTAATACGTAAAAATAACGCTTCCAATGGTATGCGAGTTGGGAAACTTGTTTCACTTTTGTGGATTAAAATGGGTGTTAGCTTTCTTCAATGTAGGTAAAATATTTTATTATAATATAATAATTACTTTTGTATTTTTCCTACAGTAATACATCGAATTTGACATTTAATAAATAATTTATATTTTTAAACATTTATACCTTCTGTTTTTGTTATTTCCAGTTGTAGCGTACAATTTTTCTTTGTTCATTTTTCCTGTAAAGGGGTTGTAATGATTAATCACATTGTCACATTTTTTTCGTTTCCTTTTCAATTGTTACAATCCTAGTAAATTTCTATTAACGTTTCAAATTTAAAGTCAAATTTAGTTTCAAATAACGTGTACCAAGCATTTGCAAGTATATATTGAAAATATTTGTAAGTTTTTTTGTGAGATGGTCTAATGTTTTGTATGTGATAAAATATGATAAATTTTGACCATAATACACAAAGAACACAAATATATTTAGAATTGACATTATAAGTAACACTACTTTTAATTGGTAACATACAGGCAACTGCTAGACTACTTTAACAAATTACTGCAAATTACACTTAATTTGTTTATATTTTCTCTGTGATCAATGTTATTTTTATTTTTCTTTATATTAAACATTTCTTTTATTAACTTTTGTGACAATTACTTTCTATAACCAAAATTTTTACATTGTTAAAATCAAAATCGCCTAAAGTATAATATAAAAATATGTATATACACTGTAACACAGCATGTTCCTTGACCTATACCCCAATTTTTATCACTTCTAAGAAGATTTTTTTATACAATACAATTTTCCTTATTCTTTACATAACCATTTGCTTTCCGGTAGTTCTGAAATTCGTAATTTGGGAGTACTACTCGACACTAAACTATTATTCGACAAGCATGTTTATTATGTGGTTAATAAAGCATTTAAAAAATTGGGATTTATTATCCGCTTAACAATTTTTTTTTCCAAATTATCTACATTTACTACCCTTTATTATGCGCATGTCCATAGTATTCTTTCATATGCGACTGTCGTGTGGAATCCCCAATATAATGTTTATGTTAATGCTATAGAGTCTGTTCAAAAATTCGTTAAATTGTTAACATTCCGATTTCATATGCCCGTTATCAGCTATGAAAGAACCTTGCTTGAATTTAAAATGCTTTCTACGCAATCATGCCGTACTCGTCGAGATATATTATTTCTGTTTAAGATTTGTAACTCCAAAATTGTTTGCGAAGAAATACTTTCTTGTGTTAACTTTAATGTTCCATCTTACACCACTCGTTCTGTTTTGTCATTTAGACCACCTCCATCGATAAATAACGAACATAAAAATTCGCCTATTATTAGATGTATGTCTTCATTAACTCTGTTTTCCTTCTGTTGATATTTTTCAGTATATCCTTATTTTCATTCGGGAAATTTTTAAAATCTGTTTTAATTAATGCGCAATAATGGTTGGAGTTGTCTGAGAAATTGGTAGTTCTGGATTGTCACTTGTTTTCTTTTCAAGTGTATTTTCAGAATTAAATGTAAGTACATATTGCGCCAGTAGAATTTTTAAGAATTTTTAAGTTGTTAAACACTTCTGTGGATAGCGGTTCTGGGTTCGTCCCGTTGCTATCCCTAAGAAAGTAAATAAATAAAAATAAAAATAAATAAAATAAAGATACTTATTTAGAGCCAGTGAAAAAAAACACCTGTATAAAACTTCATTATTTTATTGACATAAAAGATTACAATTACAAATTTAAAAAAAAACTCTCGCGGAGAATAAAGAGAATGAGTGTTTTAAAAACAAAATCGCTCATTTCCGAAGAAAGGTAACATAAAGGCCAACTTATTGCAGAAGTCGGCTTGAGCCGCTAAAGTAGATGCTCGCATTTCCAAATAAACATTCTGAAACAGGTACATATATCTACCAAATTATTCAGGAAACCCTTTTAAACATTATTAATACATTTTCCTGAACATAAGAATATGCGCAACCTTTTTGTCTAGCTTAAGAAATACACACCAGTATAGTAAATGTATTTATAGTGTATTTCTTTATCTATTATCTTTATTAATCATTTCATGAATTTCTATATTTATTCATGGTCATCCTTTTCTAGTGGAAAAGAAATGAGTATTATTCAAAAATTGATTTCTTTTTGGTTGCTCACTAATTTTCCTTTGTGTTAATAAATGGAAAAATAAGAGTATTAATGAGTTTGTATTGGCATACTTTGATTTAACTGCCCTACCAAATTATTCAGGAAACCTTTTTAAACATTATTAATACATTTTCCTGAATATAAGAATATGTGCAACCTTTTTGTCTAGCTTAAGAAATACACACCAGTATAGTAAATGTATTAATAGTGTATTTCTTTATCTATTATCTTTATTAATCATTTCATTAATTTCTATATTTATTCATGGTCATCATTTTCTAATGGAAAAGAAATGAGTATTATTCAAAAATTGATTTCTTTTTGGTTGCTCACTAATTTTCCTTTGTGTTAATAAATGGAAAAATAAGAGTATTAATGAGTTTGTATTGACATACCTTGATTTAACTGCCCTACCCTGTATTTAACCCATGTAAATTATGGGTGCGGTAAGTAGGATTTACATCATAAACTAATTTAATTTGAATTATATGTTTTATATACATTTTATTTCAGATCTAATGTGCCTATTGCCTATTTGCTCAGAAGTTTTTACTATCACACATACTGATGATTACTAATTAGAATACCTAGTGAAAAAATCCATAGTTCGACAGCATCCGGTATAAATTATTTAAATATGATAGGTATTTTAGACTACAAAACAGGACTGGTGTAGTTTCACATTAAACCCACCCAAATCGTGTAACTTACTGCTACTTACTCAACATCTACACTAACATCGTTGAGTGAAGAACTTCTTCTCTTCAATGCTAATATTTAGGTACACGATCCAAACCAGATCATTTCGTATCCACTTCATAGCATTAAGCTCATTATTAAAAATAGAATTTATTTTTTTATTTTGCCCGTGCTTAATTAGTCTTCTATTTTGTATATCTCTCATCTCTCACATTTTATTCCCACGAACAATGTTTCAAATAAATTACAAAATATGGGCCTTATTCATGTGGTGGCATCAATAAAGTAGACACACGCGTGATAATTTTCGGAGATATCTATTACTTCCGTTCCCAATTTGTTTATTCACAGCTTAATTAATTGAAACATAATTTATTGGAATAAAAACTGTGTTTTTACAAAATACCTTCTGTACCTGTTACTTCTAATATTTACGGATAAGCAAATTGTATGTATAAATAAATAAATTGTACTAATACTACCTACTACTAAATGCAGGCTTTATTAGGATACTTTAGTAACGGTAACAAAAACACAAATGTTTTAGTAATCATTGGTCCATGTTTAACCTATTCAAAAGCACAATTTTCATGACAATCTATACACGCTTCTAATAGGTACGAATATTTTTAGAGTATTGTTCAAATGAAACGGGGCTCAACTAACAGAATAAGTTGCATGTCCCGTGTTATTATTTGGTTATGTCATTGACCATGAAGAATGGTGGCAAGGAAGTCACTTAATTGGGTCCAGTTTCAAGTTCTCTGAAACTGTCGTGCCTAGCTGAACATTTCTTTTTATGATGCGTCGCAGTTTATTGTAACACCGAAAAATAAAATAAACAAACACCACTTGCGAAAGAGTTTGAAAAAACGGCTGGTGTTTACGTAACCATTTTTCAGAAATCTACCGTATCATTTCGTTTGCTGTAACAAATCTCTATTGCCTAATCACTTTACTTTGGTTACAATTATAACACAATCACAATTTCTATTTATATTAGCTCCTATTTAGTATTTTGTGTCACAATCTGTTTACTGATGGATCTAACTATAGATGCTTATAAACCTCCTTAATTTTAATTAACGCGAAAAAAAACAATCTTTATAATTTTGTACCTACTAACATAAGCACTCACCATTAGTTGAAAGGTATGCCTATTGGAGTAAAACACCTTGCAACAGGATTTTGTATTGATTGCTACTACGGCAAAAGTGTTTCATTCAGATTCTTAATAATCTTTTAAAAGCAGAACTTCTAGCGGAATGCATGGAACAATGATAAAAATACATATGTAGTATATGTAGCAAAGGATTATTGACTAATAAATGAAAGAATAAATTAATGTTGTTGATTGTGTGTTTCTATTTAGATTGACAATCTTTGCAACTAACTGCAAATTCAACTGAATATAAATTATAATGTTTACAGAGGTGCTACAGCTTCACATAAAAACTTAAGTATCAGAAATTGCCTATAATTATCTTATTAATTATGAAATATTATAAATCATTATGCTATTTTAGTTTAGACATTTTTAATTTGCCAAAGATAGGTAAATAACACACCTATAATTTCTCTGGCGGAAATAAAAAGAATAAGTTCTTTTAAAATTCTTCCAGTGGATAGGCAACTTATTTAACAACTGTCATGGACTGTCAAGATTGCCTGTTAGATGGCAATACATATTTGTTCTGTTCATTAATAATGATTGAATGAAAATAGAAGTTATAAAATTCTATATATACAGAACAAAGTGTAATTCAGAATTTTTAGCATTTTCCATGTAATAATTGAAAATAGTACGTTGAACTTCAGATCCAGAAAGATTAGACAAACTGGAGATATTCCTCGTTTTTAAGCAACACTTTAAATTATACCGCGCAAAATTATGTAACCAACCGGCGAAAATACTGCCAACTTCAAAAGGATGTCCAATCCGTTAACCGTCAAATCGAAATAAGTACACAGGAATTAGACTCGTTTGTGATAGAAAATTCAATTTAATTATATAATTTAAAGAAAATCGATGCGCCTTCGGTATGTTACTCTAGTTCAACTAATATATAACAGATTGATATTGGAAATAGTTTTACAATCGATTTTTTTGGAAATTTACCTGGTATAAGTCGACAATGGAAGCTTTAATTCCTGTAATAAATAAGCTACAAGACGTATTTAATACCGTTGGATCGGATGCCATACAATTACCGCAGATTGTCGTTCTTGGATCTCAAGTAAGTGTCAAAAAGAATACAAAAAAGTGTTAAGCTAACCTAACTTATTTTATGATAGAGCTCTGGAAAAAGTTCTGTAATTGAGAGTTTGGTTGGAAAATCTTTCCTGCCCAGGGGGACTGGAATTGTCACCCGAAGACCATTAATATTGCAACTAGTTTATTGCCCTAAAGAAGATCGAGACCATAGAACAGCTCTAGATGGTAATGCAAAAATGTAAATTTTAACATGTAGCGTTATTTGTTCTATTGACTGAGCAGTAATCATCTACATTTATTATATGTCTAGAATAAATTAAATTAAATTGATGAATATTAGGAACTCATAATTAACTAGCTTTATATTTATAGGAACACTTGAATTGGAGGAATGGGGAGTTTTTCTACATACAAAAAATAAAGTATTTGATGATTTTAATGCGATCAGGCAGGAAATCGAAGATGAACTGAGAGGAAAGCTGGAGCGAACAAAGAATTTGCCCAGAACCAATTAACTTAAAAATTTATTCAACAAAAGTTGTTAATCTAACGTTAGTTGATTTGCCGGGTATAACAAAGGTTAGTATTTTAGTGAGTCATTAATGTGTTCTATTGTTGCAGGAGTAATAAACAAAACTTGCTGTAAATTGCAACAAAGATAAAATTCTTTTGATAAAAGATGTTTGTTTTAAGAGTTTGGAATTTGATTAAGCATATTTATCTTTTTATCTATTCAGGAAAAATATTCTTAATTCAAATTAATTCCTTTATAATTGTTTTGAATAAACCAAATCTTTTACTTAATTCTTTCCTATGTAATTTTTGAAGTTTATATACGTTTATTTGAAATTTTTTATTGAATTATTTTTTTCAATTTTAAATCAATAAATTAACTAAAATACAAGTATTAGTAGGTAATCAACCAGAAGATACTAAACAACAAATAGAAGAATTATAATGATCTTAATTAGGGAAATTTGATTCAATATATTTTTATTTATTCATGAAAAATATTCTGAATTCAATTAATCCCTTGCATGGCAATTGTTTTGAACAAAAATGCATTTATTAGGTTTGTTTATTGGTACTACACTTTTTACCCTGGCTTCTAGTTACAACAGAATAGAAGATTTACCCTTTATGTATCTAAGATAGAATGTAATTGGTGGAACACCAATGAACAAACCTATTACCCCAAACTATCACTGTTTACATAGTTCTAAAGTTTGAACGCTTTAATAATTTTTTCCATATTCTAGATCTCTTTTCGCATCTGAGATCATACATTTTTTTTACTTAAAATTTTATGTTCAATTAATTTTTTTAATTGTAACAAATTAACCAAAATACTGTATTATATGTTAATAATGAATAAAATTAGGTTCCAGTAGGTGACCAACCAGAAGATATTGAACAACAAATAAAAGAATTAGTCATTAAATATATTGCCAATCCTAATTCAATAATATTAGCTGTAGTTACTGCTAATACAGATATGGCGACATCAGAGAGTTTAAAGATTGCTAAAGAGGTTGACGTTGATGGCCGAAGAACATTGGCTGTTGTAACAAAGTTGGATTTAATGGACGCAGGTACAGAATTATATGATCTTGCAGTTTTCAAAACTAATTTGTAAATTCATAAAAGGTACCGATGCAATTGACATCTTATGTGGCAGAGTTATACCAGTAAAACTTGGTATAATAGGTGTAGTTAACAGATCACAACAAGATATTTTAAATAACAAATGCATCAAAGACTCCTTAAAAGATGAAGCAACTTTTTTGCAAACTAATATCCTACGTTAGCAACAAGAAATGGACACCTTATTTAGCAAAGACCTTAAACAGGCTATTGATGCACCATATAAGGGATTGCTTACCTGACTTAAAAGTATATCCTCTATAACTGTAACTGTATTTATTGTAATTGAAATTCTGCGTTGTAGACTCGCGTAAATTTAATGATGTCCCAGTTTCAATCACTATTGTCTTCATATGGTGAAGATATTTCTGACAAGAGCAAAACTCTACTGCAAATCATAACAAAATTTGCTTCGGCATATTGTGCCACTATCGAAGGTACCGCTAGGAATATTGAAACAACAGAACTTTGTGGAGGAGCTAGAATATGCTACATCTTTCATGAAACCTTTGGAAAAACGTTAGATTCCATACATCCTCTAGCTGGGTTAACAAAGATGGATATATTAACTGCTATACGGTATAAAGTTCACTAATAATAGTAATGATTACAATCAGTGTGATGTTTTGTTCTTCAGAAATGCTAATGGACCTAGACCAGCTCTTTTCGTGCCCGAGGTGTCGTTTGAGCTGCTTGTCAAGCGTCAAATCAGACGGTTGGAAGAGCCTTCTTTGAGATGTGTTGAGTTAATACATGAAGAAATGCAACGGATTATACAAGTAAGATTAATTTCCTATTTGTGGTTGTTTTGTATTTTGATTGGCGAAAATATCAGCATTGTGGAAGTGAAGTACAACAGGAGATGCTTCGATTTCCGAAGTTGTATGAGAAAATTGTTGATGTCGTCACACTGCTGTTAAGAAGGCGCCTCCCAACGACGAATGTTATGGTTCAGAATCTGGTTGCTATTGAGTTGGCATACATCAACACAAAACACCCAGATTTCTATAAGGAGATAGCTATGGTACCATCCATGATTAAGTCTGGTGATCCAAACAGATCGAATAGGCCTAAATCTATGTATGGGAAAACGCCACCAGAAGAACCAGGAGTAAGTTTTTATATCTGTATACAATATCACACATAAAGTTGGCATCAAATGGGAACATGTTTTTATTTTTCATTTTAAGTGGATTTTGATTTGGCCATTTGTTTGTGCATGGACATTCAATTGTTCTGTGATTTGTACCTACAAAATGATAGTAAAGGGGATGCATACGAGCAATAACATCACTTCCTTTAACTGGTGCACTTGACATTTTTTCAGAAATTTTAAAATATCACATTTTTTGTTTTTTATTACGAAAAAAGTTCCTGATTTTATTAATTGGCAAATTTTCTACAGTTTTTCTCTTTCAATTTTGTAATAATAGTAAATGTTGTTTTGGATGTCCTTTTTTTATGTAAACCATAAATACCCTAGTAAAACCACAGAATAGCATCACAATCAGAAGTTTCACTCTCAGTCGGCACCTTTGATCTTTTCAAGTTATATTTTGTGACCTCGAACGTCATCAAACGCCATTTTGAGAAGAACTATAGTCAGGGGTGGAATAAGCAGAGTTAGTATTTATAGCAGTGTCGTACTCGGGTAGAAAACGAGAAATATATTCGTTTAATTACTATTAAATAAATTAAACTAAACATGCTGCTTATTTATAAATGAAAAAGAAGTGTATGTTATAATATAATAACTTGGTTCCTTTTCAACAAACACCATCCATATGCACTAACCGCTGACGTAGGATTGCATATAATTAATGTGTTCGTTTAAGTTTAAAGTAAACGCATATTGCTATTCCCAAAGCTAGAATGTATGGGTTAATTTGTGTTACATATACAATACATGTATCTAATATAATTATTATCAAATAACATGCCATCAAAATTCGTTACTTAGTCAGACATATTGTGAACAGGAAGTAGTTTGTTACAATATATTTCAAATACGAAATAATAATCAAATATTAGAATTGAACAATCTTCAGATGCACATGTAATATTAAAAATCATCTTAGACTTATTTTGGCAACTTCGTTTGTGATTTAGAAAGCATTTATTTGGATATATCCCTGAAATCAAATTTATTTAACGAAATTATTAATTAGTATTAAAAAAATGTATAAATACTAACTGCTTATTCCACCCCTGACTATTGTTCTTCCCAAAATGGCGTCTGATGATGTTCGAGATTACGAAATATAGCTTGAAAAGATCAAAGATACCGGCTGAGAGTGAAACTTCTGATTGTTATGCTATTCAGTGGTAAAACGATGTTGATTTGACGTCAAATTGATTTCATTTGTACAAGTAACTAAAAAACGCACTTTATACAATTAATTTATTTGCTGCATTTAAATTATCTATCCCACTACCAATTGCGGCATACTATTAGCCTTTTTCAGGCGCAAATACAGAAATAGTTAAAATGTAATAGTCAATCGAAAAACTAAAATGAAATTGAATCCAGATATAAGTGAAAAATTTTAAATTTAGTGCGGTGCCGCAAGCGAACCTTCTCACTAGTTAACACTAATTAACCTTGTTAATAAAGTATCTAATCTACAGATATTATTTTACATAAAAGTTGACTTTTCTTATATGTTTTCATATATTTTTATTATTTCTTTCGCATTTAACATATTACACTATCATTAACACCATCTTGGTTAGCTTCTTACTTGGTTTATTTGAAGTGGGGTTAAAGTAAATGAATTTTGGTTAATTCAGATTAATATTTATCCTACCTCGACTATAGCCGTTGATTGTTGCGTATGTGTATCAGGGTGCTTTGCATTAAAGATTTCTGTCATTTGGCAAAACAGTTTAATTGTTTCTTTCAAGATTTAACATTTTTCAAATAAATTATATGAGCGAGAGTGGTGAAAATTAGCGAATTGATAAAACAAAAATAAAAATAAGCTTTTTATTTTCTTATATGATTTTCCAATAAACAAATGCATAAAAAAGAAATGGCTAAATACTTGCCATTTGACATAATTAAGCATAAACAAATAGCGCAATCAAAATTCAGCTGACTTCATGTGTGACACTGTATTTACTTTTTTTAAAAGAGGAAGTAATTAGTTGTTCTTATTATGGAATCTGTATTCCGATTTTCCATTCATATTCTGGCTCGTTTCTTTTTGAATTCGTAGACATTAAACCTTCCAACTGAAACATCACATGGTGAATCAGATTTTTTAATTACCTGTTTCACATCTTGCCTGCCTCTTCTTATAACGATTTCTTCAGTTCGTTCAGGTATTATTGTTATAAGCGTTTGAAAAACATGACTAGATATAAAACATGCTAAAACATTCACACATTCCCATTTCTAACATACCTGATAATAACTAACATTATTTTAGAATATGTAAGTAATACAGATATTAGTGCGCTTTTAATAGGGTTGACATTATATTTCGTTACTTACTTGTTTATTTAAGAGTCGCTTGGCAAATGATAAGGATGCTACGAGATGGGTCAACAGTATAGTACCTCCAAACGACACCGGAAAAGACGTACAGAATCATATTGATAGCGTACCCG
This sequence comes from Protaetia brevitarsis, assembly GCA_004143645.1. Lineage (NCBI taxonomy): Eukaryota > Metazoa > Arthropoda > Insecta > Coleoptera > Scarabaeidae > Protaetia > Protaetia brevitarsis. The sequence goes on along the minus strand of RXPK01000195.1, from coordinate 1,695,072 downwards.
AAAATTCCAGTCCAGAAAATGATCTAAGGGCAATTTTAAGTCCAGTGAAACCAGTAAACTTATTACCTCAAGTCCCAAATACTAGCAACTTTAGGAAATTGTCGGAAAATGAAGAACACGACTGCGAAATAATAGGTGACAATTAAGACTTTGTTAACGATTCATTGAAGTAATGACGATACTTTTTAGAACGATTGATAAAATCATATTTTTATATTGTGAGAAAATCTATTCAAGATACAGTTCCGAAGGCTGTGATGCACTTTCTCGTTAATTATGTCAAAGATAATTTACAGTCTGAACTGGTAACACATTTGTACAAAGCAGATAATGCCGATACCCTTCTAGATGAATCCGAACACATTGCACAGAGAAGGCGTGAAGCTGGGGACATGTTGAAGGTGTGTATCAATTCAACACGGATCATTTAGAAACCTACACTGTGTTTTTATGTTTGTAGGCTCTCCAGCGAGCGGCCCATATTATTAGCGAAATTAGAGAGACACATATGTGGTAGAGTGACTAACGGCTGTCCCCTAAAACGGAAACCCGGTGAAGCAAAATGTACGCGGTCGAACTAGTCAAATGCTTGTACAGGTTACCAAACTGAGACAGAGGTATAAATACTCCAAGTATTTGTCATCTAGACATTGTTATCAGTTATCAATCACATAAGATAAGACACATTCTTCATATTATTTACTCCAATATTTATTAAATCGTTAAAATCCGTTATCAAAATAATATTTACTGTAATTTGTACATATGAAATTATATCGACAAAGCACTTGTTGTTTAAATAATACTAAAACGCACATTATACTTAATTTCTTTCACTAATTTTTATTATATTTGTATATAAAAATTATATGTTTAGGAATGTACGATAATTGTTTTTCATATTCTGAGTATATTATTTTAAATATGGTAAACTGTGCATGCAGGAAATGAGAGCAAGACCAAACGTAGTCCACTTTTAGATATATTTAAGCTCATCTATAATTATTTAATTTTGTTTACCACATTTTTTATTTCTATTCTTTTTGTGTTGTTTGTTGCATCTTATAGTCATTCCTTTTTGAGAAATTAGACTTCTATCACTGCATTTTTCGTTTTGTCGTTTTACTATGGTGATTAAATAAATGTATTATGAATAACTTGCGTTTGCTTTTCCTGAGAAAACAGGATTGTCCCACCTGTATAGATGATTCAGTCCCACTTTCAACTTTATGCCTTGGGTAATGCAACTGTGATCAATTTTTTTTGTAGGAAATTTTTTTGTCTGTTCGGGATTCAAAAAATTATTCTACTGATGCATATGTCTATACCACTGTTTTTAGTTGTTTTGAAGTTAACAGGTGACTGGAGGGTTACGTAACTGCTAGCATTTTGCGTTTGGAAATATCTTTCAACGTGTTATTCCGTGTTGTGGTTAGAGCAGAGCTAGTAATATTAATGTGCCGACTGATATATTTATCACGGCCTGCTTGATGACTTGGACAGTTGGCTTTGGCCTGTGGGATCAGTCAAATTGCATTCAATTGAATATTACCACCAGATTCCGGTAGCGACATCTGCAGGACATTTGAGAACATGAGAACTATTTTCTTTACATTTCAACATTGCTAACACGGTAGGTACTGCAGCTGCCCTAATAGCCAAATTTAAATTTCCCGCCACTATTTTTAGTAAATTCAACGTAAAGGCATTAAAATTACTATTAATGTAGTACAAAATGGTGGGTAATTTTATGTTTTAACGTTGAAGTTACTTTGAATAATTGGGGGAAATTTAAATTTGGCCATTAGGGTGATGACAGCCTGGTTTATGTCAGAATTAAATAATAGCGAATTTGACAAAGCAAACGGAAGAATTAGTATAATTTTATAAAATACTAACTTCAGCATCTGTCAGTATGACATTTATTCAAATTAAAATTGACAATTTGCTGTGTCAATCCTGCCAACCCAAGGGTAAACATTTCTCCCAAAAAAGTCCGGTAAGTGGCCCCAGTGGTGAGCGCGTGAACTGTATTTTTTTTAAATCGTCGATAGGTATATCGATTATGGTGTGATCCTGTTGATATCTTAATTAGATATTTATGAAAGAAAGCATGAACCTCATGCAATATATTTTTTTAATAACTACATTTTCAATTAGCGCGGTAAATAACGCTGCCGGTGACTGCATACGAAACTAATTTCTAGATGCAGAGAATATCGGTCGAGTTCGGCTTCTTTTAGTGATCTGTGGTGGCACGTGTCCACCGCTGGCGCCACTTTCCGGTTTTTTTTGAGAAAAATTCTTGCTCTTCCGTTGGCCAGGTTGATGATAAATGTGAATAGATACCATATTGACTAATACTGCTGAAGAATTTCCCAAAATTATTCTAATAAATCTGTTTCTCCATCAAAAACTGAACTGGATTTTTCAAAAATTATATTTTATTTCTTATTGCTAATTGCTGTCCTATTCTATCCCTACCTAACCGATCTAATACTTCCCTATAATCACCTACACACACACACACACACACATAAATTTCTTCAACAAATAATATCTGTAGTGACATCTATTTTCTACAAGAATTATCAATTTCATCCTTTTAGTTTTGATGTAAACCATACTGTTATCAGCTATGCTCTCTGCTATTAATTCTCAAATGTCATTATTGGCATACAGATGTCGCTACCTACCGGTATTTAGTGTAAAATTTAATTCAATATAAATTTAAATGATTCGATAACTCGTATAAAGCAAACTATCGTAGTCTTCAAGCAGGTCGTAACTTTTCAATACAGGTATTCCTCGATATACAGACCACTTGCAGTTTTAAATGCAGTCGCACTGGTAAATGTATACGGTTCTCAAACTATGCGTGGCGAAAGGGTTAAAGAGCTGTTTGCTCTTTGAAATGTCTATAAAACGCTTGTAAAAGAATTTTAACAAAAAAAGAAATACAATTCAAGAGATTGTTTTTAAAATATATTAGAAATAAGTTCGGTAATTTTAGGCAACCATATATACACTTAGGATGTTAAGGTTATATACTCTCTAGGAAATGTACCGTCCACAAACTCATAATTCTGAATTTCATATCCTAATGCTGAACAGTTCCCAATCAAAAGTGTTTTCTTTTTACTTACAGACTTACACAAACGTGTTAAATGCAACTGTCGAATTCAAATAAGAAATTACTGTAGCTATAACTATACCACATGCAGTGTTGAACATTATGTTCTAAAATATGATCTTTCTGATATAATTTTTCAATTTTATTTCTTTTAAAGAGTTATTTATTAACTCATAATGTACTCACCTGTGAACCAATAATTAAAATCATATAATTACAAACTTCATTTACAAGTAAATGCAATAAAAGCCTTTCATTGACAACAAAGAAAGAAAAACTTCGTTTATGAACATCTGAACAAAATTAAACTCAATCAAAGCAAGAATGTAGGTTTCCTACCTTCTTATTGTAAATATTCTATTAATTAAAACATGTAACTTGGCTTCTTAGAAGTTTTATCAATATTTATGTAAGTGTTAAATAAGTTTAATATAACTTTTACCAAAATAAGTTTGATTCTGAGATTTGATTGCATCACTTTGTAGATGTAGAATACGTCTAGATAGTTCGACTTTATCCTGACAATAGCCAAAAACCTTACACTTAGAACTTCGGAAGTCGCAATTGGACAAAACATTTTAATAAAGTAATATTTAAATTTCACAGTCTTTATTTACGTTTACAATTTACATTAAATACACTTATGGAATTTTTTATGCTTTATTGGCATAGACAAAGTTGTTGTATATGTTTGGATCTTGCCCGCCAATCGTGAAAAATCTGGCTCATAACTTCTTTTGTTAGCTGGTAGAGGTGCTTCTCTTTGATAAATTTTCTGGCTGAATACAAAGATTTGTAGCATGTATTTACGAAATACAGAAGTCAATTTACACGAAACATTCTTTGAAGGAGGATATTCTCATTCAACAACAAATCTCCGAAATTCATATGATTTATGGTGCATCTTTATTTAATCCCAGGCTCTCCCGAGTTTCTGTTAATTCTATCTCTGCTGCTATAGTTTAGATACCAAATAATGGGGAAATATAAACTCGCCCCTACCCCCTTGGCAAAATTTAAATTTCCCACAATTATTCTTAGTAACATTGAAACACGAAATTACCAATGGTTTTGTATTAGATTACCAGCTATTTTGATGTCTTTCTGTTGAAGTTACTGAAAATAATTGTGGCAAATTTAAATTTTGCCAAAGGGGTAATTATGTCGATTTCAAATTCATATCACAAAGATATTGATGCAAGAATTTGAAACTTGACAATCATTTAAATTATTTTTAAATAATTTATATTTTTGAAAATTTAAAATTCAAAAAGTAAGTACTATCAAAGACAAAAGTCTTGATTCAAGTTTGACATAAATAAAGATAAAATCATTGGAGTTTCTTCAGTATTTCAATATTTCTCTCTTTAATTTTGAGTGAAGAGTTTTGTCTTCGATGGTACATTATAATGCTTAAGTATTACAAGGCGATAGTTGAACGATGTTTACACAATCATGCTTAATTAGTTGCAATTTGAAAAGGGATACAGGATAAATTGAATAAAATATATTTTATGGCTTTAACAATGGTCAATTTGTAAATGTCTATTTAGGAATTTATATTACAGATTCCAAACTTATTTCATTTCTGGCGCTAGAATTCTGATGGTAAGCATCTGGCGGTAATTTTAAATATACAAACAAAAAGAAAATAATTAATAATAATTTAAATAATTAATATTTGCAAAAATATTGAGCAGAATATAATCGTGCATGACCCTGTATTGTACGGTAAAACTAAAGTTCGGCGATTGATTAAAAGTTAAACATGGAAATATTCTTTGCGCGCTTAAAATGAATCATATTGCAATTGCTACATGAACAATACTGATATGATTGCCATAAAAAAAAAACTTTGCGTCACATTTATATAAAAATGAATACAAAAATATTCAAAGCTTTTGTGTTGGATTATTTTTTAAATGGTATTTTCTATTTTTCTAAAAGTTTTTAAGGATATTTTTTTGAATCTTTGGAAAATTTAGAAAAGTCGCAAACTTGGTCAAGTATAATATGAATATGATCAATCAGTTCTTGTTTCAAAGAGATGTCAAAACTCTATTACGACAAAAAAAAAATATGAACACGCTTCTCTCAAGCGTGAACTTGATTAAAAACTTCTGGAAGAATACAATATTAATTTTCAAAAATGAAAGCACAAAACACAAAAACTTTGTATTTTTGTACACTTACCTTTCGACGAGTAAATCTTGAAGTGTTGAATAAAACGATTTAAAATATTTATTAACTAAAGTGCCTTTTTCAATTACAGCTAAGGTAATTATTTGCCAAATTATATGCTACATTTTTTATTATAAAAATATAGGACCTATATAATTAGGAATGAATTTACGTGACATCTTTACTTATTCAACTTATTTAATAGTATGGAAATATTCAAAAATAAAATTCCTATACAGCTTTTTTTCAAATATTGATAAATAAAATTTTAAAGGAAAACTTTGAGGAAGATGCTGATGAATATTGAATTTGTTGCCAACGTCTATTATTTATAACTTATTGTTACGTCGGAGATCATAAGGGCTTCATTCCTAAGTATATAGCCTGTACATACATTTGTCAGTTACATATTATTATAAAAAAAATAAAGTATACTCTTAAAAAATACATAAAAAAGTGATAAACTAAAATAACATAGTAAGATGGAGAAAAAGGAGTTTCCTATGGGTGTTATTATCTATATATAAGTCATTATAATTAAATGAATCAAATTAATTGCATTTCATCCAAATTTAACAACATCTAATACATTAAAAAATTGATAATCTTTTATAATTAATTCTTCTAGCCTGATGAAGTGCTAAGCACCAAACCGGTACTTATTAATACGTATTAATTAAGAGATTACGTGAGAAAAATTCCCTAAATTTCTTATTGGTTGATTTTAATTTAAATGCATGTTAAAAAAATTGATACTAATATTAGGGAATTTTACTTTTATTGATGGAAAGTAGTACTCATGTCCCAGTATATTACAATTTTTGTGCAATATAAATATAATTAAAGAAATGATATTAAGCAACCTTAATACGATACATATATGCTTAAAATATGTAAGTCAGTGAGGATAATGTATATTAATGCATCTTCCAATAAAATTTAAGCCTTACAACAATATTTGCAAAATCTCTGCACGCATGCACTCCAAGAAGGAACCGCTTTGCCCAGACATATTTTATAAAGCAGTTAACACTCCTAGCAAACTACCAAATATATGGTTGCACTTATTCCTATCGTTACTACTACCAATACAATTAATTAGTTGTATAAATAAAATGAAATTAATTAATTAAATTAAATATGCAAATCAGGAATTTCGGTACGAACATGAGTGAGTTCATTGTACCAAGCTCATCATTTTTGCATACCTAACTAAAAATATTGAAAACAGAAATCGGGCAGTACGAACATTAGCAAGTCCACCTTCATTGTCGTGTCATTGTCGTGTCAACAGAAGGCGAGATCAGAAGGAGTTACCCAATCACTAACAAGAAGCGTCCGGTGGGAACAGGAAGACGCGGAAATGAGCGGCGAAGGGACAATAGCAGGCGCATGCCACCTTTGCACAGTGGAGACTTAGGTACAACCCTGTCGCCTCCACCTCCCCTTCGTAAAGAGGTCGCATCACATCAGCCCATATAAACCACCGGCGAAAGGGGGCGAGGAGGAATCAGCTGCGAGATCTACCCCACCCAGGACAACAGGCGCCCTAACGTCTGTCACCCCGGGAGTTGTCTATCCCCGTCGTTCGTGCACTCTAAAAGGTTGATGAGCATATCAGTCGGCACATTATTACGAAGTCTTAAGCAGAAAACGCAATAACACGTTGAAAGATACCTCCAAACGCAAAATGCTAGCAGTTACGCAACCCTCCAGTCACCCGTCAACTTCGAACATATCCCGTCAAAGTAATAAGTCATGTCGTGTCATGTCATGTTCATTGTACTGCACGATAAAACACCTTATAATGAGAGAAAAATGCAACCACACAACTTAGATCAACATATGGGAAGACTTATGTCACCATTCGAATAGATTAAACGCAGTACATAAATATAAAAACTGATTTACTGAATGGTGATAGGTGCCATCTCATATGCGATATCTCTCTCTTTCTCTCCCTGGTTTTAACTGATATTGCAGCAAAAAGATACCAAAGCAATATATCATTAGAATGAGCTATTATAGTTCATTAAATGAAATAGCAAAGGTACAAAATACGCATTAGAAAAAATGCATCCCTTTTTAGATCGCTTTAGAAAATTAAACTTAGTCCGCCTTGACTTCTTTTTGCACTTAAATTACTTAAATGTCTTTTCTTTTCTGGTTTGCCCATCTGATGGAGAAATTAGAGTTTCTTTGATGGATTTGGATCACCCTCTTCGATATATTTTAAATCTGTAAACAATTAGAAACAAATGTTAGTTTCAAGAGATTTTTGATTTGGAGTGTAATCTCAATTCTACAATTTATAAAAGAATTGAGGATATAGGTATTATGTTAGCAGGTAAAAATTTTTAGCAATCGCATAATAAGTAATGACGGCTTGCCAATATTTTATTAATTCTCAAGCGTTAAATTTACTAATAATTGGGAAATCGCTAATGATAAACTTCTTAAGTATAACCACTAAACAATGCGAATATAGATAATGTGCCATTATGACAATAAAATAATCTTTAATGATCAATGATGAGATGTAGGCGCACCAAATCCGTATATAATAGACGATAATGCAGCATTCAATAAAAGAGACGATGCTATGGTAAATTCACTAGGTCGGTCAAAATTGCGCCATTCATATAAAATATGGAAGTGAATATCATCACCCAATATCATCAATTTTATTGGAAGTGTTACAAAGTTAAAAATGGATAGACAATCATTGGGGACAATCAGGTCCATTGGTAAAATTTGGACACAGATGTTAAAACGTTCATGCCGTTGACCGTTTCCAAAGTTTGCAAACAATTGTTTAAACAAATAATATTTTTAATAAAAATAATTTTAATGTATCAATTCGATGAGATGTACTTTTTTACTAAATAAAAATCAGATAGAATAAATGCAGGTATATAGGGTGATTCACGGAACTCGTCCATTAAAAGATAGAGAGTTTTTATGTTGACTGTGGAGGGTATAAGTCCTTTGCTATTTAACCAGGGAATAAAAAGTAAATAACATTATACAGTCCCATAACCTAGGGTTGATTTGGTGTAACTTCTTAGTACTGTTTTTTTTTTCAAATGGAACGCACTGTATGTTTTTACACCAGTGATATCGAATTGAATACTCTGTCGAAAAACTATAGGTGTTCTTATACTTATCTCTATCGCTTCTTTTAGAATTAGTGATTTTCAGAAAATTCAGGTTTTAATCAGTATTTAATTAATAGTAGGCGGTAAAAAACAATTAATTTTAAAAGTATAAAAAAAAAAAAATATAGTATGAAAAAATACCTCACCTCACAGTTCCATGCGTGCTGCTGCTGGAAAAGTAGGTATATCATATTCATCAATGCAGCGCATTCTGTCAAAACATAAAATATACGCATATGGCTTTAACATCGTGCTAGCGTTCATCCTGATAATAAAGTTCGCCATCTTGCTTTTTGGGAACGAATATTAATATAGCTCCAGGAAGATCCAGAGTTTTTACAAAAAAAATTTGGACGGATGAGTTCAAATTTGCCACAGAGACCGTATTGTTAATAAACGCAACTGGCACAACTGGGCACCGCAAAACCCTCGCTTCATTCGTGAGGCTAGCTTTCAAAATACATTTAGTTTTGATGAATTTTGCTTAATGATGAATAGCAGAACATGTTTTCAAATTTATGGCAACGCAAACAGCGATACACCGTAATTCTGTGGCAATGCGTAGCAGACATTCATTGATTCTGTTTGATTGGAGATATTGCTGGTACCAAATGGATGGGACACCGCCAGTCCATTTTTAGGTATATCGTTCACTGAGTACAATATTTAATGATAAGTGGATTGAACGCAATGGAGCTTGAGCTTAATAGCCACCAAAATTTTCTGATTTAATGCCCTTGGACTTTTATTTGGGGACACAAAAAATCACTTGTGTGTTCGATCAAAGTATAGACCAAAGTAGAATTAGAGCGCTGAGTAACTAAAGCGTTTAATAGCATAGATCTTGAACAAATAAAACAGGCTACAACAATAGGAGTTTATATCAGTATTCTAAAGTGTTTGTAAGCGAATATATAAATGTCATATAATTTTATTATACCTACATAATACATACAGAATTTCGTTTTTGATTATCTTCTATTCAATAACTTTCATTTTTTCATACTATATTTTGTTTTTTTTATATGTTTTTAAAATTAAAATTGTTTTTCACCGCCTACTATTTAAAAACTAAATTTTCTGGAAATCATTAATTCTAAAAGAAGCGATAGAGATAAGTATAAGAAGCTTTTCGATAGAGTATTGAATTCTAAATTACATGGTTTAAAAATATACAGGGCGTTCTATTTGAAAAAAAAACTTTTAGTACTAAGAAGTTACCCCAAATCGACCCCAGGTTATGGGACACCCTTATTTCCTGGTTAATAGTAGAAGACTCATACCCTCCGCAGTCAACATAAAAACTCTCTATTTTTTACTGTATAGCTGTTATACGCATTTACAGCATCGATTTCTTTTTTTGGACTTTTTTTCTCAAAAATCAAAATAACTCTGAAAACAGTAACCGATAGGTAAGTAGATGTGTTATAAAATTTGGTTTAAAATGCGTAGTAGAACCAATGCACCAAAAAATATAGGCTTCTATTTACAATATCAAAGTTAGCCATGACTTTCGATGTAATCGGAACTGCGACATAGATGAAGTTATTTTTTGTAAATAGATCATAGCTAGAATTTTTACTAGTTAAGATGGTCAAAATGTAAAATTAATTGAATAATGCTTAAGCAGTAGTAAACAGTTCAATTAATTTTAGATTTTGACCATCTCAACTGGTAAAAATTCTTGCCTGATGATGGCCTATATTGAGGACAAAACCGGTTAAACCAATATTATTACAGAATTTGTGAGCAATTGCACCCTTTTTATTATTCCTGATCTATATTTTCCTCTAGAGTATCATTGACTTTGTGATAGAAATACCAGTTATTACTTATATTATATTTAATATGTTATTAATTTCTTAAAAAATGTGTCATTCTCACAACGTTTAAACTGAAATTTGAAAAAAATATTTATTAACAATTAATTCAGTTGTAGATGCAATATACACAACACAACACCTTTCATCCTTATATTTTACAAGAACCATTTTCGTTTATTAGGGTTTGGCAAGATTACGCGAGTATAAATTATTTATTTTGGTCTATGCGTTCTTGTTGTACCTACTTATTATTTCTACTTTTCAAACTTAATATGGTTCACACGTTAGGTGCTTTCCATTTATCGTCTGGATCACTTCACTTCAGTTTTGTGCGTTAAGCTACGAGTTACTTACGTATGACACTACGTATGACATAACCTGGCGGCTAAATGAGTTTGACGTGAACAGTTCGTAACTTAACGCACAAAACTGAAATGAGGTGAGTCAACCGGTAAATGGAAAGCAGCAGTTATCAACAAAATACTGTTGCTGTGTCGTTGTTCCGTTTTGTTGTTAATGTTTTTTTTTTCTTTGGCTCTAAACCAAATATTATGATAAGACAGTTTTTTAAATAATCTGAGATTTTTTAAAAATTAAATGGAATTATTTATTTATAGTAGAGAAGATTTATTTTGTCTGAGAAAAAAAGCAGGTGTTTAAGATCTACGAGCGAATTAATATTTGTCATATGTTGACAGAAGCAATAACATCAAAATTAGCAGTGCCTAAATAATTTCGTCAAAAATCAAAATTTCTTGTGAAAATAATGGTCGAGAATGAACACCATTTACTAAGAATTGATTAACCTACGGTAGGGCGAAGATCAACCCAAAAGGCAAGGCTATAGGAAGAGCACTCACGTATGATATAGTCTTTTTGACAATGCATTTGAAATGTAGTAGTTGTCAATAAATTCTATTATTATTATTATTCTTATTAATAAACTTTGAAGTATGAGTTATATTTCGCAAAAAGGTTTTCGAATCGCTTTTGTTAAATAGAGGCAAGCAGATTATAGCGTGTTATACCGTGCTGGCAAATTTCCATTTGAGTAGGTACCGAAAATAATTAAGTAATGCATTTCATTCAATAATGTATCGAGTGAGCTAGCCCGTACGATTTCGCAACGCTGAGCTGTATGGGTTGCACATGTAAAGGCCGTTTTACACCTAGCTATTTATTGCGCAATTTATTGGCCAATTTAAAATTGTTACGCGTATAACATACGGATTAAATCTGTGTTATACCCGTAACGCCTATAAATTGGCCAATAAATTGCGCAATAAACAGCTAGGTGTAAAACAGCCTTAAAAGATATGTATATCTAAAATTTAAACCAATAAGCCATCGGCAGGGCGTAGGTTTATTAGCCCAGTTGTCAGCACAGTACAATCATGAAACTAACAATTTTTAGTAACTATATATTTTAAATAAAAAATATCATATTTACCTCTTAATTTTAAGTTAATCCTGATGGTCTCAGCATTCAGAAAGCAACCGATATAAATCATTTCCTCCGTGAAGTTTTGACCCTTCTTCTTCAAAATAATGACAACTGCATAACAAAAAAATAAATTTACATTACCTTCACTTTCATTTAAATACAAAAATAAAATCTTTCATTAAAGAAATGGCAAGAAATTCGATGATGAGTCATTCAGTATTTTCAAGATTTTGAATACAATAAGCGTACCTCTGTGCCAGAGACTTATCATTTTAGATCATCTGAAATTTTATATGTGTACCTACTTATATTACAAGGCCTGCTTGACACGATGTCTCTATTTCTATATTTTTTGTGTTCTTTTTTGCGCGATATTTTATGTGTCTTTTTCTGTCCGAATTTTTTAGTTTGTCCGTTTACAATTTGCAGCACTAGGTATAGGTATAGATTTTTGTTTTTTGCTCCTTAGCGTTACAATGCAAAATTTTTCATCAATAAATTTAATTCACTTTTCATAAGTATGAAACAAATAAAAAAAAAATGCCAAATAGAAAATAAACCTTTGGCATTTTTTTTTATTTGTTTCATACTTATGAAAAGCGAATTAAATTTATTGATGAAAAGTTTTGCATTGTAACCCTAAGGGGCAAAAAACAAAAAGCTATAACAGAAAATAAAACTTATAGCTTTTCCACAAATTTTTAAAAATGATACTAGAAAAAAAAACAAAGGCTACATAAAAAATATACTGTTGGCGTTTCTTAATTGTAATATATACGAATAATATGCTTATGTAGAACTAGTAAACCATGTTAAACATATAAAATAGCTAAAGAAAAGACTTAAAGACGATAGAATTTATACTCACCCTTAATCGAAGCGTTTCGCATCAAAGAAGCTGGCCTTAATCAAACTCTTGCAGCAATTAACTGCAGGCATTAGTATACTACATGTTAGATTAAATTTCGTCACTATAGTTTAATCAATTCACCTTTAACTAATCAAAAATTGTGGAGTACGGAAACCGACGCCGACCAATTTAAAAATGCACGCTTGCTTTGTTGAAAATCGACGATTATGATTGGATGTTCTTATAGTGGCACGATGCAGCGGATTACTTTTTTGTTAAACGTAAGCAATAGTTTTTCTACTATAGCGAGGCACTTTAATGTTTTACATTTTGTAGGCGATGTGAATTGCGATATACATTTAAATAAATATTTTAGAAAATAAGGTAAACTTCGAGTATAATTTCATAGTCAGCAGCAAATAACTGGAGATATAAATATATCTACAAATAATTTTACTCTCGTATCCGATAAACAAAAAAAAAAAAAACTACAAAATGAGGCTTAAGCGAAAATAATAAAGATGGCCTAATAATTGTATTTTGCTATGTACGATATTTTATATACACTTTTATTTGACCGTTTACATCAATATACAGGTATTCCACGTAAAAGTGGTTCATTAAAAGTTTATGATGTTCTATTATTTACTTATATTTGAGATTTTGCACCATTATCTGTTCGATTGGAACTGGCAATGTAAAATACTTTAACCAAAATATCACTTCCGGTTGACCGGAAATGGATGTCAACTTTGTTATTTTAAATAGAATGAATTTTTTTATTCATTTTTGGAATCTACGACCATAAATACGTCAGTATTAATTAGTTATTTCTATAGCTACATGTTGCCGTTTTTGGCTTATTTAAGTCATAATAATTGCATCATTGAGAAATTATTTCGGTTAATACTGCAACTAGAGACTCCAAATTTGCTATGTTATGAATGTAGATATAACTCTAAGAAACGGTACACACACTTTACATTCTAACATACAGGATGTTCAAAACTGAGGAACAAAGTGAGATATTTTCAAATGCAGAAAACCCATTTTTTTTTTAAATAGAACACCCGTATTTTAATTCGAAATTAGGAAGTAAATATCATCACCTATCATTTTATATCAGCATTCCCTATACCTATCTTTAACAGATTTTAAGATATGAGCGACTATTTGTTAAACAGACTAAGTTGCCCTATCTTTACGTATTTGTAGCTGGCTCTGAATGCTGATATAAAGTGATAGGGGATGATATTTTCTTCATAATTCCGAATTAAAATACAGGGTGTTCTATTTTAAAAAAAAATAGTTTCCTGCATTTGAAAATATGTCACTCTGTTCCTCAGTTTTGAACACCCTGTATGTTAGAATGTAAAGTGCGCGTACCGTTTCTTAGAGTTATATCTACATTCATAACATAGCAAATTTGGAGTCTCTACTTGCAGTATTAATCGAAATATTAATTTCTTAATGATGCAATGATTACAACTAAAAAAAAAACGAAAAACTTAAATAACTCAAAAACGGCAACATGTAGCTATAGGAACAGGTAATGAACTGACGTATTTATGGTTGGAGAATCCAAAAATGAATAAAAAATCATCATTATATTTAAAATAACAAAGTTGACATCCATTTCCGGTCAACCGGAAGTGATATATTGGTTAAAGTATTTTACATTTATAGATCCAATCGAACAGATAATGATGCCAAAATCTCAAATATAAGTAAATAATAGAACATCGTAAACTTTTAATAATTAATATAATTAATTAAAATAAACCAGTTACGTGGAATACTCTGTATATTTATATTTTTAAATATGCGCGCATGCCTGTCAACTATTTGGTGGAGTAGGAAAGAATTTTTCTTTATGTTGGCCACAAAATTCTATAATTGTATATATACTTGAAATGTGCAATTTTAGAGTTAAACGTGCTCCAAGTTTTTGAGGTTGTAATAGGTACATTATTTGCCGGCTGTAATTATTGGTTAGGAATTACATTTTCTTACTTTGTTTCCAAGTTGATATATTACAATAATCACAATGGCAACAAAACCAGAGTATAAAATTGGTAAGTTCTGCTTGAGAAATGTTTAAATCCTTCATTTAATAATTGATACACTTTTCTGTTTCTATGTACAAATATTATTTTTTTTAGCCGATATAAAACTTGCTGATTGGGGTAGAAAAGAAATAGAATTGGCTGAAAATGAAATGCCTGGTTTAATGAGCCTCCGTCAAAAGTATGGCAAGACAAAACCATTAAAGGGGGCCCGGATCGCTGGATGTTTGCATATGACCATTCAAACCGCAGTTCTTATAGAGACATTATTAGAATTGGGAGCTGAGGTAATGTGTTGTAACAGTAATCTATTTTTGTTAGTTTTACGTACAAGAGAATTTCATAAGTTGCTGATAATCTTTGACTTCTTTTGTTGAGATAAAATCTTGAACTCAGACTTTTATACAAATGCGTATGGGAGTTTTTAAATAGAAACAGTTAGGTGTAAATATAATTTTGTTTAATTTATTTTTATCTGATGGTTGAAATAACTTTTTTATCTCTCTAATTTCAATAATGTAACTATGTTCCAACCTCTAATTATTTTATTTGTAGATATTTCTTATTTTTTTATTTAAATTTAAAATTTAGGTAGGTAACCAAGGAAATTAAAAGTGATAAATGAGTTTTTAGACTCAGAAAATATTTAAGAGAGAAGTGCTTTATATAATTAGAAATTTACAATAAATCTTATGCTTCGAATTTTATTAGAAAGGGCCTACAAGCAAAATAATTATTTATGGGCTGCCATGGCTTGGGATAATTGGTTATTGTTTTTTAAAGCTTCAAATTGCTTATTGTTAGTCTTTACCTATGATTAAAAAAATCTATATTTGCATTTAAATTCTGCACAAGATTTACGTATGTACTATATAAAAATAAAGTAATGAATCGAAAAGCAATAAAACCTAGTGAATCTCGAACAAGTATAAGTGCGAATTCGTACAGTAATATACTTAACAACTGTTTTATTACACCGCCGCGCCTTATAGGAGCCAATTTACCTAACAGATCCTTCTCTGTCGAAAAGGGTTGGTTATTCGACGCTGCTACATACGTGCCAATGCATGTTTTTACTACTTGAGTAATAGATATATGTTCTTATTTGTTGTTTAAGAACTTAAGAGACGGAAGAAGAAATTATTGATATAGGTTATAGCACAATAGGAAATAATACATGGGTAATACACAAAAACAAAACGCATATAGTATATGCTCTAATAGAAGCTGACGTCAGTAATAAGTAAATATATGTAATAAACTATAATCATCGAAAGCTGTATGTTTCCTTCATTTATATTTATGCATTTTACGATCCTGTTTCTGGCGAACAGATAATTACTAAATGTATTCATAATATAGTTGGGTCGTTTTAATATCGTGCAAAATCCTATGTCTATCTCAACTAAATTTCCTTCATCATTTTTAGAAAAAAAGCAATAACCGCAGGTAAAGAGAAACGGGAATTGCTTACAGTTAACCGATTCAACTTTTAATACAAGTTAAATGTCGGTAAGAGCTATTGAATAAACTGGGTGATGCAAAACATTATTTTTAGATAGCGCATTTAACGTAGATGCAGCTGATGGTAGTCGCTATTTTGAGTACAGATTGCACTTCTCTCTGGAACAGGAATAGAGGTTCTTTATTATTGTTGCTACTTAAAGAAAAGGTGAGACACCTGGTGCTAAAACAATGAAGTAACGCCAGCGTAACACATCAAACGCGTCAACAGAATTTGCCCTTCTTTCCATCCCGATTGCTCTTCTTGGTATAATTATCTTCTATTTTGCCTTATTCTTTTTATTTTGAAATAAATTGTCATTGAAACGCAAGTTAAATCAAAACATATATACATATGTATGTAGATATGCCAATCCCTACGTAGATTACTAGATTATATAAAAAGACAACAAAGCTGAATACAAAAATAACATAAAAACTTTCATTAAGACATTAAGCCAGTTATTTATGAAAATAACTTATTCTTTAAACTTGAATTCAAATTTCAAAAATATATATGAATAGGTGCAATGGTCCAGCTGTAATATATTCAGCACCCAAGATCATGCAGCAGCCGCAATTGCTAAGCGAGGTGTACCAGTTTACGCGTGGAAAGGTGAAACTGACGAAGAATATGTCTGGTGTATCGAACAAACACTGATTTTTCCTGATGGCCAACCCTTGAATATGATACTGGATGATGGTGGTGATCTCACAAATCTTGTTCACGAAAAACACCCAGAGTATCTGGAGAATTGTCGTGGTTTAAGCGAAGAAACAACCACTGGGGTTCACAATTTATACAAGATGCACAATAAAGGACTGTTAAAAGTTCCAGCGATTAATGTAAACGATTCTGTTACAAAGGTATGATATAAAGTTTGCTAGTTTATAATTTAAAGTACTATCATTTATTTTTTTCTTTAATTCCAGAGTAAATTCGACAACTTGTACGGATGTAGGGAATCTTTAATTGACGGAATCAAAAGAGCAACTGATGTTATGTTAGCTGGTAAAGTATGTGTAGTAGCAGGTTATGGGGATGTCGGAAAAGGTTGCGCCCAATCGCTCAGAGCTTTCGGTGGTCGTGTGATAATCACCGAAATCGATCCTATAAACGCCTTACAGGCGGCGATGGAAGGCTACGAGGTTACCACGATGGACGAAGCTAGCAAAGAGGGTCAAATTTTCGTCACGACCACAGGATGCAAAGACATCATTTTAGGACGCCACATCATAAATATGCGTGAAGACAGCATCGTCTGCAATATCGGACATTTCGACTGCGAAATCGATGTGGATTGGATCGAAAAGAATGCAGTGAAGAAAGTTAACATTAAGCCACAAGTTGATCGATACGAACTGTCAAACGGTAGACATGTTATAGTGCTGGCGGAAGGACGATTAGTGAATTTGGGTTGCGCTACTGGCCACTCTTCCTTCGTCATGTCCAATTCGTTTACGAATCAAGTTTTGGCGCAAATAGAACTATGGACGAAACCAGGACAGTACTCTGTGGGTGTTCACATGTTGCCAAAAACTTTGGACGAAGAAGTGGCACGTCTTCATTTGGAACATTTGAACGTTAAACTTACCACTTTAACTGAAGATCAAGCCAAATATTTGGGTATTTCGGTAAAAGGTCCGTACAAACCGGATCATTACCGATATTAAGCTGCAAAATTTATACAGAAGCTAGGGAAATGCCATTTTTTTTTTAATTATTAAAGATGTCTGTATGCGTAAATTATATACGCATAAGTAAATAAAAGCGATTTTAACTTATTTTTTGCATTGTGTATTATTTTGCGGGAAAGGTATAACCAAAACACGATTGTATCTTGCGTTAAGTTTACAAAGATTAAATATTTATTGTATTAGTTTAATAATATACAAGATAAAGGAAAACCAGTGCTTGCTAAACTTAAAGAAAATATTTATTTTATTAGCAATATTCTAAAATATAATTAAACTTCAATGTAGATAAACTTAAGCTATTTTAAAAACTAGAAAGTTAAATCACGTTTGACGTACACACTTTTTCCAGATTTTCCATCCTTTGGTCAGTGTACGTTTTTAGCAAGTATATTTATTCCTTTTGAACGAAATATATAAGTACGTAATAGGACACCGATTGCAACATTCATTGATAGAAGTACATTACTAAGTAATAAAAGAACATGTATACGTTTTTTTATTTTTTTTTACCATCGATGAAAATTTAAATAAGATTAAAAATTAGGCGTAAGACTACAATCGTTCAAGGCAATAGTGGCCGGAGTGTTCAATCAGGATAGTTGTCTTCTACGCGATCGGTTTCTCTTCGTGAATTGTGGGGCTTGTCGCTACGGATCCTGAACGAGATCTTAGATTGTCGTCTAAGCTTTGCTGAGAACCGGAACGGGAAACTGTTGTGCCGACCTTGGTCTGAAAATGAGACTACATATCGAACGTGGACATTAATTTGTATTAAACTACGAAAGCGGTGTATTCATGTATTTCTTAATTTTCGAAAAATGTGGAAACAACCATATAATTGAATGGAAAGTTCATAAATTATAATTTCGAAGGTGATTGTGATTTTGATATACAGAAAATTGAATTTTAACAAAATTGCATTTATACGACAAATCTTGCATCACACCTAGTTATAACAAGTGCCTTTTAATAACTTTTATAACGAGTTACTACGTTTATTAAGCTTCTTTGATGCAGAATGTTTTAGTCTACAGTTCGGTATTAATAAAGACTACTATGACAAGAGCAGCAGTATCTATTAAGCTATTTAATAACTATCTAAAAGTTTATTAGGCTAACCATTTTTTCCACAATCGACAAGCAATGGCAAAATTAGAAAAACCATAGACAAGGATAAGATGTAGGTAGGGCATTAGATACATATGAATTTTCGAGGGCGCAAAGCAATAACAGGAAATCGTTTACAAGTCTATCTCAAATCTTTAAATCATATCGCCTTATTGCTGCAATAAGCCTCTACCACGTTGGAAAAATTTGTAGCGATTACACCTATTGAAATTACGATATATCTGTATACTAAACTGCTAAAGGTATTCAAAAATAGATTATTTCAAAGAAAATCTTCTCAAATTGAATAGCCCCCACATAGCCAAATTTAAATTGTCCGCAATTGTTCTTAGTAACTTCAACGTTGAAACATAAAATTACCTACTATTTTGTATTACTTTGATAGTTACTTTATTGCCTTTACGTTGAATTTACTAAAAATAGTGTTGGGAAATTTAAATTTGGCTATTAGGGAGAAAGATATTTAACTATTTTTTTTTTAAGAATTAATGCCATTTAGTTACTCGTAGGAATCCGACGATAATGTATGTATGACACTGAAATACAAAATTCATGTGTTCCTAAAATTTCTTCGTGAGCGAATTAATCTAATTTATATGTAAACATATCCAAAGCAGCACTCTAGGAAATGATGACCACAAGGACAAGAAGGACCACATTTTAAGCAAACACAGAGACACGTTATATTTATAAAATAGAAAATAATAGAAATATCTTATCCAGGCAATCAAATTTAAATTTCCCACAATTATTTTTAATAACTTCAACGTTGGCTCATGGAATTAGTAACGATTTTGTATTACATTAATAGTTATTTTATTAACTTTATGTTGAAGTTACTAAAAATAATTGTGGGAAGTTTAAATTTGGTTACCTGGGTTAGGAGACATGAGTTTTTAATTTGACTGTACATTTATAGGTGTACCAAAGGGATTAAACAACCGCGATGCTTGCTAGTAAAAATAGAAGATCGAGATAATGCATATAATCTTTACCGGATATATTATATATAATATATATTATTATAAAATGCCCAGATTCTGAAAATTATTTTGCATTTAATCCTATGACGGAAACCACAAATCTCAAATTCTGTGAAGTAGAGTAAGGCACATGGACCGCTTAAAAAAACACAGAGTTATTGGCAAATATTACGTCTGTATTTAATATTAATAGTTTAATACTAGACACGAAATTAATTGAATTATTATTATTGTCACCGATATCGCTATAACGATCGATCAGTTTGCCGTATTAGATAAAAATCTCCAAAATAATTTTTACATTTAACCCATTGAGCGAGACTACAAAGGTCAAATTATGCGGAGGCGAAAAGGTTGCAGCATCTTTGTCGCATACCGTAAAGGGTGTCATCTTTTGAGACGATTATTGCCTGCTTCGTTGCGGATTATACCTAAATTCTTATATTCAATAGACTCCTGTTTACAATATATATCGCAAAAATTATATTCACGTCATTTTTTTTTTGTTTACTAGCAAGTACCACGTTTATTTTATTCTCTTCGTAAGCGTGTAGCTGTAGATCTTGCTCTTGTCGCATTTATCAGATAGATGAATAACTCTAAGTTGTCACTTTGGTCGAGAAGTTACGTTCATTATCGTCAGATCAGTATTTCTCAATTTGGGAAGTGCACGTAGGTTTGAATGCTTTAGTCAAGGAGATTAGCGTTATTTGTGGAGGTTGTGACATCAAAAAGATTGAGCAACTTTATTGTCGATTAATTGCTATTGGTCAAGATGATTGCCAGAAAATTGATATATTTTTGGACTAACAATTGGCTCCTACCTGTTATACTATATCTTTGCCTATAGAAAGTATTTAAACGCGTTTTGCAAAAAATAATGAATTTTGTTTGGTTTGTAACATGTTGGATCATATTAATCGTGCATGCTGCGTGAGGCTTTCGCTGGGTAAAATAAATACACCTTTACCTTTACGTTTTCATATGCTGAACCTACTTTTTCCTCGAAGGACTTAAAGGAATCAGAATGTCTCATCTGCCCTAGCTTATTTGAAATATTCCCAGCTAATCCGCCGATCACAGAAGTGGTCTTTTGATATCTGCAATTAAAGTATCGATTATTTCAGTAACGTGACCAGCGATTGATTTGACGAAGGTTGTATCAAAAATGAGGTACATAGGTGAAATGCAACGTTCAGGATATTGTTAAAAGCATGCACAAATAATTAACAAACATATTAACATAAAAAAGAAGAAACGTTTCAACAACATTAAAACATATAGTGCTGCTTATTTAAAGGGGGAAATAATACATGTACAAGCTACAAAAATGTAATAGGGGGAATTATTATATAACGTTTAAAGTGTATACTAGCGGTTCTATTATTTCTTGTGAATAGTACCTTACTTTTTGAACGACCCTCGTATACGTGTAATTCAACTAAACCGCAAATTATTGTTTTATTCATGCATTAAGTAACAAATACTTACATTGGGGCATCAGTAACGGCCTTAGTAACCTGACCTACTTTAGTTTCCACTGTTTGGTAACTAAATAAAAATAATTTCTATTAGACAAGCACATGCAAGTAAAATATTCGTTTTGTTTTGTAATAAAAATTTCTGAATTAAAAAATAATCATAGAATCAAACAATCAAAATTAATAATAATATAGTAATGCAATATGCTTATTTCAATATTTAACATATAAACTAACTCATGCACAAAAGAATTCGAAATATGTTGGAGAGCTGAACAGTTTTATACAACTTTCTATTGATGTGTGAATCATAACTATAAAGAATGGAAGTCTTAGAAATATATTGTTGGAACACAGTATTACTCTAGTATAATTAAGCAAATTGTTAAAATGTGCAGTGAATAAAACTTAAACAGAAGCGTAGCACAAATAATATTGAATTATATAATATATACTTTGATTTATAACATGTCATCTATTTCACAGTTACATCACTTGTCAACCTCTAAAATAACAGGATATTGACACAATATCAAGGGCATAGGAAATGGAATGATAGCATGCCTACAACGAGTGATTTTGTGCTAATATTTAAAAAGATTCTAATTATAGACGATGTAGGGAATCATTTAATGCTGATAGAACTAATGCTACAATATTGCTATTTACTATGATGAATATTTTATTGAAAATAGTCTACACTCGGAAGAATCTTGATAGAATAATAAAATAAATATCTCCTTTTAGCCCGTTTTTTCAAATGAATATTTTAAGTTATTACAAAGCAAACACTATGCGTTTAGCAATAGACAATGCTCTTTATCCTTCTATAAATGCATCCTTTTTTATATTTTATAATATATTTTTGAGGTAGATGGATAACAGCAAGCACCATTTTTTAAGTTTTTCTCTCGCACTAACTACAAATACTAAATGAAAAGAATGGTACTAATACACAAGTCGTACTTTAGAAGTTTAAATTGTCAGGAAAAAATGCGCCTGAGCTATTTTCTTGGCAAGTTGTTCATAAAGCAGCCAGTGAGCAGTGAAGAAAAAGCACGTTGCCAACAGAACTACAGAATTAAACATTTTGTTAGCTTAGTGTTATCATAATTTGCCACGTAACCTTAGTCCGACTTTCATAACTGAAGGTTGGTTAACCTGAGTGCATATCCTGTTATAATTTAGTCACTTTAAGGCCGTTTTACACCTAGCTATTTATTGCGCAATTTATTGGCCAATTTAAAATTGTTGCGTGTACAAGATTAAATCCGTGTTATACACGTAACGCGTATAAATTGGCCAATAAATTGCGCAATAAATAGCTAGGTGTAAAACGGCCTTTAGCTTGTAAGAACTTGTAGACTTGACTGAAAATAAATTTTACCGTCACTTGGCAAGAAATTCTTGTTAGTGTCCACTAACATCTAGATTTTATGTAGTTGGTATGCCTTTATTATATATATTTCTTTCACAATTTTTCAAAGTAGCATTTGTTGTTTAAAGATGATGGGCTGAAACTTTAAAATTTTCTACGCTAAAAGGTTTGCCAACGGTGTACATGTCTCTTCTATAAGTTTCATAAGCACATTATGGCCATTGCCCGAGAGCTCAGGGTATACTGTAATAAGAGCGTTAAATCTTATGAATACGTCTGTATTCTTATTAACATAAATAATTAATAAATTAATGTTTAATGAAAGATTTTAGCATCGCAAAGAAATACATCTTTGGGAAAGCAAGAAAAGATTTTTATTTTACTATCCTGTAATATTTCTATAAATTTACGGATGATTTTTATATAAACCCTGTATATATTTCGTCATGTTTCAATCAACAGATTATCACATTACAAAAATAAAAATTGCATTAATAAATATCAACTACTCTTATACAGATAAATTTATTGCACATAGGAGACAGGAGATATTTGTACTAATATAAACGTATAAAAAATCGATGGTATTGATATGACCCTCACATCGTTAATAAAGTAGGTACTACGTTCTGTTTATTCTGAAATGAAACAATACAATATAATTTTTGTTAAAAATAGTTACTATCAATGCAAGTAGTAACAACATGTTATACACTCTACAACTACTGAGAAATGGAATTTTATAAATATCATCCTACAATTAGTTCTTTGGCAATTGTTTAACATTTAAAATACTGTACTAAAATTAATATATTTTATTTCAATTTATTTCGGAGGCAAACCTTACAAACCAAAGTATGAATAGCGCAGATTATTATACAAGATAAGAATTATTGTTATTGCACTATGATAAAAATAATCAGTTGATAATAATAAATTTGAAATAACGTTATAAAAAACACACTTAATATACTTCTATTCAGCCGAATATATAAATCAATGAGCAACAACTAATTATTTTTATTCTGATTGATAGTATCTAACATTACTTTTAATAAACATAAAAAGTCTTAAATTATTATAAACGATTGTAAAGTTTTGAATAAATAAAAAAGAACAGGATTTTATGCATACTTTTTCGCTATTTTAAGATGCGTGGTAATTTTCCATTGAAATTTAGTACGATATAATAGACCAAACGCAGATCCACGAGTTTTAAAGAATTCTGAAAATAGACTATCCCTTAAAATATCTTTTTTAATTTGACTAATTCAAGCGGAACTAATTCCACATATGCATAGATTAGAGCTTATCGCGTGATAATCTCTAGCGAGATATAAATACAGATTGGCCAGATTAAATTAATAAGACGTAAATTACTGGTAATTTGGACATACTTATGTGAAATTGCTGTGTCGGTTGTGCATAAACTACGTATTTGCTACAAACAGTGAATGAAATAAAATACACCAATTCAACATCAAATCGTAGAGTTTTTGACGTAAGGACATGTTAATTGAGTAATAAAGTGTTAATAGCAGGCAATCCTTGAGAATTTGGTTGAAATATGTGTGCTCATTATAAATTTGTTTATAAGGCTTGTTGACATTAACTTATACTACAATACAGTACGTTGATAAACCGATGACGCGTAGACAACATAAAGTAGGTTTTTAAATAATTTTGTCATTAAAAAGGTATTTTTTAATTTTTTTTTTTTTAATAGAATAGAATAAATGAAGTCAATTAGTCGATAAAACTTAGTTAAGGAAAAAAACAGGTTTGAATTTGGTGAAACCAGAGCAGACAGCATCATTTAGGATTTTTAAAATTTTCATTTCTTTTTTTAAATGCGAAGATACACTTTTTCTATAGAAAGGAAATATATTTAAATTATTATCAAGTAGAAGAAGATAAAGCTGAAACAAACTCGCAAATTACCTATAGAATTCAAGAAAACTAGCACACAATAAATGTAGGGTGAGAAGGTGCACAATCACCCCTAAGAAATTTTCCAGTAAAAGAGAGTTTTGCAATTAGCGTCATGTTAGTCATGTTTCTAAACAATAACCAAACTGTACCAAATTTGCTATGTTATACATTTTTTTAATTGAAAATTATTGATTTTACTATGTACTTGACGCATTAATATCCAAAAACAAAACGGCTTGATAAAAAGTCATCAATCTGTAGGTATGAATATATGTTTACTCAAAGTCTGGAATGCAACTATTTTTAGAATACTTAGAAAAACTGCAATTCCTCATTCAGTGTAAACATATTTTTGTTGTCGAAAATTATCATTCATTCATTTGTCTAATTAACTGAAATGGAAGACTTTTTCATATTTCGGAACAATAAAGTTTTCAGATTTCTTCTGAACCGGCTTTTCTTAATTTTAACAATATATCAAATCAGTTTTTTCCAAGAAATATGAATTGACGATAAAGAGGAAATAAGCACAAAATTTCGATATTATTGTGGTTTGTGTCTACTATTTTACACCCTAAATTTAATGTTTCGAACTTATCAACCTTCATGCTGGCTGCTTTTTAGTGGCGGACATAATCAAGAAACATCTCAACAAGATCGGACAAACAGCGTCGGCATCTTTGATCTCATTGTCAGAAGACAAAAGTTCGTGGTTTTCAGTCTGCTTATTCAGTCTTGCTATTGGCTGGCGCTAGAGCGAACTCAGAAAAGTTAAAGATTTGTCCATTATCAGCTTGACATGTTCCTTGCCCCTGCTGCTACTGTTACTCGCAGGAGTGTGCGTTCATGGGTTATAAAAACCTCGAGAACTGTCAAATGATTGTAAAGAACTGTTTTGACAAGAGCCGAGCTTGGCAGAACAATTGGATAGAACGAATTAGCGAAAAAATAGCAGTTCCGCACAATCAAAATTTGCTAGCTGTTCGTTTTTCTAACAATTATAGCTACCGATAGGTATCTCCTAATAAAAACTACCCAGAATCTACAGTATAATTCAGTGAGGTTTAAAACCGAGTCAAATAATATAAAAACAAGATTAAATTGTGATCTACAACTTTTATCAAAGTATTTTTTCTTCATTTGTCAAAATATTCATAGTGCATAAATAAATATAGTAATAATCTAATCCATGCTGTGCCTGATGGAAGAATGTATTCAGAAGTCTATCTGACTATTCTGTCATACACAACATTGATTAGACTTTGCTATATAGTTTTCTCTCATAAAATTTCTCTTTTCAAAATTTGTTTTCTTATAACTAAAATAACATAAAATTGATTTATTTAGAATTAATTTTTGAAAATACTATACATACATCATATATTTGGCTAAGCTTTTGGAAAAAAAAATTATTAAGTCACTACATTTTCAAATTTTATAATAATTTTTACACCAATTCTTTCTTTATACAGGGTTATTATTGTATAGCACTTTTCAAAATAAAGGGGTTAAAGATGTACATGAGCAATGTCTATATACAAAAAATTACGGTTCTAGGTACACGGAGTACCGAGAAAATGATTTTTCTTTATTCGAGTCCGGCCCTGACTCATTTAGCATATCGGTGAACCATCGGTCGTCGATACACTTTGAACGTTGGAATTACATTTAGTGTGCCCTTGCTATTCGCAGTGGATGCATGCGTTTGCAATGGCAGCGTATAGATTTGAAACACGCTACATAAAGTTAACAATCATACATTAGTTTTATTGCAAACATAATAAGGTTTATTTTAAAACAAATTTAACCTTTAAAATGTACTACTATTTACGTGATACACGAGTTCATGGCAAAAGCACATCATAAAAAAAAACACCTGACTGCTTTGTTTGCATTCTGGTGCTTCCGTCTTATCTCAGTTTAAATCTTGTGTAAATAACATCTGCTTTGAATGAATTCACTATGCCTAGCATTTAATTTTTTCGATGTTTACTTACAGATGGTTGAAATTCATTTCTTATCAGATTTATGTGCATACATACGATAAACACAGATGTGGGCCGTCTTTAACTACATTTTGGGCCCTAAAATTTGGAAAATTACAACATGCACATAGAACCGTAATTTTTTGTATATAGGCATTACTCATGTATATCTTTCACCCCTTTATTTTGAAAAGTGCTATACAATAATAACCCTGTATATGTCTAGCACGATGTGCTAAGGCATAAAACTAGTTGCTTCATACATTTGTATTTCAAATACATATATACCTATTTTAAATGTGCAGTTAATAATTTTTATCTCTAAAAACGGTGTAATATTCATTAAATAATTCGTTACATGTCCAATACAAAAATTTATTACCGTGTACAACCATTTAAAAAACTGGTTTAAATGGCGATTTTCGCAGCACTATGTATATTATAAATGTTTTGGGATGTTCTATAACGACAGAAAATATATATTTTTTACTCATAATAATATAGATTGCTTTTATAATCAGGAAGAGTTCCATTACAATGTGCATGTATGTAACTTGAAAGTTCGAATCTAAGCAGTTTGCTAAACAGAATATTTAGAAATTTAGTTTAGGTTTGATGTGATGGATTACGTAAAAGCAAGAAAGCCCACATACTTTTTTAAGGCAATAGATAATATTTAGCTGGTGGTGTAGCCTAAATAAATCAAGGGTAGAACAAAAAAAAAGTAATTTCCAAACAATAATCGATTCATAATTGAATTTCGCTGGAAGAAAAAAAACTTACACATTGCTTTCTTTCACGTTCTTTATGCCCTGATTGACGTCGTCCGTGAGCTCCTTCCAAACCGTGATGCCCAAGTTTCGTTTCAGTTCCGAACTTCGTCTTATTTTCGCCGATAATACGGCACGTAAGGTAGCAATATCCTCCTCGATCACGGTCAATTCTGCCTTCCATTCCTCCTCTTGTTTCCGCTTCTCCTCCAACGTCATGTGGGATAAGTCGGTTGGAGGCGGTAACTGATCGCCTGCAGCCATCGCGTCGTCTTGAAAGAAGTGTGAAGAACATGTCAATTATTTAGTTCAGAAATGTAACATTATCTTGTATAATCAAGTCTGTCTCTTGAAGTAACTGATTAAATAACGTATTTTTTTTTTATTGTAATGAATATCAAACAGTGAAATAATGACATCTGATAAAGTTTTGCTATTGTATTATTCTGTTAGTATGATTACAGTAACTACTATTAGCTCTGGTATCTATAGATTTTCGATTTTCTGAATCATCCTGTTATATATTATTCAGAATCAGCCAAAGTAAACGGACCCACTCCCAATATCAATCTAGCAAAACTTACCATCATTATTTCCATTACTAATATCCAAATATTTACGAAAACTACTGTCTTTAGGCAGCCTAGCTAAATACGGTTTCGTAAGATCCGAGTACGTTACGCGAACTTGCTTCTTAAAATTTTTCCGAAAAAACGCACTAATGATCGCGTTCGCCCGTTTGACGTTGAAAAATTCTGTTTCGACCTTAACAGATTCATCGTTACCGTTAACACTGTGCAAACTATTGAAATTTATTTCATCAAAATCGAGTTGACGGAGATCGAACAATTCCAGTTCGTTTTCCAACACGTCGTTCTCATCTAAATACTCGACGTCGTCGAGTTCATCTAAACTAGGTGTCGAGGTGGTTACTTGCGGATTGAAATACGGATCTTCAATATAATCTAAACTGGTTTGCTCATCTTCAACGTTACCAGCATTCATCATATAAAAAAATAAACTAACGGACGAAAATCACATATCGAACAATACTGACGTGTAAACTTTACCGAAACTACCTTTACTTTACTGATTAATAATTAAAATAGAACAGCTGTCATGTTTCTTGGGTTTCTTATGTTAGATTTTCGAATAGCTTTCTCTACAGTTCTTTGGGAGCATATGCAACATTCAATACACAATAAAAACTGCTTTGTGAAGAACAATCGCTGATTCTACAGGTAATAAATAAGGTAAAATAACCGTATAACATACGTTAGTAATATTTTCGAATCCAACGTGAAAAATACATGAGATTTGTTGAGTTGCTTTTATCATGAAACGTTTCGTTAGTAATACAATAAAATATCTTTTTTTTTATTTTAGTCGAGTAATGTGTAATGTGTACATATTAACTATAATACGTCAAAATGATTTACACAATGTGTCTTACCTATTGTAGGGCTCGCGTTATTCATGTCGATAACACTCTACTCACTAATTAATTGAAAATTTAAATCGAATGCTTAATAATGTTTGTTTATTAAACTTTTGACATCCAAGTGACTCACAGTGCAAATTAATAAACGGTATGACAGCAAAACCGTACCCCACATCAACAAATTTTATCTCGATTTCTATCCGCAATCTATAGATATCTGTTTCTGCGGCATCTATTGCGTGCTTTAAGTACTAGTGTAAGTGTTCAAGCTACTGATAATAGATGGAGCAGCAATGTTATTTTTTTTTTAATTTTGAAATGAATTGCTTATGCAATGTTTCCATTTGCTATTATATATTACTATTATTATTAATTAATAATTATTAATTTCCTTTGGTTTTTTTAATTTTTTAGTCATTTTAAACAATAAAGGGATTTGGCTGGATTATGTCTTAGTAAATGCTATGTCGGGCACCGGGGTTAAGAAAATCCTAGCATCATTTTCACATTCATTTATTATTTATACATAAATCGTTATATTTAAATAATACTAAATTATTGATATTTGTTTTTATTACTGAATGGAGTGTATAGGCAATGATGAAGAATAAATATTAAATCCTTTCTGTTCTATATTTATTTAAATATCTTTTCAAAACAACACGATTCGGCAATATATTTGCATCGTCAGATTTTATTTTAGAATGGAAAGTAAATATTTCTGTTCTCTAAGAAAATTTGGTATATATTACACAAGTGTTATTTTATACATTAATATTTGGCAGTATGTTGTAAGTACGTAATAAATTATAAAAACTAGCACTAGAAAGATTTTGGGACCCCTTTATTTCTTTTCTTTTTGGATGAATAGGCATTGAGTTGTAGTTTTCTTTGATGGCAACGTAAATACTTTTTACTATTTAATTTTTTAATATTCAACATTGGAAAATTAACCGGTAACCCTATCATTTAAATAATGCCATCCATTGCTTGAAGTTTTTCAACAGTTAAACTTTTCTACTTTCCAACTTCTAATCTTCAATTCACAATTCCGAATTTGTACTTATAATTCATAATGTACAAAAGTCGTAAATGATAATTCACAACAGATAAATCATATTTTACAACCTGTAACTCATAAGTTGATTCCTTTTTTTATTTTTTGCCTCCCTTACAATTTTTTAAATTACTTTTACCTTTTTTCTTTAAAATTAAAAAAAAAATGATTCCCTTTCATGTTTTTTAACTTTTTCTTAACAATTCTTTAATTTTTTCATTTGCTAATATTACAATTCTTTTCATTTTTTGCATCTTTTTTGATGTTTTTTATCTTTTTTTACATTTTTAAAAATATTTTGTCCATATGCTTCCCTTTTTTAAACATTTCAGTTTTTTAGCTCATCT
This sequence comes from Protaetia brevitarsis, assembly GCA_004143645.1. Lineage (NCBI taxonomy): Eukaryota > Metazoa > Arthropoda > Insecta > Coleoptera > Scarabaeidae > Protaetia > Protaetia brevitarsis. The sequence continues at coordinate 1,664,714 of RXPK01000195.1, read as the reverse complement.
TAAGCTTTTTATATATAAAAAATCAAATTGTTTACTTTTTTATACAGTCTTTAATTTTTTTTTTCTACGTAGAATAATTTCGTTTGATGTTATATGTATTTGCTACAATTTATGCAAAAATAACAATTCTGCGCCAAGGTTAAAGAAATTACAGTTTAATTTCCACATTCATTTATTATTTACACATAATCGTTACATTTAAATAATACTAAAAATATCTTACGTAAATATAAATATTCTCTTCTTTAAGTAAATTTGGCGATAGAATTATATATATTACATCAATTATTTACAAGTACATTATATACAATATTTGGCAGTGTGTTGTAAGTAATAAATTATAGAAACTAATACTTTTTGTTCAAACGCGTCTACAAAAATACATCACTGTATAATATAATTGTTAAATAAAATGACTCAAGGAAGTGCATGCAAGCAGCTTGCATTTTGTACCATCGTTTCGTGTGAAGTTTATATATCTGCATCTATCAATAGGAACATTTATATTTGGATGGGGTCACGTTATTCTAAGCGACTGGGCACGAATTTAATGACACATTCGTCAATTCTTCCATATCGATCCAATCAATATCTGTGTCTCCAATTCTCAAATTACGTAAGCAACCTTTGAAGTTTTCTTTTATCTTTAATGTACCCGTTGGAGCCATATCTGAAACAGAATTGATTTGTTGGGGAGAGAATATTTGATAGAATTCGCATGCACTTACCAGGTAAGCCTCCAATATACAAGGGATCGTCAATTTCATCCACCAATCCCATTTCCGAAATTACCCAGCTCTTGCTGACTCCATCTACATTAACCGTCAATTCCGTTGAAAAAAGGGCGGTGACATTGTGCCATCTGTTATCGCACAAAGCGTACGCCGAATGGAAATTCGTTACGTTAGATACAACACCGTTTCCCATGTCTACAGACATTACGACTGCTCCGTTTTGCAACTCCAAGGAGAGAGCTGGGCTGTTGTTGATTGTAGACACACTCATTAGGATGCCGTTCTGTTCTCTAGTTCTGAACTCAAATTTTAATTCGAGCAGTGTGGTTACTTTGAAGTCCCTCTCTGAAATGGTACTAGTAACTTAAAGCAGATCCGGCATCAGGAGTAAACTTACTGTAAACAACGTAAGCGTCGCCGCGGAAATAAGATCCTCGCTCTATA